>BSQZ01000014.1:1770000-1797500 GCA_033239005.1 Lamellibrachia satsuma | reverse complement strand
AGTCGAAGGCCGGCTGCGTCATTTCCTTGCACGCAAATCATGACCAAAGCAACCAACACGAGCTTCATTCTGGTGGTCATCGGTAGTTTTTGGTCAGTGCTAGAAATGGACGTCAACGGTGATTAATCATAAAGCTACAATACAATCATACAGTGACTGGACACTTCGGCCCGCCGCCAACTCGTTCACTGTCAATGGGTCCACTGTCAACTCGTTCACTGACAACGGGTCCACTGTCAACTCGTTCACTGTCAAAGTGTCCACTGTCAACTCGTTCACTGTCAAAGGGTCCGTCATCAACTCGTTCACTCTCAAAGTGTCCACTGTCAACTCGTTCACTCTCAAAAGGTTCACTGTCAACTCGTTCACTCTCAAAGGATTCACTGTCCACTCGTTCACTGTATAAGGGTACATCGTCCACTCGTTCACTGGTAAAGGGTCCACTGTCAACTCTTTCGCTGTTAAATCCGTCACCATCAACACGTTCATTGTCAAAAGGTCCACCGTGACTCGTGGTCTCTCAAAGGGTCCACTGTCAACCCGTTCACTGTCAAAGTGTCCACCGTCAACTCGTTCACTGTCAAAGTGTCCACTGTCAACTCATTCACACTCAAAGGGTTCACTGTCCATTTGTTCACTGTCATAAGGTCCACCGTGACTCGTGCACTCTCAAAGGGTCCACTGTCAACTCGTTCTCTGTCAAAGGATCCATTGTCAACTCATTCACTGTCAAAGGGTCAACTGCCAACTCATTCACAGTCAAAGGTACATTGTCCATTCACACCTATCTTAAAAATGTATGTAGCTCAACATATAAAGTGTATGACTCCGATCGCCTTACACTTGAGGCCGTCATGTGTTTTCAACATTTTGTATTAAACATGACTTTGATCGGAGACTTAGTGTGAGGCGAAGCGTCAGCGACAACATAAGAGTACACACAGCTGTTCCTAAACTAATTGCCGTAACAACGGGGAATAACACACTAAGTCTCGAAACAAAGTCATGTTTAACACAAAATATTGAAAACACATGACGGCCACACAGGTAAGACGATCGGAGTCACATAGAAGGTGAGGTAAGTATGCAACCATTCACAACAACAATTACCTACCGAACTGTATAAATCTGCTGTGAAGGAATCACGACTTCACCGAGCCTGACTTTGATTACACGTGTGTCGGGCTTCACGCCCGTACACCGTCATATAATGTCTTCACAATCGCACTTTGCACCGCTGATGAAATTAGAGGCAATTACGGAGTACTCGAAAGATTTAGATGTTGACGTGTCATGAATAAGCCTGTTTATTAAGCGACCTGATTGGAATTATTTAATGCATTATTAGGGATAAATATACAATATTCAAATGGCATCGACACTGCTATCCACACTACTAGCATTAAAACAATCATTTGGCAGTTTATTCCATTCATTTATCACCCTCTGTGTGAAAGAGTACTTTCTCATATCCAACCCACACTGCTACTTAACTAATGCTACTTTGTTTCATCTGGTTCTACTGCCTTCTTTAAGTATGAAGAACATATTCCTATCAACATCCTCATAACCGTTCACTATTTTAAACACTTCTATTTGGTCTCCTCTTAGTCTCCTGGTCTCTAGTGTTGTCAAACCACATTGTAATAAGTGGCTTTTATAACTAAGGTCTCTCAATTCTGGAACCATTTTAGTTGTTCTCCATGTTTGAATACAATATTCCAAATGTGGTCTAACTATTGCTTTGTACAGGGGTACAATTAGCTGTTTCTCTTTATACATGATAGTTCTCCTAATTGGCCCTAGCATTTGATTTCCTTTCGAAGCAGCAATCCTTTGTTCTGAAACTTTCATGTCAGCACTAAATGTTACTCCTAAGTCCTTTTCTTTATATTCTTCGTCCATTTTTCCATGTCTTATGTGTATACATTTACACTTCCCAAAATTGGATAACATTTGCCATTTTTCTTACCATTTAACTAATTTATGTAGATCATCCTGTAAACTTTATTTATCTGTAACATTAGTAACCTTTCTGAATACTTTTGTGTCACCTGCAAATTTCACTAGATATGTCATCTTCCAAATCATTTATATATATATATATATATATATATATATATATATATATATATATATATATATATATATATATATATATATATATATATATATATATATATATATATATATATATATATATATAAAAACAGTATAGGGCCTAATACTGATCCCTGTGATACCCCACTCAAAACAGATTTCCAGTTTGAAATCTCACCATCTACTATTACTTTCTGTCTTCTGTGTGTAAGCCACTTTTCTATCCAGTTGATTACATCATTATCTATACCATTTGCTTTTAGTTTAAGTAAAACATTTTTAAGTGGCACTTTATCGAAAGCTTTCTGAAAATCTAAGTAGACAACATCCACTGGTGACCCGTCATCTACCCGCTTTGTAATTTCTTAAAAAAAACACAACAGATTGGTTAGACATGACCTTGCTTTTAGGAACCCATGTTGAGATATATTTATTAATTTATGTTTTACAAGGAATTCCACCATGTGGTCTCTAATTAATGTTCCGAGTAATTTACATACAACTGATGTTAAACTCACTGGTCTGTAATTTTCAGGCTTGTTCCTCGATCCCTTCTTAAATAGCGGCGTAATGTTTGCTTCTTTCCCTACTGAAGGAACTATTCCTCCTTCTAGTGACAAGTTAAACAATTTTGCAAGTGATGTACTAATTTGCTCAACAATTTCCATAAGCAGTTTTGGTGGTATCCCATCAACTCCAGGTAATTTATTATCTTTCATCTTCTTAATTTTCTTTGCTATCATTTCAGGAGTTACAAATAACTGCCCTAAATGTTCTGATTTACTGCCCTATACAGATATTTCGAACACTCGCGAAGCTGTGATTGTAAAATCACCAACGTGTGTCACGTTGTCGTTAACAGCTGTAGACTTGGGTTCCTCTGGAAGATACTCTCTTTTGCCATCATTCATGTGCATACAATTCCAGGCCATCCATTGCACGCACGCACGCACGCACGAACGCACGCACGCACGCACGCACGCACGCACGCACGCACGCACGCACGCACACACACACACACACACACACACACACACACACACATCAATAAGCGGTAAAATATAGCGTAACGATACACTCGAACAAGTGAATAGGGCTTACATATTCTCACAAACTTTATTTACATACGTTGTTAGTTGTGGATTATATGTATGCATACGTTTGCGTAGCCCACATTCACATAGTTTTTATTATTTAATTAAAAAACTCATTTGTATAAAGCTCCCTGCTCGATTGATTTAGCCCATCGTGAATCAAGTTTGTTGATATTCAAATGTGTAGCATTCACAGTCGGATTAATATAAGAATGCGCACTTCTGTTAAAATCACCAACTTTAAACGTTACTGTCACTCACAGTACATTGACCGAAAACATTGGATTTGATGTATTACCATTAATTGTATCGTCCAAGAGTAGCACCACTACTGCTGGTGTTACTATTTGTATATATTTCTGTTTCTTTCTGTTTTCTTCTGATAATCATAACGAATAATGATAAAAACATTAGCACCAGTTTAAAAAACCGTCCTGCGTGTTCCTTGCAGAGTTGCTGCGGGACTGTCAGCTACATCCTCTCAACGAGGACTTGCTGCGGTACCAAATTATACCCGAAGACGTAAGTACAAAGGCGTATTGGGATCATCTCTCACTTAATTCTGTACACTACTGTTGGTAATAGTATCTGCAACTAGATCAACTAATTGTTTCAGAGTGTCGTGCAGTGTAGCGAGTGTTATTGAGAATAGGAGTAGCGTTAGTTGGCACAGTCCCGGTGTACCTGTGTTCTCTTGGATTAGTCTGTATGGAAGATGAACACAATGCATGAATTTATCCATCGATTTCCCTGGTTACTTTGCCATGTGTTAAGGTCGACCACAATGAACAAATGTTTCAGTAATAGCAGCAGTTGCACCAGCATCATCATTATTATCATCATCATCGGCAGCAGCAGCAAACGATCATCAACATCAACACCATAGTCACCATCACCACCATCAATAACAGCAAAAACACCGCGGCCACCACCAACTCCACTACCGTCACCAAAACTACCACCACTAACCCAACCACCAAAACCACAACCACACCACCAACACCGCCACCACACCGCTACCACCTACAACAAAAACAACAACAACACCATCACCACCAAACCAACCACCAACAACAACACCACCACAGCCGCCACCAGTAATCAGAACATGGCAAGATGCGTACGTCGTCCGTTCTTTCTAGCATGGCGTGTTGCGGCAATGAGATGTTCAGGCACAACGAGTCGATCTGCTGTCAAGGAGTGCTGCACCCCTACACCGCCGACACGAGGTGCTGCTATCGCAAGGCATACAACCTTCGGCAGTTCATCTGCTGCAAAGGAACTCTCCATCGCAAGAGGACGCAGCGGGAGGGATGCTGCGGAAGGGAGCTGTGTCGGCGCTACTGAACTGTCTGCTACAAGCAGGAATGACGCAACATGCACAATGACGTAATAATTTCGTGGATAATCGAGAACGATCAGTGATGCTGGAGAAATGTTCACTACATTTGATTGAAATAATATTTTGTATAATACAGGATCCCCGCAGACAGTCATAGAATATAACGTAACAATGCAATTTACAACAATCAGCTGAAATTGCCTCTTACTATTTATGTAAACAAATTGTAAGTGGACTGGAATTTGTGGGGGTTTCTGAGCTACATATAAGCCTATCTCTGGCAATAGTTCCCGAAATTACGTTAGTAATTTATCGTTAACAAACTGCATTTATATGACCAGTTAAGGCATCAACCCAATCATTAGTATCAAAATAACGCCATGTATATTGCGACTGGATCTAGCAAATAAGTATTGTAGAAAATAAATTCATCGGCTAGTATCAATCGTAGACTGCAGGAGTTGCCTTAGTTAACGTTTTATTTTAATAGTGTTTGCTGTGTTTGATTTATTTGAATTCAATGGAAATAAATGTTGCATTCAAGTTCGTGTAATACTTGTTCGTTCCACTTTGATGACGAAAAACATAAGTCCGTTTTCTGAAGACTGCCGGCTGTCACCCCTAGTTCGTAAATATGGACTGAAATAATGTCCAGGTAAAAATCAAGTAAACGGCCGTAACGTTATATTACCCATGCCCTTGTGGTCAATATTGGGTAGTAATAAATCATTATTGTTATTATTATTAATATTGTAATTTAACCCGATAAAAATAGTGTTGTTTGCAGACAATTGTCATATGTTGTGACAAACCAAAAAGGCGAAAGAAGACGTTTCTGTGTTAGGATTACACCATATGAGCAAAGAATAACCACGCTGGACGAAAATGTGTCTGTTTTTGTGTGCGTGCGTGCGTGTGTGTGTGTGTGCGTGCGTGCGTGCGTGTGTGCGTGCGCGAGTTTGCCCCATTGTTCAGCATAATGTTGTGGCCTGTCTACAACCCACTTCCATATTCACCAGCGTCTTCATCGCTACACCAACAGTCTGTTACTTCAACGCTTCTATTCAGTCTGCATCTATTTCCGTGACACGTATTATTGTATTCTTATATTCTTATATTCTAACAAGAACCGTCTATTATGGAAATTCTCAGAAAACCGGACAATTGAGGTGACAGAAAAGACAACGGTGACGGTAAAATTTATATCAACGATACCATATATATATATATATATATATATATATATATATATATATATATATATATATATATATATATATATATATATATATATATATATATATATATATATATATATATATATATATGTATATATATATAGTGAAGGAGTGAGGAGTGAGTGAGTGAGGGAGGGAGGGAGTGAGGGAGGGAGGGAGGAAAGGAAGGAGGGAGGGAGGGAGGGAGAGGGAGAGAGGGAGGGAGGGAGGGAGGGAGGGAGTGAGTGAGTGAGTGAGTGAGTGAGTGAGTGAGTGAGTGAGTGAGAGAGTGAGTGAGTGAGTGAGAGAGAGAGAGAGAGAGAGAGAGAGAGAGAGAGAGAGAGAGAGAGAGAGAGAGAGAGAGAGAGAGAGAGAGAGAGAGAGAGAGAGAGAGAGAGAGAGAGAGAGAGAGAGAGAGAGAGAGAGAGAGAGAGAGAGAGAGAGAGAGAGAGAGAGAGAGAGAGAGAGAGAGAGAGAGAGAGAGAGAGAGAGAGAGAGAGAGAGAGAGAGAGAGAGAGAGAGAGAGAGAGAGAGAGAGAGAGAGAGAGAGAGAGAGAGAGAGAGAGAGAGAGAGAGAGAGAGAGAGAGAGAGAGAGAGAGAGAGAGAGAGAGAGAGAGACAGAGAGAGAGAGAGAGAGAGAGAGAGGGGCGAATTAGCCGAAATTAAAACAACTTTCTTCGCACAACGTAATACTGACGGGCATACAACGAAATGAATAGTATAGCGGACGCCGTATCATGTAGACTGACAAATGCGTGAGAACCCGTGTCTTCAATTTGTGTGGTGAACTGTGGATGTAGGTGTGGTCAAGCGAAAACTATTGTTCGGTTGTCGGTTCAATGCTACTTGAATATTGTGTATTTAGCCCTAATAATACATTAAATAATTCCGCATTATAGCTTAGTAAACAGACTTACACGTCAACATCTTTCGAGTACCTCCTTGACGCCTATATACAATCAAGCATTTATGCATAAAATAATTATGTAGAACTAATCTCCCGTAATTTACATGGAATTAACAATAAACTTCACGCCATCTAGCGAGCGTTCCCCGTCCTCGCTTCCTGTGTCTGTAGAACTGTACTGCGTCCCTGGCTTGGGTCAGCCTGGACAGATCCGCCGCGCCCCCTTCAGGAGTTCGCAGTGCTGTGGTAGTATGACGTATGACACCAGGAAGCAGCTCTGCTGCGACGGCGCCGTGAGGGGAAAGTCGTCTGTGACCGCGACGGTATGTCGTTGTTCTTGCCACCTTAGTCGTCGTCAATATTTTTAATTTATTTTTGTCTATGTTATCGCTGCATGACCGCGCCCACCCATTCCACTTTGCTGCTTGACCGCGCCCACACACTCCCCTCTGATGCGTGACCGCGTCCACACGCGCCCCCTTGCTGCATGACCGCGCTCGCCCACTCGGTTAGTCCGTATTAGCGACCATTCACGCGCCCGCCCACTCGGTCAGCCCGTGTTAACGGCCATTCACGCGCCCTCCCACTCGGTCAGCCCGTATTAACGACCATTCACGCGCCCGCCCACTCGGTCAGCCCGTATTAACGACCATTCACGCGCCTGCCCACTCGGTCAGCCCGTATTAACGACCATTCACGCGCCCACGTGCACACAAATAAATCGCACACCTCTGTTGCTGCCGTCGCAGCTACCGCTGCCGCTGCAGCTACTGCTGCTGCCGCTACATTTCAAAAACTAAATATAATAATAATCACAGCAGCACTAACTTGATAAACCCTCCCGCGTGTCCATTGCAGGGTTGCCGCGGGACTGTCAGCTACACCCTCTCACCGAGGACTTGCTGCGGAAACAAACTGTACCTGAAGTCGTAAGCACAAAGGCGTATTGGAATCATCTCCAGTTTAAGCCTACACACGACAGTTTATGAAATGTCTGATAGTTGTATGAAAACAATTGTGGATTTCATGCCATGAAATGTTATTATTGAGGATGGGAACAAGTTCTTGTCCGCATACATATGTTCTCTTGGTTTAATCTGTAAAACGAAAACAATCTTTAAATTATTATTTGAGGTCGGTAAATGAGGATCTCGCGCTTCGCGTACCGGTCGCTTGAAGTGTGAAGGTGGTTTCCTGGCGGATTTGGGGAGTATATTTACTTAATTATGCTGCGTTTTCTCGTGCATTGTCTACGTGAAACATGTTATTTAATGTGTTCAGCTTTAAATTGCAGTATTGCGGTGCCCATGTATGTTTGCTCGAAAACGGTAGATCGTGAGATTAAATAAAAAATTGAAGAAAAAGGTACACTTGGCACATCTGAAAACATATGTGGTAGGCCGTCCCTTTTCTAGCTGCCGGGTCTTGACAGCTTGTGGTGTGTGTCCCATGCACCACCAAATACATTTACAATTACACATCAGAAATACAATGATAACGCATGTGTGGGTTGTAATTTTTTCTGATGGAGACCCCCACCAGGAGGGAGATATCAGTTTCAATTCTCCGCGCACCTTGAACATTACGGTCCGCCGTTCAATAGTGCGCACAAACGCCTTGCTTAAGTAGAAGGCGCAGCCGCGGGTTATACCTTCTCCTGTATCTACACCACTGATCTGTACATGTAACTTATATATAGCACGAACACACGCACGCACGCACGCACGCACGCACACACGCACACACACGTTCACGACCATTTTCGTGCACTCACTATACCCATTGTCCTATATATATATATATATATATATATATATATATATATATATATATATATATATATATATATATATAATATATTATATATATATATTATATATATATATATATATATATATATAAATAATATATATATATATATATATAAATATTATATATTATATATATATGGATGGTGAGATGGCGCTGTTACAGGGCGTTTCACTTGGAGCTTTGGCAACCGGAAACGGAAGTAATTCGTGGAGGGCGCTAAATTTTTACTTGTTCATTTCCTGTCATTAACTACTCGTACATTCATATGTTTCTAAATATGTCATTGTTTCAAAACATCGAATGAATCTTACACTACAAGCATTTCACAAATATCTTGTTGACATTCGACGTATTCGACATTTGTCTATTAGCGTCTAGCGGACATACACGAAACTTGGCTATTTTCATTTTTACCACTAGGATCCGCCACTGCCGAGCTTGGTAACTGGAAATCGATCATTATTATTACTTCCGGGGTTTATGGTACACGAATAACGCATATAGTTTTGTGATGCTACCCACTTTCGGGAATTATTTTATTGGTTGATTGAATCGGTCCGGAAACTTGTCCACCAAACGTTTTCCAGGTTATGATAATGTTTCAAAAATACCGGCACATATGAAGAGACAAAAGGTAGAATAGTGTGCGGACCGGGAATATCGGCGGAATTCAGAGTCGTCGGCCTGAGACTGTATGGAAAGAAACTGAACCAAAGAGACAGCTTTGTATAACTGGTGGCAAGCAGACAAAAATCCGCAGGAGAATCCAAGTTGGGCCGAGTGCGTGGAAGAAAGTGGAAGGGGTGATGAGAGATAGACACATATTTCGAAAACTAAAAGGAAAGGTTCTTAACTCATGCATAACACCTGCATGCCTACCCGGCCTGGAGACCATGGCGATGACAGAAAACAACAAGAGAGACTGCAAGTTTGTGTGAGAGAGAGTCTCACAAAGAAGCTGGTGAGGTGCCGGCTAAAATGTGGACGGAATGGAAGGGGTGCGATTGACAAAGGGAGCGGATGCGCTTGGAGTGGAGGGTAGAAGAGGATGCGCTTGGAGTGGAGGGTAGAAGAGGATGCGCTTGGAGTGGAGGGTAGAAGAGGATGCGCTTGGAGTGGAGGGTAGAAGAGGATGCGCTTGGAGTGGAGGGTAGAAGAGGATGCGCTTGGAGTGGAGGGTAGAAGAGGATGCGCTTGGAGTGGAGGGTAGAAGAGGATGCGCTTGGAGTGGAGGGTAGAAGAGGATGCGCTTGGAGTGGTGGATAGAAGAGGATGCGCTTGGAGTGGAGGGTAGAAGAGGAAGATCGAGACTGAACCGGAAGGACTGCGTGAAGAGAGATTTAGTGGGAGTGGGATGGGAGTGGGGAATGAGGGCGAGGGATAGAGGGGAGTGGAGACGATTTATGGAGACGGTAGTAAAACGGGACTAGTTTGAAGAAGAATGGGAAATAAAAATCGACGATCTGTATCGGTGCCAGCCTCACCCAGGACTACAGGGAAAATAAGGAGAGCAACAACAATGGCGATTGTACTACTTCTTCCAGACGACGTGGGACTGTTGCATTATCTCATCAGACATGTCGTTTTACACATTTTCACAACGACTTTTTTGTAGGAAAACGACCGTGTCCCTGATTTAAACGGATTTGTTTGTACGTATTTTCTTGGTTTAGTCATAAAAATTCACAATCGAATGACGTCTTCACTTATAGTGGTCGACGCACAAATACTCTTGATACATGCATGGAAAATAAGAAATATATAATAACATTGGAGCACATCTATCAAAGCAGCAATTTGGGGTGAGGAAGAACATGATGAAAGTAGTAGAAAAGGCAGTGGAAAAGATAGATTCCATCACTGACTGAAGCTCTGCGTGGACATGTTGAATGTGCAGTCGTTATATCAACTGGCAGAATGGTTCAAAGTGGAAATAGGAGTGACACGGGACTGTTTGCTGTCACCCACCATGTTCAGTTTGTTCCTGGGGTTCGTCATGGCTGACCTGAAGAGCTTATGCAATGAGATCAAGTTAGATACACATCTCAGCTTTGACATCAGATAAGTACAAACCACAGCACTTATGTCCATCGTGTTTGAGAAGCCACAACTCTCCACTGAATAACTGAATAACGAAAATCAACTTTAAGTGTGACGCATCCCTCCGTTCGGACTTAAGGTATACTTGGCTAAAACACTCTTGGGTATGAAAACAACAAAACAACAGGACGACTATCTAGTCCATAGTAACAGACAGACATGGTGCACAACGGAAAACGATCAGCGTCTTGACAAACAAAGCTAGAACCATCAGAGTCCTGGAAAACAAAGCTAGAACGATCATAGTCCTGGCGAACAAAGCTAGAACGTCCTGGTGAACACTAGCCCAAGTACACATTCCCTCGCCAGATATATTTTTATATGATGTTGCACGTAATAGTAGACCAGCCAAACATGGAAAAGACCTCTAGACATATTTAAAGGCATTGTTTGTTAACAGCGGTCATCTATGCTGAATCAGTCATTCATGAAAAAAAAATAGGGTGGATAACATCGTCAATTTTTGGTTTCAAAGTAATTTTGAAGGACACACAGTACCCCGGGGGTATTTTTTTTTAATATTTGCATAAAACTAAAGTTTGTATATTTTGCAGGTGTACTGTGTGTGTTACCAGGTGTTGAACTTTGAATTCTCACATGAATGTTTGGAAACATTCAAAGTTAAGGTGCCATTTTCTGAGTGTTTATTGTGTGTATCAAAGTGTGTTTGCGCACACAATATATGGGGTTGAAATTATGTAGAGGAAGGTTAGTACTCTTTTTAGTTTTTTCGAAATTCATCTGGGGCGGCCGCCGCTGGATGACAAAAGCCGGTGTGTGTGCGCCGCCAACACCACAGAGAACAGATGGCAATGCATACTACCGCGCTGTGAGAGGACACCAACTGACGTAGTAAGTATGTGGCGCATCAAATGGCCGATATTTGAATTGTGGCCGGCTGAACATGGTCGTGAACATGGTCGTGAACATGGTCGTGAACATGGTCGTGAACATGGTCGTGAGCATTATGTAGAAATCAAAGAACTTGCCCAAAATATGACGTAATCGTTGGAAAAAGAAGTGACAATAACAGAGCAGAATGTTATAATGCAGTGGGTCCGCTGTCAGATATCCTGAGGAACGTGAATGTTGAAAATATCATAGAGGAGTTCAGCAAGAAGCACTCTAGCAATAGGATATGGTCGACATACATGGGAATGGTGGAGATCCTGCTGGACTTCTTCAAAGCTAAGAGAAATGGCAATAGGACCCTTCACCTAGAAGATCTCGCTGCAATGCTGTCACAGTTCACCATTTACGACCACACATAATATATCATATGGGAATCTGGATGTCTTTGAGACATGAAACTCGTCGAAAAGACAAGTTTACAAAATACGATGTGTTCAGATTACACACTGCCTTGGCTATCAAACCTGTGTGAAAGCTACTGTAGCGATTGCTCAATGTTGTCACTGCAGATCAAACACTGGAAATTGTGAATATCCTGAAACTTGACCTGTTGACAGTCAACGGACGATACGAAAGAGTGCTTGTCATCTGCAGATACATATATCATGCTACGTCTGGTGCACTTCTTGTCCACAAAAGCTGGAACGGCAATCTCTGGAACGGCAAGGAAACGGACATGTTACCAAATACATGCAATATTTGAGACACTTACACGACCTGTGAGGGTTAACTTGCTCAGCTCCCATGCATTAACATCCATTAGTGGCCATGGGAATACTGTCAACTCCCATGTTGACTGACCCATTACAACGAATGCACTTTGCTGTCATTTAACTTAGTTATTTCCGTACATCTCAATGTACTTAAAGGTGAAACCAAAGGCTTCTTTGGGGTCTTTGCACATATAAGAGAACTAACAATTTGCACCTATAATCAAACATATCACGCAAGTGGTTAACTAAATATACCTCGTTGAACACCGAAAATCTATTTGCAAGGGCAGTGGCATATTTGTTCAGAATCCTACGTCCAGAGTGCTGACTAGGTTTCCCACAACTCCAACTTTAAACGCCTGATCGTAGACGTAGATGATTTTGGTCACATACTTTCCAATAAGCTTGGACATGCTGTTTGCGTCTAAAATTAACTTATTTGGCAAGATAGTCCATTCATTCATTGTTTACTAACCTCCTTGCGTTCCGATTTGACAGTTCTCTTAATCGAGTGTTTGTGTTGTGTCGAAGTCTTCGGCTGAGGTACATGCTGGAAGATTGTCGGTACCGCTTCAGGCTTTAACGTTCTCCGTCTTCGACGTTTTGAAGGATCTTGACCCATTAATTCATGCAAATGAAAATATATCAATTCCAAAACGCGACTCTTCAAAATGGACCGAACAAAGTCTAGCATATTGCGTGGGCTTCCAAATAGCCAGTCCGCAATTGTGAATCCATTGCTTCACTACTGTCGGAAATCGAAAAAAAGACAACTCTCTATACCTCGCTGATATAAGATATAAGAGAGATAAGATATAAGAATATACTCACTAAGACATAGTATATGTCGCCACATCCGAATGCTGCACAGTACAGCATTGTAACAGTTTTTTGCTGTGTGTAAATCCAATATACAGCACATCAAAATGTAACTGCACATCTCAACCACATTAAAAATTCATGCGATCTACACAGCCTACGTCACATATGCGTTGGGGGTTACGGGGATGCTCGCCGCTCATTGGTCAAAATTACAAATGCTGATGATTATGTCAGCATACACTACAACTGACATTATACCAGAATTTCGCACTTTTAGAACATATCCCAGTTAAAACACTTGGGTGATACTCTTCATAGTTGCAAATTGTTAGTTTTTAGGTACTCTTATAGGTGCAATGGCCCAAAACAATGCCTTTGGTTTAAATTTAAATAAAGGATTATGGATAGGAATTCAGTAAAACGACCAGAATCCAATCAAGCCTATTTCGTAAATTGTTCTAGTTCAAAATTGAAAATGTGTGATAATTTTACTCTTTTAACCCTAGCATCGGCAGCCAAAGGATCAGCAAAGTCTTTGTTTTGTGACAAAAACTTATGTTGAAATATATACGTGCATACATGCACATATATATTGTGTAACAGCTTTGTAGTGTTATTTATTTTGAGTACCCCTCCACTCAGCCCGGTACAAAGGTTGACTGAGAAGACTTGTGTACAGTATATAGCTACGCAGTGCACTGCTGTCTCTACATAATGGTCCCCGATCACGTTCGAGTAAAATTGTGATTTCGGCAAGGCAGATTTCCTACTTTTCGGTAAGTAATCGTGTATGCATACGTCTATGTTTATACATGTACAGTACCGGAAAAAGGCGTGTATGTGAGGACACTTGATTTGTCATCTTTAATGTGTGTGTTGAGCTTCCAACATTATATTTCAAAACTGGTGTTAATCTGCGTAGAAGTGTCAATACATGTGCAATAACTCTCTTTTTTTCTGCTAAATTGTCATTAAACATTTAACATGTGATTTTGTCATGTAAATATGCACTACTGCGCTTTAGGATTTTGAAAAAAAAATATTATTTTATAATATTGTTATAATTTGTTTTATCTTCAGAAAAGATTACCCACCGACCAATAATAGACCCCAAACAATATACGCAAGCTGTAACAATGTGCTAGTGGGGTGTTGCTAGGAGGGAAATGGCCAGAAGGATAAATTGTAACCTTTCTAACACAGTGAGGCTATAGAAAACGCACACATACCCCCCCACCCACACACACACACACACACACACACACCACACCATACACACGCACACGCACATACACACACACACACACACACACACACACCACACCATACACACGCACACGCACATACACACACACACACACACACACACACACACACACACACACACACACACACACACACACACACACACACACACACACACACACACACACACACACACACACACACACACACCAAACACACACACACACACACACACACACACACACACACACACACACACACACACACACACATCAACCCCCTCCCACACACACATGCACACACACCACATCACACAATACACACGCACGCTCGCACGCACGCACGCTCGCACGCTCGCTCGTTAGTTAATGAAAGACGAGAAAACTGGAGACGCAGAAGCATAACTAACATAACTAACATAACTAACATAACTAACATCCACTGTGCAGCAAATCCATTTATTCAACAACCCCACCATCCCACAGGTTTTTGACATGCGTTGGCGATTTACTTAGTACGAACCGCTGTCCTTATAGTTATGCTATAGTGATGCTATAGTGATGCTATAGTGATGCTATAGTGATGCTATAGTGATGCTATAGTGATGCTCAGCTTGTCTAATAAACTCGATGATAAACGTAAGTAAGTAATTAATGCATCATCACAACCGTGAACGCTAAAGGAGACACTTATTTAGTATGAAACACTCGTTTTTATTTATAAACCATGACCTTCTCATAAATGTGCAAATATGTATTTATTACATGGGTAATTGGTTGTGATAATGACCTGTCCATACATTGTAGTGCATGGTGTGATCCTTATGCTGATAGAAACAATATATTGCACTGGTACGGACTACTTTCTATATGTGTCTTGGACGGAATTGTGGTAAGTCAGTTGGCAGTGGACGTGTTGGTGGCAGAACGAGTTGACATTGGAAAGAGTTGGTAGTAGAATGGGTTGGTAGTGCAACGAGTTGGCTGTGGCCGAGTTGGTAGTGGGGGAAGTGCTTAATGAATTGTGGGCATTTCCACCATAATGTGCAACAGAATATAGACAAGTGCATTGACAACTACAAGTGCAGAAAATTACTTACGGTTTTTTCCATGGCAAAGTCAGTCAACTATGAGATTTTAAAGATAACTTTACCCTGTGCCTTGTGCCATGTGATGTTGAGTTCGCAACAAATTGTTGAATTGCATAGGTTATAATTTATGTGGAAGTCTCTTCCATGTGACAAAAATATTATTAGAATATTTCAACATACACCACAATTAAACGTATGACAACGGGGAAAGTTATGTTGTATTATGATTAGAATCACGATTAATCTCCGTCGATGTCCTCTTCCAGCACTGGTCAAGAACTCCCGCTGACCTCCAGAATGATACTGGTGCTGGTTGCTTTGGTGACGATATGGGCACACGGAAATGACGTAACCGGATTCATAAAAATGTCATCGATAAGTAAGTCAACACACAGGCACGCACGCACGCACGCACACCCGCACGCACACCCGCAAGCAAGCAAGCACGCGTGCGCGCGCGCGCACACACACACTCACACACACATTCTATTAAGCGCACAGAACACATCAATAAGCGGTAAAATATAGCGTGACGATACACTCGAACAAGTGAATAGGGCTTACATATTTTTACAAACTTTATTTACATATGCTATTAATTGTGGATTATATTTATCCATACGTTTGCGTAGCCCACCTTCATACAGTGTTTATTATTTATTTTAAAAACTAATTTGCATAAAGCTCCCTGCTCGATTGATTCAGCCTATCGTGAATCAAGTATGTTGATATTGAAATGTGTAGCATTCACAGTCGGTTTAATACAATAATGCGCACAGAAATTTTTTACAGCAACTGCCATGATCTCATTGACATACTGACTTTTTTTGTCAAAATCAAATACCTCCAGCTCTTTTAAAACGCCCTGACGTGCGATACCCATCAATTTTGAAAAAAATAGCATAGTATTCATGCGCCCACGTGGCCCATAGCGGAAAAATTACCATAAATCCCTCCGCCTCTTAAACTCTTATAAAATACATTATTTTACAGCTAATAGCTTCTACAAAAAACCAGTGAATATGCCTGCTTAATTGCACCAACGTCATATCATATGAATTGTTTAAATTCACATATCGCAATTTAATACGCCTAACATTCGTGTGACAATAAACAGAAAGATCAACAGTGGTCTTACCCCTACTGCAACTCTCTGGCCTGTAGAGTCAGTGACTGGTCGATCATCGTGTGGCGACGAACACTTCACCTGCTGCAGTGGCGTGGTGTACTACCCCCCGCGGGAGATGTGCTGCGTCCCTGGCTGGGGTCAGCCTGGAGAAATCCGCCGCGCCCCCACCAAGAATTCGCAGTGCTGTGGTAATAAGACGTACGACACCAGGAGGCAGCTCTGTTGCGACGGCGTCGTGAGGAGAAGGTCGTCTGTGACCGCGACGGTATGTCGGTGACAGCGACGGTATGTCGGTGACAGCGAGGGTGTGTCGGTGACAGCGACGGTGTGTCGATGACTGCGACGGTATGTCGGTGACAGCGAGGGTGTGTCGGTGACAGCGACGGTGTGTCGGTGACAGCGACGGTATGTCGGTGACAGCGACGGTTTTCGGTGACAGCGACGGTATGTCGGTGACAGCGACGGTATGTCGGTTACAGCGACGGTATGTCGGTCTTCTTCTTTCGTGTCCTTCACACAATGTGTTGCCACTTGCGGGCGCACGCCTTTGCTCGCTCAGTGACAGTGACGAGGTCTTCTGCGGTGCAGGCCTCATCCAGTAGTCGACAGCAGAGGAGATGGGCCATCGTCTGCAGTTCCCCACAGTTGCAGTTCAAAGACTGGGTGTCATCAATGTATCCCCACCTCCTCATCGTACTTTTAACACGGCCAACGCCAGTGCGTAGGCGGTTCAGAGAACGCCAACAGAGCCATGCTTGGTCAGACCCCGCTGGCAGGGATTCAGCCGCCTCTAATCCCTTTTTATTGGAGGCTGGTATGTCAGCTGTTTTGCTGTTCCACATCTGTATTCTTGTGATACTAGGAGACGAGTCGAGTGGTGTCACTGTGTGCATGAAGCTCTTCCGCGACTTCAGTCGGCTAGCAGCTGGCATATGGTTGAACAGTTGGTGTCTGGTATCTGTCGTTAGTCGTGATCGTTCCATGCGGCTGGCAACAGTTCTCCTGATTTGAGGGGGAGCTATGCCGGCCAGCAAGTGTACGCTGTCGACGTTCGCTGGTTTGAGGCAGCCTGAGATGATTCGGAGCAGTCATGTAGAGCAGAGTTCAACTTGCTTGCGTGTATGGACCTTTCCCATACTGGACAGGCATACTCGGCAGCTGAGTAGCAGAGAGCGAGACAACTAGATCTTAAAGTTGAAAAACATCCACGGTATGTCGGTGACAGCGAGGGTATGTCGGTGACCGTGACGCTATGTCGGTGACAGCGACGGTATGTCGGTGACCGCGACGGTATGTCGGTGACAGCGACGGTATGTCGGTGACAGCGACGTTGCCGTCTTCGTTACGTAGCTATCACTGTCACTACCATAATTATTTAACGGGTTTTGAATTTGGTGGAGCGAAATAAAAGAAATACATAGAACACATGTATCGTAATTTGTTATAAACTAGCTGTGGACATAACTAAGGAAAAGTAGTAACTTAGTATAAATTGGGAAGTTTAGTAATATATTTAAAAGTTTGTGTCACTCACAGTACATTGACCGAAAATGTTGGATTTGACATATTATCGTTAACTTTATCGTCCACGAGTAACACCACATCACTACTGCTGGTGTTACTATTTCTATATATGTCGCCTTCTGATAATGATAATCAATAATGATAACAACAACATCACCAGTTTAAAAACCCTCCCGCGTATTCTTGCAGAGTTGCTGCGGGACTGTCAGCTACACCCTCTCAACGAGGACTTGCTGCGGTACCAAATTATACCCGAAGACGTAAGTACAAAGGCGTATTGGGATCATCTCTCACTTAATTCTGTACACAACCATTGGTGCTATTACCTGCTGGTAGATCAATTAATTGTTTCGGAGTGTCGTGTAGTGTAGCAAGTGTTATTGAGAATAGGAGTAGCGTTAGTTGGCACAGTTCCAGTGTATCTGCGTTCTCTTGGATTAGTCTGTATGGAAGATACATCACAATGAATGAATCTATCCATCTATTTCCCTGATTACTTTGCCATGTGTTAAGGTCGGCCACAACGAACACATGTTTCAGTAATAGCAGCAGTTGTAGTATCATCATCACGATCACCATCATCATCATCATCATCATGAGGGCAGCAGCCGCAGCGGCAGTGACAGTGGCACCATCACCACCACCACCAACAACAACAACAATAACAACAACAACGACAATAACAACAACACCTACACCGCCGCCACCACCACCACCACCATCATGCCTAAGTGTGATGCCTACGTCGTCCGTTCTTTGTAGATACTCCTTCAGCATGGCGTGCTGCGGCAATGAGATGTTCAGCCACGGCAAGTCGATCTGCTGTCACGGAGTGCTGCACCGCTACACCGCCGACACGAGGTGCTGCTATCGGAAGGCATACAACGTTCGTCAGTTCATCTGCTGCAAAGGAACTCTCCACCGCAAGAGGACGCAGCGGGAGAGTTGCTGCGGACGGGAGCTGTGTCGGCGCAACTGAGCTGTCTGCTACAAGCAGGAATGACGCAACATGCACAATGACGTAATAATTACTTGGATAGTCGAGAACGATCAGTGATGCTGGCAAAATGTTCACTACATTTGATTGAACTAACATTTTGTATAATATAGGATACCCACAGACAGCCACAGAATATAACGTAACAATGCAGTTGACGACAATCAGCTGAAATTGAGTCTTACTGTTTATGTAAACAAATTGTAAGTGGACGGGAATTTGTGGGGGTTTCTGAGCTCCATATAAGCCTATCTCTGGCAACAGTTCCCGAAATTACGTTAGTAATGTATCGTTAACTTAGTGTATTTTAATGATACATCAACCCAACCATTTGTAATAAAATAACGCCATGTATATTGCGACTGGATCTGACAAATAAATATTGTAGAAAGTAAATTCCTCAACTAGCATCAACCGTAGACTGCAGGAATTGTCTTAGCTAACGTATTATTGTATAATCATGTTTGTATTTGATTTATTTTAATTTAATGGAAATAAATGTTGCATTGAAGTTCGTGTAATAGTTGTTCGTTACACTTTGTTGACAAAGAATATGACCTTTTCTGAAGACGCTGTAAGTAAGCTGACTGCAATAGTTCGTAAATTGGTACTGAAATAATGTCCAGATGAAAATAAAGTTATGTTTCCCATGCTTCTGTGGTCAATATTAGGTAGTATTAAATAATAATAATACTTATTATTATTAATATTATTATTATTATAACTCAGTCAGATATATATATATAGTTTGACAGCAGACAGGACACACAGTGTCTAAGGTCTTATCTCATATATTTCCAATTTCTTTCCGTTATGCATCAGCTAGGCGATGTGGTAATGAAAAAGAAAAAGGCGTTCGCCCTGGAGTTTTCAGACGTAGGTAACACTAGGCTAAACATGATGGTCATTTGCCCAGCAGTTTTTTTTTTATTTTTAGTTAGAGTGAGTGAGTGGGTGGGTGGGTGGGTGGGTGGGTGGGTGGGTGGGTGGGTGGGTGGGTGGGTGGGTGAGTCAGTCAGTCAGTCAGTCAGTCAGTCAGTCAGTGAGAGAGAAAGCGAGGCGAATTAACTTAATTTAGAGCAACAACAAAAACAACATCTATTTGGTATTTGAACATTGGATATTTAGCCCTAATACATTAAATAATTCCGTATTCTAGCAACCAGGTCGCTTAGTAAACAGGCTTAGTCACAACACGTCAATATCTAGATCTTCCGAGTACTTCCTTGATGCCTCTCTTCCCTCACCGGTACAACGTGCGAATGTGAAGACATTATATGACGGCGTATTGGCTGAGGCCCGACACACCTGTCATAAAAGTCAGGTTAGGTGAAGTGGTGATTCCGGCAGAGCAGATTTATACAGTTCAGTAGGTAATTGTGTCTGTATTTGTGAATGCCTACACACTCACGTCATCGCCTTCTTTCGGTCGTGTTACTCCCGTTCTTCTGGGGATTCTTTTAGGAATAGCTGCGTCCATTGTTACGTCTATTACTGTTACGCCGTCCGACGGTTCGCCCCACACTAAGTCTCCGATCAAACTCATGGTTAACACAAAATGTTGAAAACACATAACGGCCACACAGGTAAGACAATCGTAATCACACACATTCCATTTTGAGCTACAACAATTTTTAAAATAGGTGGGAATAGACAATGGATCCTTTGACAGTGAACGTTTGACAGTGAACGTTTGACAGTGAACGAGTTGACAGTGGTTCACTTGACAATGAACGAGTTGACTTTGGCTCCTTTAACAGTGAACGATTTTTATTAATCACCGTCAACGTCCATTTCTAGCACTGACCACTAACTACCGCTGACCACCGGGGTGATGCTAGTGTTGGTTCAAATGATCGAAATAATTTACTTTAGTCGTTAGATCTGGTAAGGCTCAAACTAGTGGATATCCAAAATAGTAAACACTGCGCGGGTCAATTCCGATTATGGGCGTGACGTACATCCTCCGATCACGTGACAAAGTTGCGAAATGTCACCAATGGTGATATTCGTGAGTTTTTAGCGTTTCTGTTTTTACTTCCATTACTATTTGACCAAGCATTAAGTCATTTAATAATTTGTCAGGTGATTTAACAGAAACTACCTACAAAAGTTGCACACATGAGCTAGCATGTCGGAATGGATACGAGGTAGTTTGGGTTTTTCGCAAAATGAATTTGAAATGAAAAAAAATTAGGAGGAACCTTTAAACTTAGAGATGTGTGTGCGTGTGTGCGCGCGTGTGTGCATGTATGCGTTCGTGCGTATGTGCATGTATGCATATATGTAGCACGCATTCGTGCATAAAACGATTATAAAATATAATCACATCGAAGTAGCAATAAACTTCCACGCCATCTAGCGAGTATACCCCGTCCTCACTGCGATGCGACTACCTGTGTCTGTATAGTCGGACAACTTAAGCAATCGGCCATCGTGTGGCGTGGAACACTTCACCTGCTGCAGGGGCAAGGTGTACTACCCCCCCGCGGGAGATGTGCTGCGTCCCTGGCTGGGGTCAGCCTGGACAGATCCGTCACGCCCCCACCAAGGGTTCGCAGTGCCGTGGTAGTACGACATACGACACCAGGAGGCAGCTCTGTTGCGACGGCGTCGTGGTGGGAAGGTTGTCTGCGACCGCGACGGTATGTCGCTGTTCTTGCCACCGTAGTCGTCGTCAAGATGTTTAATTAATTTTCGTTGTTGTCGTCGTCACCATAATCATCTCCGATCATCGCTATTGTATGAACTGCAACAGCAGCAACAGCAGCGGATCCCCACGCACTCCCCTTTGTTGCATGACCGCGCCCACCCACTCCCCTTTGTTGCATGACCGCGCCCACCCACACCCTTTTCATGCAAGACCGAGCATACCCATTCCGCTTCGCTGCATGACCGCGCCCACCCATTCCTTTTGCTGCATGACCGCGCCCACACACACTCCCCTTTGCTGCTTGACGGCGCTCACACACTCCCCTTTGCTGCAGGACCGCGCCCACCCACTCCCTTTGCTGCATGACCGCGCCCACCCACTCCCCTTTGCTGCATGACCGCGCCCACCCACTCCCCTTTGCTGCAGGACCGCGCCCACCCACTCCCATTTACTGCATGACCGCGCCCACCCACTCCCTTTGCTGCATGACCGCGCCCACCCACTCCCCTTTGCTGCATGACCGCGCCCACCCACTCCCCTTTGCTGCAGGACCGCGCCCACCCACTCCCATTTACTGCATGACCGCGCCCACCCACTCCCCTTTGTTGCAGGACCGCGCCCACCCACTCCCTTTGCTGCATGACCGCGCCCACCCACACCCCTTTGCTGCAGGACCGCGCCCACGCACTCCCCTTTGTTGCAGGACCGCGCCCACCCACTCCCTTTGCTGCATGACCGCGTCCACCCACTCCCCTTTGTTGCAGGACCGCGCCCACCCACTCCCTTTGCTGCATGACCGCGCCCACCCACACCCCTTTGCTGCAGGATCGCGCCCACTCACTCTTCTCTGCTGCATGACCGCGCCCACTCACTCTTCTTTGCTGCATGACCGCGCCCACTCACTCTCCTTTGCTGCCGGACCGCGCCCACTCACTCTTCTTTGCTGCATGACCGCGCCCACTCACTCTTCTTTGCTGCATGACCGCGCCCACCCACTCCCTTTGCTGCATGACCGCGCCCACGCACTCCCCTTTGCTGCAAGACCGCGCCCACGCACTCCCATTTACTGCATGACCGCGCCCACCCACTCCTTTTGCTGCATGACCGCGCCCACCCACTCTTCTTTGCTGCATGATCCGCGCCCACCATTTCTTGTGAGAAAGTTGAGTTGATGTACAAACGTGTATGTAAATCCGGTAGGTCCCCCAGAGGGCGCCACATGATGCAGACATGAAAATCACTTGGTGGAGCCAGACTGAACCAAAATATAGCGAAAAGGCTAACTCAGGGGCATTTTACCCGACTCTACCCTCAAATATGTATAAATTGAATGGTGTTTGGTTATCAGATATATGGTGTTTGTTATTTACGAATCTAAGCTACTATGACCTGTAAAATAAATTACTGGACTGGCGTGAGCGAAGAAATTAATTCACCTTTGTCATAAAATATGCAGATACTTGAGCGATTTTCATGGCTGTGAGAAACTGCTACTGCGAGCAGTGTTTCTACTTACACAGTTGACCAACTCCTTGAAAATGTCACAGCTGGACAGCCGAAGTTGTTGAGTGTAGCCATTGATACAAGCAAGCATTCACCCATAAGCGCACTTTCTCTTAAGTGTACGACTGGTCTCCTTGAATTACTCCTTCTTTCTAGAGTGCCTTCTTAAAGACGTATGTTTTTGTATATCTTTGTACAAGAGCTATACTTGTATGTGCAATATTCCCGGTCTACATTTAGGGAGGGAAGTCCATCTTTACATACGCAATGACATTGACCTGTGTGCGTCTCGTCCGCGTCCTGCCTGCGTCCTGTCCGTGTCATGTCCGTGTCATGTCCGTGTCATGTCTGTGTCACACTGAGTACATGTCTCCAAAATATCAATAACTGAAGGGATTTGATCAAAGAGTGCTCGGTCAGCAGTGTAACTCCGAGAGATGGCTACGTTGTTTCGGCGTCCTGTACGCGCGGGCTCGCGACCAAGCCTGCTGCGAGAGTCAATTGTTTCCCACGAGGCGGAGCCAGCAGTGGTGTGTGTTCCCACTGAGCCGTCACACACACACACACACACACACACACACACACACACACACACACACACACACACACACACACACACACACACACACACACACACACACACACACACACACACACACACACACACACACACACACACACACACACACACACACACACACACACACACACACACACACACACACACACACACACACACACACACACACACACACACACACACACACACACACACACACACACACACACACACACACGCATACACACACGCACACGCACGCACACACACACGCACGCACACATGCACGCACACACACACGCACGCACACACACACGCACGCGCACGCACACACACACACGCACGCACGAACATACACACGCATGCACGCACGCACGCACGCACGCACGCACACACACACACGCACACACAAATACAATTTTTCCACAAACTTGCCTTCATTAATATTAGTGATTCTGGCGGCCGACGCAACCTTTCATTGCACGGAAATATTCGTCATAATGCATGATTATATGATTGTGATGGCAAGACTATATCTAATTGTATGTCCTCACTCATGTACTCTCTGATGATTTATATTGTATATGTCAGTGGTTAAATTCATTCCTTATTCACTTCACTTATAGTCTTTTGTATTTTGGCTTTGTATACTTTGCATCGGATTGCTTCCTTTGATTGATGTGTGTTCAATAGGTTCGTCAACATCATTTGTTTTATCAAGAAGCGCGTCTTCGTCAGTAGTTTTATCAATAGGAGCGTCTTCGTATTTGTTTAAAGTACGTTTTGTACGTATAGGTGAATGTCGACAAAAGTGAACGATCTCTTTGTACGACTAGGTAAATGTCGACAATAATGAACCGTATCTTTGTACAACAAGGTAAATGTCGACAATAGTGAACAGTCTCTTTGTACGACTAGTTAAATGTCGACAATAGTGAACAGTCTCTTTGTATGACTAGGTAAATGTCGACAATAGTAAACAGTCTCTTTGTACGACTAGGTAAATGGCGACAATAGTAAACAGTCTCTTTGTACGACTAGGTAAATGTCGACAATAGTAAACAGTCTCTTTGTACGATTAGGTAAATGTCGATAATAGTGAACAGTGACTTGAAGTTTTATTCAGCTAGGACTCCGTTAGATAGCGCCACCTCACATCGCATTGCCGTTGGTTGGTCCTCCTTGCGAGACTCGTACTGTCACGGAGCCAACTGCTGCTGCTGCTGCTGCTGCTGCTGCTGCTGCTGCTGCTGCTGCTGCTGCTGCTTCTGCTGCTGTTGTTGTTGTTGTAGTTGTTGTAGTAGTAGTGCTAACAGACCAAGTGTTTGTTCAAAACGATTGAACAGATGGCGTTTAACGTGAGATGTACACTTGTGTCATGTTATTAACGCGAGATGTACACTTGTGTCCTGTTATTAACGCGAGATGTACACTTGTGTCCTGTTATTAACGCGAGATGTAAACTTGTGTCCTGTTATTATGCCGTCCAGTATCGTGTAAATAAATACTTGCACCGATCAAGCAAGTGAAGTATGTTGATGACCTTTGATCGCTATCTTTGGATAACTAGTCCAAACTTCTACGCCGGATAGCTATGGCATTCGTTTTACGTTTTACGGAGTCACCATCGCTAATAGTCCACCAGCAGATGCACTATCCAAAAACCAGTAGTTAAGAAGACGAAATTTACGAGATGTTAAAAAAAATTACTTTGTAACCACCTAAGACTTGATTGGGTGTGTCCACGTCATGTCATCTCACGCAGCGACTTTTATGTTTCATGAATTAAACTTGAAACATGTCTACTATATAGTAGAAGGGGTTTTGCAAAGTAGAAGTCTTCTGCGTGAACCTGACAACTTTAACAGCGATAATCGCACAGCAGTAACATCGTCAGCCATTGTTGTTATGCTGACTTGCGCATGCGCACGTACAAACTTCCTTCTTAAAACGGTTTAGCTATGGCATGTGTGAACGGTCAGAATTTACAAACTAAATAGTTTTAACTAAAACAGTTTAACTGAACCGTTTTATGATCTGTAGGTGTGAATGCAGCTAATGACTGAAAGAACAACATTTATTTAACCACGTATTGGCTTATAACCAGTACTATAAACGCTAGCAGCGTCAAACAAATTAACAAATATCTCAGAAGGGCGGGTTACACATAAATGAAAACATGTCGGATTCTATATAAGTCAATGGCTTCCTTGTCCACTTCTCATCCGGGTGTTTTGAATTAAGTGATAATCTTGTTCAATCTTGGTAATTTTTTTAGGCACAGTCCTATTTTACCAATTAGTGACACTTACTGTGCAATCCACGCGTTCATTGATGTAACAACGTGCCCCGTATGATGTAACAACGTGCCCCGTATGATGTAACAACTTGCCCCGCTTACGGGGCTAGTTGTTACAGTCGACCGAGCCTGGCAGACTTCACATATCTACCTAATTACAATATGGAATATCAGTGGTATATGGTATATTTTATTAACACGGATAATATATTTAATGTATACGTTGACAGAAATAATGAATCTGACATACTTTTCACAAAAAGTTACTTTATTTGAAAATTGTAACAACTAGCCCCGGTTTCCCCTACGGCGGGTTTTTACGCACAGAGCGCTGCACCGGTGATACAGGCTGCCCGGAGTAATCCGTTGATACAAGCTGCCCGGAGTAACCCGTTGATACAGGCTGCCCGGAGTAACCCGTTGATACAGGCTGCCCGGACTAACCCGTTGATACAGGCTGCCCGGATTAACCCGTTGATACAGGCTTCCATGCAGGAGTATCCCATTTGATACAGGCTGTCCGGAGTATCCCGTTGATACAGGCTGCCCGGAGTAACCCGTGGCGCACACGTAATAATATAAAACTATCATCAACATAAAATTGCATTAATTTTTCGACGCATGTGGGAAATATTTGATCTGGCAGATGCTACCCTAGTAATGCAATGTAGTCCCTATATATGTAAATGTAATTGTCAAGGCGAAGTTTGACGGAGGTCGCGCTCATAATTAGGATTGTGACGTCAGACTTTGGGTTTGACATTTGCTAGCTGCGTTGCGAAGAGCGTATTGTCGAAATATTTATTCGCGAGACTTAACCATTCGTGGGTTACTGAATTCGAATACATGGATCCACTGTATTAAATTAGATTTGAAAAGTCGAAAGTTAATGCCATTCTGAACAATTACCGAATAGTAACTACATTGCATGAGATTGGTAATTCCAATTTTTTTATGAACATTGTAATTACGAACGAGTCGTAATTCGGAATTTGCCCTTGTAAGATACGTGTCAACATTATTTACAAACGTATTCACACTGCTAACAATACGTTACCCTATTTATACAATCTGTATATACGTTGCCCTATTTACACAATTTGTAGATACGTTGCCCTATTCACGTATCGTCCTCTGAGAAATATTCGTAACTGTAATAAATAAACGCTTAAGAATGACGTAAACGAATGGCTAGAAAGCTACGCTGCGCGGCAAGACAAGTAGGTTACGTCTCACACACGGCAGCTGTCAAACTCACAACCAACACGCTATTCTAGGCAGCAGTCCCGTCTGCCAGCATACCTTAGACAACTTTCACTACCTGCAACAAAGTTTAGTTCCGCACGACCAACATATAAGTGCCAAGCACTAAGCCTGGCTGTTGCCAATTTCGTGTTAACCAAGGCCATTACACCAATGTTTACCATATCCACGCCGCCCGAAACTTGATACGTAACATTTATCGTGTAATCCTAATAGCA
>BSQZ01000014.1:1752500-1767500 GCA_033239005.1 Lamellibrachia satsuma | reverse complement strand
AATTTGGTGGTCCGTGAATGTTTCATATTGTGTGTGTGTGTGTGTGTGTGTGTGTGTGTGTGTGTGTGTGTGTGTGTGTGTGTGTGTGTGTGTGTGTGTGTGTGTGTGTGTGTGTGTGTGTGTGTGTGTGTGTGTGTGTGTGTGTGTGTGTGTGTGTGTGTGTGTGTGTGTGTGTGTGTGTGTGTGTGTGTGTGTGTGTGTGTGTGTGTGTGTGTGTGTGTATGTATGTATGTATATGTGTATGTATGTATGTATGCATGTGTGTATGTATGCATGTGTGTATGCATGCATGTATGTATGTATGTATGTATGTATGTATGTATGTATGTATGTATGTATGTATGTGTGTATGTATGCTTGTATGTATGTATGTATGTATGTATGTATGTATGTATGTATGTATGTATGTATGTATGTATGTATGTATGTGTGTATGTATGCATGTATGTATGTATGTATGCATGTATGTATGTATGTATGTATGTGTGTATGTATGTATGTATGTATGTATGTATGTATGTATGTATGTATGCATGTATGCATGCATGCATGTACGCATGTGTTTATGTAGGTATGTGTCTATGTACGTATGGATTTTTGGTTGGCTGGTTAGCTGGCTGGCTGACTGGCTGGCTGACTGGCTGGCTGGCTGGCTGGCTGGCTGGCTGGCTGGCTGGCTGGTTGGTTGGTTGGTTGGTTGGTTGGTTCATTATTTCATTGGTTCGCTGGTTCGTTGGTTCGTTGGTTCATTAGTTCGTTGGTTCGTTGGTTCGTTGGTTCGTTAGTTCGTTGGTTCGTTGGTTCGTTGGTTCGTTGGTTCGTTGAACGAGCATTGCTCATAGGAAACTTTCAACAATTTCACCTCGCGTAAACGTATTTATCATAAATAAAATCTTCGCTGAAATGTTTTGTGTCTGCTAACCGCAGGAATGAAAGCAAATTCTTAAGATTTACACGAACTGCGTCGGATCTCGACGTGTGCAGTGGCGTTGTGTTGTCGACGAACTGTACAATGCACGTCCATTCCGACTTTATCGACTCCGGTTTCAGCAACTTCGTCAAACTTAAGCTAAGTACGGCACCGGCTGCACGTTCCAGTGAAAGTTACACATCGCAAAGCTAAGAGGAGTCATCACCCCAATTGTGTTGTGCGCACGATCGCTCATTTCAGTCGGTCGGATTTCACCAAGTACGTTCATTTACAACCTCAATTATATTGTACTTCATAAAATACATTTAAACAGTTGTTTCTGTACAACCGAATGATCGACCGACGCCGTCAATCTACCGATCGTCACAGAGTATGTTTCGTTTACCGAATTCGCGATAAGCTATTCTGTTGATCTTTCACAGCTGATCGACCGTTTGTCGTTGCAATCGCCGTGCACATAAGCACCGCGTCTGTTGAGCTCGCGAATCCATGGCAACGCGCACGTACAACGTCGCAATGGCGCTGCCCACACGCTCAGCCTACGGAAGTTGTATTTGGCCGGAAACCCATCGGGAGAGAGGCCGTTGAAGACGCCCCGGTAGTCGAACACAGAGAGGTTCTTGAGGCGGCGAAGATTGCGAAACAGCCCCGTCGGAAGAGAGGGCCGGTTTACGTCGCCCAAAATGAGCGTCTTCAGTCGCGATAGTCGCGCGAAGGAACCGGGCGACAATCGCGTGACGTTAGCGACATCCAGCGAAAGAGACTTGAGCTTAGAGATGCCGGTGAAGGCGCCGTCGCCGATGAGCGACAGCGGGTTGCCGTCCAGGTTCACGTATTGTAGCTGTCTTAGTCCCTTGAACATCCGTTTCCTCAGCGACGTGAGCAAATTCGACGCCAGGTCGAGCCACTTTAGACGGCTGAGTCCCGAGAATGTTCCGGGAACGATGCGCGTTAGAAGGTTTCCCGAAAGGTCGAGGCTCGTCAGATTCCGCATTCCCCGGAACGTCCCTTTATACAACCCCGGGAGGCGATTCCCCGCGAGCTGCAACCGATCCATGCGACCTAGTCCTCGGAAGGCTTTCGCGTCGATGTTGCGCAGTTGGTTTTGGAATAGGTGCAATTCGCGCAACTTCCGGTTACGCCTGAACGCACTTCTGTCTATCACTGAGATTGTGTTTCCGTCGAGATCCAGTGTCGCGAGATGGCGCAGGCGCGAAATGCTCTGCGTCGGCACGCTCGCCAGGTGGCATCCGCGTAGCGACAGGGCTTCGATGCGCGTCTCGAGTCCGATGAAGGCACCTTTCGCAATGCCGGCGTTTCCGAAGAGATTTCCGCTCAAATCTAGTTGTATCGTCGAGACGTTCCGAAACGCTGCCTTCGGGATGCGAGTGAGATTGGCGTTGACGACACTCACGCTGTCGTAGGTGACGTCACGTGGTTGGAACACCGGAAGTCGGCGACTTACCCAAACGCACGCCATGCGCACTTTCCCCTTCGCCTTTCGGCATTTGCAGTCGCGACTGGAACACGGTACCCGGGCCTTGCGCCCTCGGGAACGGGAAACGTCCGTGAGGAGAGAAATGACGAGGAACAAGCGCAGTAGTAGCATTCGCATCGTGACCAGTCCCGGTGCATGTTGATAGAACACGGAATGCGCGGTTGGTGGAGCTAGCAATCGTTAGACATGTACACGTATATTGCTGCTTGAGTGTCCTCCTAGAGAGTTGCGCAGAAGGCGGGTTTGTCTGGCATCAAATCGTCCGTCCAGCCCAGGGTTTTCTGAATGAAAAAAATCGCTATATATTTAGCGGGTAGAGCAGCTTAGAGTTGGAATTGTGTTTAGTGTGAACTATATGTGTGTGTGTGTGTGTGTGTGTGTGTGTGTGTGTGTGTGTGTGTACGTGCGTGCGTGTGTGCGTGCGTGCGTGCGTACGTGCGTACGCCTCGTGTAGACATAACTTAACGTAACGTACGTTCATTGACCTAACCGAAGAACGTACGTAACATGACGGCCGACTTGCGTCAACAGGTTAACAAACGCGCACGTAGCGTCGAATACTTACAGTTCATTGTTTAATGCAAAGATGGCACGTCTTGTTAAAAGTTGTTTGGTTCTGTCTGCGAGGTGATTCCGCAATAGGGGCAGGTTTCACGAAGCGTTCGTATCGCACGAACCTTCGTACGAAAGGATTACGTAACTTGGAACAATCGCAGAAAACACGCGTAGTGTTGTACGTAACTACGAACTACTGCGGGTAATTCCGTAAAGAGGTCACAATGTAAACATTTGACACCACATTTCAAAGATGTTAAACACGTAACCGTAGGAGTCGGCATTCTTGCTAGTTATTTTTTTATATAACATAATATTGTCATCGCTGGCAGTTATGATGCGCCAGCCATGTCAGTAAACCGTTCCGCCTGTACTCGTGTCCAAACATGAAACAAGCAGGAGACGTATCGTTCTTTCTTTCGTGCACCCTTGCTAGCTTCGAAATTACTCAAAATCCGAGCAGTTTCCGGTTTCAGGTGAACGTGAACTCAGCACTCAGCCACTAATCTGCCAACCTCCGCGCATGAGTGAAATTTTATCATATCACCCGCCACAATATAAGAATTTGTGGGCAGATTTGTGCACATCTTTATTTCGTTTATTGACACTCCTATGTCAATACATCTCTCTACTTCACGATAGCGGCACAAATACTATGACGAAACAAGAACAATGACGCCCGAAAGACGACACTGCTACAAATGTGTATAGATCAACAGGAAACTGCCCATGCCGCGGTGCATTATGGGAAACATGTGCAGGCCGAATAGGCGGTCGTGATAAGGTTGTCTAGTCCCGTACGCAAAACAACGATTAGAATTTTATCACAATAACACAAGTTGTTTCATTCTCTGGAGGGTTTTCATCAAATTCTACATTTTGTTTCGAGAACATCAAACTGCAAGATGCTTCCCATCAATTGTCATCCCAACCAACCGTGTCCTGTCTTCGTACACTCGGGATCGTTCGATCACTGAAACGAAATTAAAAACCTGTGCGCAGTAAAAAGTACCATAGTCCTCAAAAGCGTCAATTTCTCTCTTCAAAACTAGACCCCATATGTTTTCAGGGTGCAATAAATCAGTGAAAGGGACTACAGTCTCAGCATCACCTGCACTTTATCTGTATGCCATGAACCTAAAAGTAAAATAATGCTCTGTCCTCACCTATTCCAGTGCTGACAGGACGGACACAGAATGGGGATAGTCCCTCGCCGGCAAATAACATACAGTACTTCTACACTCAGCGTCGCCCATGCTACGCTCAGCGCCGCCCATGCTACGCTCAGCGCCGCCCATGCTACGCTCTCTAGCAACTCCACGAAGATACCGTCCGTGTGTTAATGGGACTGCACAAACGATTTCCATTGGCTAACTGATATGGAGCTAGTTGGGGTGCTGTATAATTAAAACACCCAATTGTTCTTAATTTTTCGATTTCCTACATCGGTATTAACAATGTTATATTTCGTGCTTAACATTATCTTGCTGCAATATATTTATAATCCGAAGCTGCATAAACCGGGAATTGTACGGACCAATACATCATCATATGACAAAGCGTTCAAAATTCTGTCTCTTAATGCCGTAAAGCGATCCTACATATGTCGTAAACCTGATTTATTTCATTTCATCACCAAATCGTGTATTTGAAGAAATATTAAGATAAGCCAAATCACGATGGTATGTGACGTGTTGTACGTATATTAAGTCTGGCCAACCGAGATGTTATCAATACTAATTAATCTTAAATGAAAACGTCGCAGCAAAGTCCGTAAAACAGCCATTCGATTAACCAACGAAATCGTTGTGCATCGATCTGAGAGCAGTGACAGGTGTCGTCTGCAACATTTCGATAACGCCGATGTAAACGAGACAGCTGGTGTTTTCGTACATACTTGTGAAGCCGAGGACGATGATGAAATGTTGGACCAGCGCTAAGAGTGCAGGTTAATTGGCAAACAAAGTCTGGACATAGAAGACCAAGGAGTCCGTGCCAAATGTACACAGAACAACAGCGTCTGGATTCTGGATAAAAGTTCCTGAACATGAAAAGGCTATGCAGGACGGACACCAATGGAGACGTATGGTGAACAGCTATCTCGGGACACGTCCTGCGGACAACTAGGTAATGAAACGAGGGCTCAATGAAGCAAGCGCATATGTTTCGTTCTTCTCTAGGTGCCATGTCAGGTGGCGTTGGTGATGACAGATCTGTACACAAATATGTACTTTACAATTTTCAGCAATTGGATGTTTTTGGCTGGTCTTTCAAACCATTTGTTAAGTTTAATTTTTCTTTCAATAACGTTTTTGTCCATCTGACTGTTTCTTAATATAATGTCCTTGAAATTGCAACTGTCTTCTTCTCGGTTCCCGTAATTATTTTCACTGCCCTGCTCCCTTGTAGGGCATCTTCACGTGCACAAGTTTTCAAAACCTAAATTCATTTAGCGAAATTTACATAAAATATATTTACAAAAAAGGAATGTGATCGATTCAAATAATGACAATAACATGTGACGTTCCATTACAGCTTACGTTATATACTTAACGTAAGACATCTAATCAGTACGCATAAGTTAATAAGTTGATAATACGTTATATACTTAACGTAAGACATCTAATCAGTACGCATAAGTCAATAAGTTGATAATACGTTATATACTTAACGTAAGACATCTAATCAGTACGCATAAGTCAATAAGTTGATAATACGTTATATACTTAATATAAGACATCTTATCAGTACAAATAAGTCAATAAGTTGATAATAATTTGCGAAGATTGTGTTATGTTTTAGAACTACAAATCAATTTCATTTGTTGCAATAAGTACGAAACATATATGTATGTTTGATTTCTCGGTTGATTGCTTAATAATAGTATAACAGTAATTATTTTCTGGAAGTGGTGACATTTTGTAAAAGGTAACCTTCAATGTAGGCAGTAATGCTACCACAAGTTTTCTTCTACACATACACGCGCGCGCACGCACGCACGCACACACACGCACGCACACACTACACACACACACGCACGCACACACGCACACACACACACACGCACGCACACACACACACACACACACACACACACACACACACATGTATCAGACAGTTTCAACCATACGTTCCATGCTCCGAACGTATATCAACATGCAACGTATATCAACATGTAACGTATAGTCTGTCTATAAGTTGAATTAATCCCATACGTAGCCTTAACGCAGTTTCAGTTGAAAGTTTGAAGCAGTGAACTCGCTGATTAAGCGCTACTGTGGGGGTGGCAGGAAGTGGGGGGTGGCAGGAAGTGGGAGGGGGTGGCAGGAAGTGGGGGGGTGGCAGGAAGTGGGGGGTGGGATGAATCCTTGAAATTGGTGGGAGGTGGGATTGGTGGGAGGTTGGGCCCCAAAATAGGTGGGATTGAGGTTGAAACCCCTGCCACACCCCTTGTGGTGTATTTCTTTGCCTTCACCATGCCATGCATGAGTGACTTTCCACCAGAGAGGGTGTCGACGCGTTCTTAAAAGTATAAACTACAGTACATTACTGGTATCTTCCCTGTCCTGTTAAGTTAAAAGTGTTCTCAGATATCTAGATTACATCGCAAGTGAACCTAAGCATGTCTTCTTTGGAATAACGTCTAGAAAGTGATAAGTAGTGTATTCACTGATAGAGGCCATTCTAACTGTATGTACGTATAGTGTCTCGGCGCGAAACTGTGAGAATGTGTGACCGTCAAAATGAGCTGACATCAGTGCCTATAAGTTATGGAACTAACGATACGTAGAGCGACACACGTACGGTTAAAACTGTATATTACTACAACAACAACAACTAATAATAATAATAATAATAAATAATAAATATGTTCGTACTTCAATCTAGAATTATTGACCGTTACGTTTCATAGTTAATGTTGCACGCTCACCATCATCCCGTATCAACTGACAAACATATTAACACGTCGAACAAACATATATAATATGTGCACTGTAAATTAGTACAAATTCAACAGTTTAGTGTAAGTTTTGACATATGTAAAACATGCGTACAGTGTTGCCTTGACGTCGCCATTACAACATTTCACGTTCATTTGATTTAGGAGAACAAAATGGCTGCATCATTTATCCCCTTTTCTACGATGAAACCAGCGAGCAAATTGACTGATACTGCTTTGGCCCACTTTCGACCCCAAACTGAATATACTGAGTTTGACTAACGACTATCTCCGTCAGATACGTGGCCTTGGAGGTTTTAGCCAGCTCCTGTCAGCGAGTTTGATTAATTGCCACTCAGCCTAACTTCGACTTTATAACTTCTACGGGAAAATATTACGGAGATTTTTACTATTGCGATAGCTTTGTGATACCTGTATTACTATTGCAATGCTACTGCCATAGTTTCATACTTATTGCGAGACTATTGCGATAGCATCATGGAATAGCGAGTAGCCTGGAAAGCAATCCAAACACATAGTACAGGTGGCGCCATAGCTTGGCCTTAGAGGCAGTTAGTTCAACATGGCGAATCCACGAATAACGCTAATCTGATCGATGATTGTTGATGTTTGGTCGAGAAATAAGTAAATTTACCAACTAAAATTGAAATTGCTTACAGCGTTCCATTGACACAAGTAACCCTGCTGATTTGTTTTGTAAACTATTGTTACTATTGAAAGTTCAGTGAGTATCGGCAATAACTATCGATACTTAAATTTACTATCCATAGTATTGCATCGTCCCATCGACAATAGTATTGCATCGTCCCATCGACAATAGTATTGCATCGTCCCATCGACAATAGTTCGATATATTATTGGATCCCTAAAAATGTTGAAATTGTTTACAACATATAGACACTTCTTGCTACGTGAATATACCTGACTATAACCATCAAACAGTTTCAAGAGGCTACGCCTAATATACGATGTGCTTGCTTTGTTTATGTTTAGTACTGCGTCTTGCAGTGCTATGTTTAAAGACACAAAGTCTGGCCCGTTCTCTTTATTTTGATTTGAAAGTTTCGGGTCGAATATTACGGAGGAGAGGAACCTAGTTTAGGGGTGTTACTGATATGCCCATCACGTTATCCAGTGAACGCCTTAGCCCGGTAAACTTTGTCCACAGGTATTGGGAGGTATTGGAAGGTATTGGGAGGTATTTGGAGGTATTGGAAGGTATTGGGAGGTATTGGAAGATATTTGGAGGTATTGTGAGGTATTTTGAGGTATTGGAAGGTATTGGGAGGTATTGGAAGGTATTTGGAGGTATTGTGAGGTATTGGAAGGTATTGGGAGGTATTGGAAGGTATTGGGAGGTATTGGAAGGTATTTGGAGGTATTGGAAAGTATTGGGAGGTATTGGAAGATATTTGGAGGTATTGTGAGGTATTTGGAGGTATTGGAAGGTATTGGGAGGTATTGGAAGGTATTTGGAGGTATTGTGAGGTATTGGAAGGTATTGGGAGGTATTGGAAGGTATTGGGAGGAACTGGAAGGTATTTGGAGGTATTGGAAGGTATTGGGAGGTATTGGGAGGTATTGGAAGGTATTGGGAGGTATTGGGAAGTATAGTCGACAGCTGGTTGTGGGCGCGCTGAACGGCATCGTTGATATTCATAAACAATACAATGAATAAACTATATTAAAACAATTGCAATTCATTAAAACACGATTGGGCGGTCACGAACGGAATATAATTATATAGTTTGCATTGTAACGCGATATGAAATTATCAGATATTATGCTTTTAACATGTGAGCTTTTAGCAACGTCGACCTAACATATTCGCCAACAAAGCTACATACACAAGCCTAATTTGAAAGAGTTTGTATTCGTGTTTTATTATTTACGATAAGCTGCTATAAAGAGGCGATTCTTCTATCTTTGCTACAAGTCATGTTCTACAAAAGAAGGGAAGAATTTGTGTAAAAACCAACACTGTTTAGTGCTTTTCTGTTAAAACTACATTCGTTTTAAACGGGCATAAGTACGCAAGTTTTACATTATAATAACAATATCATATTTAATGAGCACTCACTTTCGCTATGTGGCGTCCATCCAGAATACCGATCAAGCGCGACGCCCGAATAATGACCCCAAAACACGTCGCCTCGCTCCACGGAAAGGCAATAACCGAGACAGCTCCAGCACCGTCCGACGTCTTTGCCGAGATGGAGATGCAAGCTCTATATATATACGTCGGCAATTCACCGCATCCCTGGCTGACTTCTGGGTCTGCGGCAAGTTAGCTGCTTGAGCGAGCGTTAACAGGCATTGTCGGCGCCACCCGCACTACGTCAGTGGGACGGCTTACGTCGCAGGCGGCAGTGGCGGTGATGGGCAACCCTGGTTTACGAGCCGTGCCAGGTTTCATTTGCTAGGCGTAGACACCACAATGGACCGTTTTCAGAGACACCGGGGCGTGTTTTCGTGGTCTGCGTCTGAGCAAATCGGATTGCTACGACGGTCAATTGATAAACGGAAACGCTGGTCGTTGCAAGAAGCGCTGCGGTCAAAGACGTAAACGGAAATGGTGAATTAGATGGATTGTTTATTGTTGATGGGGGCGGCTAAAGATAACGAATCGGGCTACGTTTCTGTGAGTCTATCCGGGATGATACCACAGCAAGTGTTCCCGTGGTAACGTTTCATTGGCTCCATGGACACTTTTACCAACGATTTTCTTTAGACTTTCATAGCACAGTATACAACCCAATATATAACTCACGTGCTTTGTGAAATTCGTGAACATTACGTGCCCTGTGTTCCAACAAATTAACCCAAACATGGCACCCCTCCATTTCAGCTATGACCGGTCAATGATTTCAAACGTTTACATAATATGGCCTAATGGCGCCTATTTTATATACGCAGGTCGACTGACAATTACCATACCCTGAAAGCTCTGCTGTCATGCTACACAAAACACCATTTGTACTCACTCAACCCTGCACATTGGTGACACAGTGCCAGTGGGTGCCATCAAGTTTAACAATTTCTGATCATCACTATTGGTTTCATGTGACGAACGACAGCTCACCCACTCGCTTAATAAAATTCAAGGGTAATCGAAAAGCCGGGGGTCACAGAAGGAGCGTTCACGTTGCGACCCCTGTCAGACTTCTGCCTGCGAATCATTCTAGCACGGATAGATGTTTGGTCAACGCACTAGCAATCAAGGCCTCACAGAGTGTATAGTGACCACGACGAATTCCTGCGAAAAGGAGCCGGAGATCCGTGGCCAACCTGGCACTGTCGCAACCGCCTCAGGACTGGTGTTGAGGACTGCAGAGACCTGACGCAGAAGTGGGTGTATAACCAAGATGGCCATACTGAATGTGTATGTGGAGAGGATCCCGAAACAATCTACTAGAATACCCTCTCCTACCAGAGCCTTACAGACCAGGCGACTTGGCAGTTTACAACTCCTGTGCCAGAGCCCGTCTGCTGCAGTGGCGGGTTCATTAAAGTGTAGCGACGCGAAAAAAACCGATAAAAACTTATTTAAATCGCCAGGTGGCTATTTGGTCTTAATGCACGGAATCCTGGGATCGCGATAACGTTGCTGTGCGCGCCTAATGTAAATGTTTTATATTTCCATTCGTGTCGGTCAGCTAAACGTGCGCGTCTTACTACGGTTCTGTGCATTGTCCATGTGTGCATATGCGGGCGCACTTGCACCAAAACGGACATGCGCGCACACGACGCACACACGCACGCACGCACGCGTACCCACACGCACACACACACACACACACACACACACACACACACACACACACACACACACACACACACACACACACGAACTTTCGACACAAACATTAACGTATTGGCAATATTGGCAACACGACTCGAGCGTTGTTGTGAACGCTATGTGTAACTAGAGTGAAGCAATGTAGCGGTCGTGTTGCAAGCCCAATCAACACCCCCAACCATTATGCATCAATGGTTGCAGCGATGACGTGACGTTTACGTAACCAATCAAGTCGCGTACGTTGTGATCCCTACTTATGTAAGCCACGTCATCGCCTCTAGTACACGCTACTAAAAGTAATCGTAAGGCATTCAATTGTCTCTTACTTTTGGTTTACTATACATATACCACGCTGACGTGTATACCTTTGCGCATTATTCCATTGCTAAGTTCATAAAATTGGCTTAGTGTCACATTACCATATGGTCCGTCTGTTTGCCTTGAGGAAGAAACGGGGCATCCGCATTCTTGGCATGTTACCAGGTGCATACGTCCAATGTTCCCGCAAGTTGTTCATCTTTTTGCATTGGATTTACGCACCGTTTAAGTTACGACGCGCTTCTTTCGAGAATGGCGTCCTCATCATTTCCGACTTGTGATGCTACTTTAAAAAGTAATGGAATGCGACTACTTTTAGTTTGTCGAATACTTATGTGAAATGATGAATTCATTGCAAATTCATTAAAAAAAACACGAGTATGACTGTATATGCATTGCTAAAATGTATTAGATGCTTTTATAATGTATTGAAATGCGATTTTAGCAATGAATGAGAATATTGCGTGATCATTCCACGGATATAATTGATGGGGTCAACATATTGTATACGTCTTTGTTAACTCGACATTCAATAAGTTGAATGCCGTTCGTAACATAAACTGCAAGTCCGGTTGCGCTAGTTTGCGCATTGTTGAAATAAAGACGACGTAAAACACCTCAACTGATTCAATCCATCACGAATCAGGTCCATTGTTGTTCACATCTACACTTTTTAACAGTTTACTATGTACAGTCGGTTTAATAAAAGGTCGCACACATTCGTTAAATTCATCGAAAGAATTGACTTTGATCGTTACATCTGACAATTTGCCATAGTGTAAATAGGGTTGTCATAATTATAGCATACCGAGCTTAACAATTGTTATCACAACTAAGTAGCACATCTGAGTAAACGATTTAACATGTCCTAGTGGATACTATTCGAGAAAATTCGAATTGATGAATGACTTTTAACTGGAACACATGGATACTTCGAAGGATTTCCGCAGCTTCGTCCTCCAACTTAGAGTTAACCTATGTTTTCCCTAAACTGACACAGAGCTGAATGGGAACTATTTGTTAGCACACATTGTACCGTACCAAAATCACGTGTTCATGGCAATTAGAGCGATTGAGCAATGTTGATCCGTGAGCAGTTCGAAGCTTGTGCAAGCGATGAGTGATGTTGTGGCGTTGTGGCGTATATGTGGCAATTTCTCGATGGTTCCGGGTTAGCAGCAAATTTGCGTGGCGTGTTTTGTGGTCAAACACTTTTTATCCCACACGCCCCCTTTTTTTAAATGTCTAACAAAATGTATACGCCTGTATAAAATGTATATGCCTGTATAAAATGTAGACGCCTGTATAAAATATTCGTCTGAAACCTATCAACGATGTATTTATTAAAGGAGACAGTCTAACATATAAAATATTTATACATTTGGAGATAATTCAAATCATTTATACAGTTGGAAATAATTCAAATCATTGATACAGCTGGAAATAATTCAAATCATTTATACAGTTGGAGATTATTCAAATCATTTGCTGCGATCATATAGCTAGAGTGTCGAACGAACTGAGCGCATTAAACGAACGTTTAGCAAGATTTCACTATCCAAAGCAACACTTATATCATATAGGGCAGGAGACTAGTAATGAATACGGAAGTCATTTTCCTGCGCCTCTGAGCTCAGTTTCCTGATGACATAAGCACCATAGAAGTTAACTGTTATTACATTTATTATTGCTGTTTTTTGCGTTTCGAATAAAGCTTTTTTTATTACCGAATACGGTTCGCGTTTGTGAAATGTCCGATGGCGATTTTCGTGAATATGCTACCTCTGGGCAGTCAGAGATACTGTCAATATAACCCGGTTTTTGTTCGGCGAGAAAATCAGCAGACGTATATAATCATACGGTTCGTTTGCGATCGTACAAATTGATGTTGCCAGTTTTATAGGTGTGTCTCTCGGGTGGGCATCTTGGCACCTGTGCTGTTTACACAGACAGCTGATAATGTGGTCGTTTCGTCCGTCGGCCTCGAGGAGATCTGTAGAAGAAACTGCTATTTCATCTGGAGGTTTATTTGTAACTCACTGTTTTCGGCTATTAGATACACAGTATGCACAATGGACGCAAGTTCTTAAAAGAGAAACACTCTTGGAACACTCGTTCTGTTTTGCACAATTGATAACATCAAGGAACATCGGATATATGGAACACTCTGGCAAAGTCCCAACATGTTCGACATAGTGAGGGTATTTAAATTAAGGACACTAAAACAATAGTTTAATTTATCAGTTATTGGTATCAGCACACTTACTTGACCATAACTTTAAAATAAATCACCCAAAGGCAACGCGAGCACATTAAACTTAAATTTAATCGATTTGTTTATTCCTTGCGACACTATTGCACAATCAACTTCCCAAATGTTCGAGTTCATTAAGCGCTGCCAATGCGCCATTGGGGAATCTTGCCAAACCCGTTAATTGTGTCTCCAATCTCGACAGCAACCGACAGTGTAGTGACGTAGTATGCCGTGCGCGGGCGCGTCGTCTGGACTGGACACGTGTTTGGCATCCTCGCGTAGACTGCGTCAGACCGACACCGTGCACGTGTCAGCGTGAACTATAGTCGTCTCCCGACCTCTCGGAGTCTTACTTAATGTCTTTAGATGAAGACTCACTTAGTTTTGGATCAGTAGTCCATCGAGAGGGCTAATTCGAAGCATCATTGGGCAATTTCAAACTATTCCCATTGTCTCAGTTGAATCAACGAGTTATTCAGTAGTACTCATAGCTTTTGTGCAACTACAGCAAACAATTACCAGAGCAGTTTAGTTCGTGTTCCAGTGAACATGTTTGTGTGGAGGGTGAACATAAAGCCTTCTGAGCCTGCGAGCGTGCGTGCGTGCGTGCGTTCGTGAGTGCGTGCGTGCGTGCGTGCGTGAGTGCGTGAGCCTATGTACATGTAAATACATGCATAAACTATAAAAGCCTAAGGTGTCAGATTGGCGGTTGTCAACTTTGCATTGGGCAAATAAGTTTTAATAAAGGAGAGTGTTGCTAGATAAATAAACGACGCTTTAAGCCACAATCGTAGTTTTTCGACAGTTGAAAACAGTCATACAATGTCCTCTGTGATTGAAAAGAATTCCTTTTTGTAAAGTTCAAAACATTTACCGAGAATGCAAATGTGCTAAATATCATGATACAGTGACTATTATAAATCTTTAGTAATAGACCAACGAAACAGGTTACGAATTTAGTTATGCATGTCTGCATGTTTTACACTCAGTTTTTGTTGTTAAAAGTATAAAAAATCGCAGTTAGCAGGCACGAATTCAACAATAACGCCCGCCTCCCGCAAATGCCAATGATCTTGGTTTATATTTTTTCGTGAAATGATTAACGAGCGAAACAAATTGAATTGATGACGGAGCATTAGGTATGTGACTTGCACGGCTTAATTGGTGGTTTCTCACAATGTCGGAGGTCAATATGTGACGTCACGTGTACCGTTCAATTAGCGATCGCCTCATGGAACATGCGCCAACACATTTCCATTAATTAGTTTACCTATGGTGTTTTCAGGTCGGTATATGATGCAATGTCTCAATGCTTAATGGGCTGTTTTCTATACATATTGGTGGTCAGTAGGCCTATGTGATATTATTTGTCACTTTAATTAGCGGACGCGAAATGTTACGTTTGGGTTGCTATGTACCGTGCTTGTGTACGCGGCTACCACGACTCTGTGCTATCTGCAAAGTTTACAAATTTAAAACCCCCGAATATGTAATTTTTTGTTGGGGGGGCGGTATGGCCAGATGTGACATTCAATTTAATATGCAATTTGGCGCAGCTACTAAGTAACACATCAGCTTGTTAAGTAACACACCAGCTTGTTAAGTAACACACAAGCTTGTTACGTAACACACCAGCTTGTTGAATAACACACAAGCTTGTTAAGTAACACACCAGCTTGTGAAA
>BSQZ01000014.1:1735000-1747500 GCA_033239005.1 Lamellibrachia satsuma | reverse complement strand
CTGGAATCGCTTCCCAACAATTGCCAGCAGTGTGCATGTGTTGTGGAATACTCCAAGCCCGGGGATGATGGTCGTCTTAAACTTGTCAGGGCCTTTGCATGTGATCTCAGCAACCTTTGCGTACAGTGCCTGGTCAAACACACACACACGATCTTTGTCAACTCTAAAGACCACATAATGTTCATTGACTGGTTGGGCATCTCGTTGACAGTAGCCATTTGCGTCGCGGGAGCATTGGGGGTGGGTAGGTACCCCACATTGTCCTGAACGACAGTGATATTATCTCGAGTCAGGATGTTGACTGACCTTCTTGTTCTGACATTCGTGCCATGATCCAGACGAGGTTCTTCTCTCTGGCAGGCTGAACTACGGCTGTCAACCTCTACACTCGTGACTTGTGGCGGCCCCTCTCGTTGTCTCGTTGTACATGGGCAGCATTAGTGGTGGAGTGCTAATACTTGTCTTGTTTGTATTGTCAACTGAGGGCAGGACTTTGGATGGCTGTGGGTCGACCAGCTTGTTTTGGACGGTAATACCATTGATTATGTGGGATGTCCCCTCACCACTGATGGCCTCTTCGAGTCGGTCAATGTTGTCCCAGGCCAAGGTCGTGAATACTCCAGGGTGGATGTTTGCAGGAAGAGAAACATCGCCTTTTGACAATGACAGTTTTTGCAGAAAGAGGGCTGTGTCGTTGTCTTCGAGCTGCGAGTAAGATACACTGTGACCAAGTCGAGCAGGGAGTAGGATACATTGTGACCAAGTCGAGCTGGGAGTAGGATACAATGTGACCAAGTCGAGTTGGGAGTAGGATACACTGTGACCAAGTCGAGCTGGGAGAAGGATACATTGTGACCAAGTCGAGCTGGGAGTAGGATACACTGTGACCAAGTCGAGCTGGGAGTAGGATACACTGTGACCAAGTCGAGCTGGGAGTAGGATACACTGCGACCAAGTCGAGCTGGGAGAAGGATACATTGTGACCAAGTCGAGCTGGGAGTAGGATACACTGTGACCAAGTCGAGCTGGGAGTAGGATACACTGCGATCAAGTCGAGCTGGGAGTAGGATACACTGTGACCAAGTCGAGCTGGGAGAAGAATACACTGTGACCAAGTCGAGCTGGGAGTACGATACACTGTGACCAAGTCGAGCTGGGAGTAGGATACACTGTGACCAAGTCGAGCTGGGAGTAGGATACACTGTGACCAAGTCGAGCTGTGAGTAGGATACACTGTGACCAAGTCGAGCTGGGAGTAGGATACACTGTGACCAAGTCGAGCTGTGAGTAGGATACACTGTGACCAAGTCGAGCTGTGAGTAGGATACACTGTGACCAAGTCGAGCTGGGAGTAGGATACACTGTGACCAAGTCGAGCTGGGAGTAGGATACACTGTGACCAAGTCAAGCTGGGAGAAGAATACACTGTTACCAAGTCGAGCTGGGAGTAGGATACACTGTGACCAAGTCGAGCTGTGAGTAGGATACACTGTGACCAAGTCGAGCTGTGAGTAGGATACACTGTGACCAAGTCGAGCTGGGAGTAGGATACACTGTGACCAAGTCGAGCTGGGAGTAGGATACACTGTGACCAAGTCGAGCTGGGAGAAGAATACACTGTGACCAAGTCGAGCTGGGAGTAGGATACACTGTGACAAAGTCGAGCTGGGAATAGGATACACTGTGACCAAGTCGAGCTGTGAGTAGGATACACTGTGACCAAGTTGAGTTGTGAGTAGGATACACTGTGACCAAGTTGAGCTGTGAGTAGGATACACTGTGACAAAGTCGAGCTGGGAATAGGATACACTGTGACCAAGTCGAGCTGGGAGTAGGATACACTGTGATCAAGTCGAACTGGGAGTAGGATACACTGTGACCAAGTCGAGTTGTGAGTAGGATACGCTGTGGCGAAGTCGAGCTGGGAGTAGGATACACCGTGACCATGTCACAGTGTATCCTATTGTAGACAGAGGGCTGTGTCAATCTCTTCGAGCTGTGAATAGGATACACTGTGTCCATGTCGAGCTGGGAATAGGATACACTGTGACCAAGTCGAGCTGGGAGTAAGATACACTGTGACCAAGTCGAGTTGGGAGTAGGATACACTGTGATCAAGTCGAGCTGGGAGTAGGATACACTGTGACCAAGTCGAGCTGGGATTAGGATACACTGTGACCATGTCGAGCTGTGAGTAGGATACACTGTGACCAAGTCGAGCTGGGATTAGGATACACTGTGACCATGTCGAGCTGGGAGTAGGATACACTGTGACCAAGTCGAGCTGAGAGTAGGATACACTGTGACCAAGTCGAGCTGGGAGTAGGATACACTGTGACCAAGTCGAGCTGAGAGTAGGATACACTGTGACCAAGTCGAGCTGAGAGTAGGATACACTGTGACCAAGTCGAGCTGCTAGTAGGATACTCTGTGACCAAGTCGAGCTGCTAGTAGGATACACTCTGACCAAGTCGAGCTGGGAGTAGGATACACTGTGACCAAGTCGAGCTGGGAGTAGGATACACTGTGATCAAGTCGAGCTGGGAGTAGGATACACTGTGACCAAGTCGAGCTGGGATTAGGATACACTGTGACCATGTCGAGCTGTGAGTAGGATACACTGTGACCAAGTCGAGCTGGGATTAGGATACACTGTGACCATGTCGAGCTGAGAGTAGGATACACTGTGACCAAGTCGAGCTGAGAGTAGGATACACTGTGACCAAGTCGAGCTGAGAGTAGGATACACTGTGACCAAGTCGAGCTGTGAGTAGGATACACTGTGACCAAGTCGAGCTGTGAGTAGGATACACTGTGACCAAGTCGAGCTGGGAGTAGGATACACTGTGACCAAGTCGAGCTGGGAGTAGGATACACTGTGACCAAGTCGAGCTGCTAGTAGGATACACTCTGACCAAGTCGAGCTGAGAGTTGGACACACTGTGACCAAGTCGAGCTGCTAGTAGGATACACTCTGACCAAGTCGAGCTGAGAGTAGGATACACTGTGACCAAGTCGAGCTGCTAGTAGGATACACTGTGACCAAATCGAGCTGGGAGTAGGATACAATGTGACCAAGTCGAGCTGGGAGTAGGATACACTGTGACCAAGTCGAGATGTGAGTAGGATAAACCGTGACCAAGTCGAGCTGGGAGTAGGATACAATGTGACCAAGTCGAGCTGCTAGTAGGATACACTGTGACCAAGTCGAGCTGTGAGTAGGATACACTGTTACCAAGTCGAGCTGGGAGTAGGATACAATGTGACCAAGTCGAGCTTGGAGTAGGATACACTGTGACCAAGTCGAGCTGCTAGTAGGATACACTGTGACCAAATCGAGCTGGGAGTAGGATACAATGTGACCAAGTCGAGCTGGGAGTAGGATACACTGTGACCAAGTCGAGATGTGAGTAGGATAAACCGTGACCAAGTCGAGCTGGGAGTAGGATACAATGTGACCAAGTCGAGCTGCTAGTAGGATACACTGTGACCAAGTCGAGCTGAGAGTAGGATACACTGTGACCAAGTCGAGCTGAGAGTAGGATACACTGTGACCAAGTCGAGCTGGGAGTAGGATACACTGTGACCAAGTCGAGCTGCTAGTAGGATACACTGTGACCAAGTCGAGCTGAGAGTTGGACACACTGTGACCAAGTCGAGCTGCTAGTAGGATACACTACGACCAAGTCGAGCTGGGAGTAGGATACACTGTGACCAAGTCGAGCTGGGAGTAGGATACACTGTGACCAAGTCGAGCTGGGAGTAGGATACACTGTGACCAGGTCGGTCGAGTGTATGTATCAGCTCAACATTCCCTGTCAGTGACTTGATTGTAAATGACAGAATGTTGTGCTTTGGGCACTTCGTCTTACCATAGGTAATAGCATAGACCATGTCTTTCCCAAACGAGCTCACAAGCCGTTGGGCTCTTTTGGATGCATGAGCATCGTCCTTGGTACCTGTCAGGAGATAGAACAGGAAGAGGCTGACCGACTTTGGCATGATGGCTTCATTCTGCTCTACGTCTACGTCTGGTTGTCCTTGGCGAGTTCGAATTTTCAAATTCGAGAAGTTGTTACCATACGTTTTTCCGTACACCCATTACGCACCCAAAACACCTTTAAAATTTGAAATCCGCTGGTAAACGAGAAAGGAATAGGCTTTTCCGTAGACCCCCAAAAAGGTGGGATTTCGCCCCCCCCCCCTAAGTTTGTCTGACAAAAGAAGTTCAAAAACACGTTGTGCGCAACCCAAGGGATAAAGCTACTCATTTGGAAAGGTTATTACATATTTTTTACTTATAGTGGTGGAGCAAATAATTTGCCAACAATAAAATTTGCCCGATAGTGACTCCTACTGACCAGCGGTTTGTGTCGACACGAGTTTCCCTCTGCTTGACCTCGGGCAGTGCTGGTCAGCCTGCAGCGTCTACAGACTACTGCCGCCCACCCAATATCCGAAACAAGCAGGAAACAGCACGTCACCTGGACCGTGAGAGATCCTTTATTTGTGCAGTAGGTGCTAATAGGTGCCGTGGTGTAAGTTCTAGGTGTACCCCTACGACCCCCACTGGTTGGACACCTGTGAATCTAGACTACTCCAATAAAACTTCACACTAACCGCTCTCTTGGGTCTGAATGAAAGTATTTGCTGGGAAACCAAAATTACAAATGTGACATCTGGAAATAGATTCTTAAAACGGTCGACCAAAAACAAATCAGAGGAACGAACTAACGGAGAACAACGAAATAAAAAAAAGTATTATCCATTTTTTAAATATTAAAAATCACTTTGTGACGTCACCATGCACATTACCCGCTGCCGATACAGCCAATGGCGACGGTTTCAGTGCTTTGTGAAAATGTTGCAACGCATGAAATAAATATGTCGCTATATTCATTGAGCTGCTTCAAAATTATACGTATAGAGATGAACATGCAGATTACTCCCAAGTTAGAAACAAAATCGGATAAGTAAGACGAAAAACGCTAGTTGGAGCCTGATCAATGGCAAGTTAAACATTGCTTTTTATTTTTTGGTGAAAATTGACCACTTACAGCGCAAATGTGAACTGAATAAAACGAAGAAGGGGCGACTGATAACAACGGTGATATTCCTGTACGAGTGTAGTGCAAGAGTGCATGTAGTATATAACAATGTACGTGGGTGCGTGCGTGCGTGCGTGCGTGCGTGTGTGCGTGCGTGCGTGCGTGCGGGCTTGCGTGTATGCGTATCTATATTGAGCAGTCAAATCGTACTGTTATGCACATTTCATAACAGAACTGGAAACGTATGCATGCAATACGACTAAAGGACAACACCACTCAACGTATACTAACTATCCATCAGTATATCGTGGACAGCAAGTGTCCATAAAGCAACAAATACAATTTGAAGTTATTTAAAATGAAATGTCTTAATTTATTTTGTTATACGGTAGGACCTATGTAATTCCCTATGCGCACAGTTACTTTGGTCAATATATAAATCTGAGGCTGAGTCTGATTACGAAGATGATTGACACGGACGAACAACCAATATCCTACGAAGACCTAAGTGGCTCCACACGCGATATGACGGGCTTGGCTCGGTGATGGCAGCGTAGCAGACTCCCTTTGGCATTACCACTGATCCGCCGCCGATGAAGACGTAAATGTCTCGCGGTGTTGCGATGAACGTTATTACAACACGCTGTCAGAGATTGCGTAACCAGTGAACGCGTGGGGCGCGTCTCAGTAAGATTCTTATGAGCTCATAACAAACCGTTTACATAGTAAACCCCGTTTTACTAATAAAATATCGACACTTTATTGAACATTTATTTCATTCATATTCATATACTGCTCGCGGTTGCCCGTACAAATAGGTCGTGATGGAAACTTCGAACATTTATCATAGTGGAATTTATTCATTATTTATACTTCGACGAGATATATATAATATATATATATAAATATATATATATATATATATATATATATATATATATATATATATATATATATATATATATATATATATATATATATATATATATATATATATATATATATATATATATATATATATATATATATATATATATATTATATATATTATAATATATGCTTTGCCGTTGCATCAACATACTTTTTTCTCACGGGTGGCCACGATTAATGTATGCCCTGAGCGACGGGGAATGGAAATATACAACACATAGACATATTCCTAGAAAGACGAGCTAGTAAACAGACAAAGATAAATATAGCGCTGCCACTCGCAGACAAAATATGGTTCTATTTATGCGACTTACACCCAGACGAGTAATCGATGTGTGCCTTGATGCGCGCGACAAAGAATACGTGCGTGCGTGCGTGCGTGCGTGCGTGCGTGCGTGCGTGCGTGCGTGCGTGCAACATTTAACACAGAATTTTATCACGGTGTAGCATATAATTTAACAAGATTGCCATGCAAGTCAAAAGACCCAGAAGGCAAGCAGAGAAGGAAGCCATCTCGTTATCGAGATACCAAAATTGTTTCAGAAATAAACGACTAATTTTACTTCTTATTATTATCACCTCAGTAAAATCAAAAAAATTCTAACCGGAAAATAAATGTGGGTATACATCAGTTGCCAACTTTAATACCCGGCTCTGTGATTACACGTTGGGACTCGGTCAATACGTTTGGGAAACAGTGTTGTCGAATGCTACGAAATGTCAATACATCAGACGATTGGTTTATTTGTTCCGGGTTACCACAGAAGTTAGACACGACATATTATAATGAAGTGAAGTGACTCATTTAGGGTCAGGTCGTACACAATATAGCCTCCAAGAAAATGTTTCTACAAAGTGAAATTGGGGAACAAGGTTGGTGCACTCCTGCCAAAATCGTACAGCTAATAGTTGTCTTAATACAACCAACTCTCTGTACAAAATGAGGCATCGAGATTCACGGAGTTGTCTCTAAAAATAACCCATATAAACATAAGCCACAGAAGAAACGACGATATGACTGAATGAGTACAGTTGACTAGGTCGAACCCTATATTTTGCTGCTCCGTGGGATTTTTTTTCACCATAAATTCCCACAAATAGCATGCTAGTTCCGAGAACATGCTGTAGTAGTCTAGACGTCCTCAACGTTCAGACATGTCAGTGCATTAAGGTGTGTTTTTTAAAAACTTTTTCTCGAATTCTTTTCTGAGGCACTATCACCTAAAAACTCCCTTATGCAGACGTACAACCCGGTAAACTGTGCTGTGGTAAATCACCGCTGCAGAAGATGCTGCGCGCGTTAACTAAAAAAGCGGGAAATGACAGCACGCGACGGACAAAAATAGACGTTTTGGCGGGAACAACCGGTGCGGCGTCGTAAAGCATACAACCGGGCGAGTCAGACTCTGTGTTGTGCCGGGGGCCGACAACGAGAACACTGGTGAATGTCTCGTCGCCACCGGCTGCCGAATGATTTAGTAGATGACGTGGTGCGTTGCAAGTGGTAGGCCTACAGGGCTATAGGGACCGGACGACATTTATGGAGATATGGAGATTGGCTAGGATACGGCTTACACGCAGGGTACGCGCAGGCATAAACGCACGACCCAAGAAAGGGCGTGCGCCCTGCCCCTCCAAATTCAACTGTTCTATCTGACTGCTTCAATGCAGACTTGCATCGGAGCACTAAAAAGAAACCCATACAAGTACTATCTGCATGCTTTCACCAAGAAGAAGAAGAAATGTCCTTCAAATAAGTATTAGCTAGTGATCGCATTAAGACAACTTGAAGGTTGAAAGTCATTTTTTTCGAGAAAAAAATCTTATGACACAAATGTCATAATTTTTTTTCGTGGTTATATGTGTACATTTAGGGGTAGGTATACACGAAATACGTGTTTACTGCATGTGTTTATTGCATTTAAATAGGTTCCCAGTTAGATCTAAAATTTACGATTGTTTAGTGATTGCTTCGTTTTTAGCTACCAAATAGCATCCATTATTTTAACTTGTTTGTAGGTGCTTCTAATTCGCTATTATATATTTCGGTAAAAATAAACTTCAAACGAATTCTTGTGGGTCACATCCTGGGATGACGAAAAAGTCGTGATTTTTCATGCCTCGTGCGATTGTCATTGTTTCTGCAGTCATGAGATTAGAACTAAACACAAAACATGACAAGGATAGAGAGCGGGTAAAATTAGCATAGCTTTGAGAATAAAAAAATGCAGTTGTGAGGAAATTATAATACCACAAACAACCTTCTTTGCTGTTGTATTAGTAAGATGACGCTGTTTTTTTTGTGTGTGTGTGTTGTGTTGTGTTGTGTTGCGTTGTGTTGTGTTAGTAGATGTGCGTTTTAATCTGACACAGCAATTCACGTTTCGGGAGTGACTGTTGCTTTACGGTAAAAAATAAATAAACGCCCCACCTTTGGTTGAAATTAATGTTGCATGCCCTATATTGACGTGTGTGTACATTGTCCACTCTGCAATAGTCCATGCTACAGTCCGTGGTTGTTTCTCAGATAATGACCGACATATTTATCATCTACTGCGTGTAGTCGGAATTCACTTCGCCTTTGGATCAAGGTTTACATGTAGATGGATACCGTCCTGTTTAGATTACTCTAATGACGTTTGTCATTAGGCTAAGGTTTGCATGTTCGCATATATTGTCCGACCTGTGCTATCGTACCAACATGGCATTTGAGGGATGACCTCGTGAAAGCCTGGGGCAAACGCAGGGAAGGCGCATATTTCCCAATACAACATCATGTATTTTTACGCACGGTGCAAAATTGTTGACGTAGCGGAGTTGAGCTCGAAGCAGGGATTTCGTAATAAACGTACATGCATCAAGGAAACTGCTTCGGCTTGTAGGTAGGCAGTCTGACCGTCTTAACTGTGTGGTGGCGTAGCGGTTAGAACGGTGGACTCTCAATCGAGATAACCCTGGCTCGAATCCTCCTGCTGCCATTTCGAAGCTTTGGCAATTTCGTTAAATCCATGTTGCCCGAGTTCACTCAGTTATAGAAATGAGTAACTGGCTGCTGACATAGTCTTCACGCAGTAATTGCAGTGTGGCTGAATGCTTCCCAGAGAAGTTAAGATGGCGGTGGAACATGTCTGCCAGGAGGTGAAGGGTAAAGCGCTCTGAACAGCCCTAATTCGTGAATACCGCGCTACATAATAATACTAATAATAATAATACAGTTTATTTTAACAACATCAATAGTAAACATGCAAACACAAGTGAATTTTAAACATCAATAGTACAAATTGAAAAAGATGAAAAAAGGCAATAAGAAGCGTATGTTGCTTGTCCTGTCGCTTATAAGTGACACTATATAATACAATTATATAATACAATTATATAATTATATAATACAATTATATAATTATACAGAAATGTGAATTTCCTTGTTAATTTGTCATCAATCAATACACCTAAAAAATTATATTAATTGTGACCTTATTTATAATTTATAGAGGGAGAAGTTTTCATTGCGAGATTTCCAAAAATCATGTAATTTGTTTTTGCTATGTTTAATGATAATATATTCACTGAAAACCATACATTGAGCGTATCCAGCTCGGCATTTGTCTACCGGATAGGTTCATTGATGTCATTATATCAATAGAACATGTTCGTGTCGTCTGCAAATAAAATAAACTTAAACAGTTTTGTAGCAATGAACATGTCATTGATATACATTATAAATAATTTCGTTCCTAAGATGGAACCTTGTGGTACACTACAAACACACCCTAAGTACCTCAAAATCACAATCTTTATACTGAACAAACTGTGATTTATTTTCTAAATAACTCACAATCCACTTATGTACTATACCACGCATACCATAGAAATAAAAAAAGCCAATACATCATGATCAACTGAATGCTTTCTTGATATCTATATACACCAATAGAATATTTATTATTGTCTAGAGAATTAGTAAATTCTAAAATAAGTGTTTGACATATTAGATCTAAACCCATACTGGCTTTTTTTAATTGCGGTAGTAAAGAGATAGGTCTATAATTTGTGAATACACACTTATCCCTAGCTTGGAATGACTTTGACAATTTTCATTTGGTTGGGGAACACACCTGTTTGAAAAGATACATTGCATATGTGATGTAAGGGTTTACAATTTCAGTACTAATTGTTTTGACTGAAGAACGTACCTTTCCCTTTCATCGTAAATTATATTATACAACACGCAATATATATTAACAGTGACCGCTAAAATGTATTTTATTGAACCGATTTGTTTTAATTTTATATGATTTTTTTATGTAAACATGATATGCGGGGCGAAACAGTCAAATTAAACACATACAACGGTGAAATTATTTCAAAACAATGTGGTTCACTAAAGCATATTTGGGCGGAAAAGATGTTGGAATATGATTATAGTTTAATACTGTTTAACATGAGTCTACGATAGAAACGATTATATACTGATCATTGGATATCCATCCAGTTCAGGCGAGCCAGTACGCGATGGGCCTTGTTTTCATTATATGGTCTGAGTAACTTCGTTGGCACAACACTCGGCAATACAGCAGCAAATAAATGAGTACAGTCAAACTTCGCTCGGTAATACAGCCACCTCGCCATTACGGTCACCTCGGTAATACAGCCACTTCACCATTACGGTCACCTCGGTAATACAGCCACCTCGCCATTACGGTCACCTTATTAATACAGCCACCTCGCCATTATGGTCACCTCAGTAATACAGCCACCTCGTCAGTATGGTCACCGCAGTAATATAACCACTTCGTCATTACGGTCACCTCAGCAACACAGCCACCTCGCCATTACGGTCACCTCTGTAATACAGGCACCTCGCCATTACGGTCACCTCAGTAATACAGCCACTTCGCCATTACGGTCACCTCAGGAATACAGCCACCTGGTCATTTGGTCACCCTGGGACAGTTCCAAATTATTTCCATTGTAGTAAAGTATAGGACATTAGTCCCGCTAATACTGTCACCTCGCTATTCAGGTCATTTTGGCCAGGTCCCGTAGTGACCTTAATATCGAGGTATTTGACCGTAGCAAGATTTGATTAGTTTATTTTCGTGCGGAATTTTCAACATAAATAATTGAATGTGATACTGTTCAAGTACATCCTATTAAGAAACACTATATTTGAACGATAAAACCTATCCGCAGTTGGCGCCTATATCTACTTCCAGATACCAGAACAGATTACAAAATAAAGATGGCTGGCTGGAGCTAGTAAAGATTGATATATCGATCACGGCTTATCTATGCACCCAGCGACTGGTTTTCTGCGCGACATAACGGATTGTTTGGTACCGTATCTGACGTGGACGAAATATATCGGTATGCTACTTTCAAAGTCGACGGCAAGACTTATCATTTCGATGTATGAACAGTGGTCACAGTGGTCACAGTGGTCACGTGGTGGAGCTTCCGACTGTCAGTCGAGGGGACCGGGGTTCAAAACCACCCGCTGCCGTTTCGAAACTTAGGCAATTTCGTTCATCCCCTTTGCCTGTTTCTTTCGTTGATCCGTTCTACCTGGCGTCTATGCCAGGGGAAGTAAAAGGTCCCACACACGGGGTAAATGTTAAACTGCTGTGGACTCCGTCTCTCACGAGACACTGCAGAAGCGTCCAGGGCGCGGCTCAGTCAGTTCTGTTAACTACCTCGCAAGAGGATACGGTTAGATGTGTGTACAGAGTGGTTGTGGTATGTTCAGGAGTCTGTGTGGGTCATGCTTTCTTTGGTCTCAAAGACTGAACAAAGATGCGTTCAGCCAAACGTTTCACAGATTGTGTGACATCCAATATCATTGAAAGATTATCAACCAGTAACCCGGGTGCTTTGTGGTGCATGCCGCACACACAGACAAGCTCAGGAACTCTTATTTTGTGAAGACAATCGTTGATTGGAACCACTATGTGCACGCTCAACGAACCGCAAGGTTAGACTGAAACAAGTTCAACAACAGTTGCCTATCCTGCGACCCGTAAAGCCAATAGATTTTTAATGCGCACTCGATAAATCGGAGTGTTGTCCATATATATATCTGCTGTAGAGAATGGATAACACATTAAGCACTACACGAGAGAAAATGTAACTGCGCAGATGACAGAGTACCGGGCACTTGATAGGTGCAGTGTCCTACTTATAAATATAGCGCCAAATAAAAACGCTGGAATGTTGCGATGGTTCGGGCGTTATTTGTTCATCGGGTCTACAGGCCCCAAACACGCCGGGTGTACCCAGTCACATTCGTAAACATCTACGTCTTGCTCAATACTTCTCTTTCTTATAAATAGAAGAAACATCCGGACGTGAACGACCATCGCTGGCTAATGCTAGTGAAATGTGACAAACAACATACACGCACGCACGCACGCACGCACGCACGCACGCACGCACGCACGCACGCACGCACGCACGCACGCACGCACGCACGCACGCACAAACACTGAAACACATAACATACACGCGCGTACACGCACGCACGTA
>BSQZ01000014.1:1665000-1730000 GCA_033239005.1 Lamellibrachia satsuma | reverse complement strand
CTGGAGTAATGCGCTTGCAGACACAGTGCTATATAATTCTGAGAATCCCATGGTAAACCTGCGAAAACCGTCGAGTTCTGCGAAAACCATCGCGTTCTAGCTGCGAGATCGATGGAGTTCTGCTAAAACCATCGAGTTTTGGAAAAACCGTCGAGTTCTAGCACAGACTAACCAGAGTAACTTCACACGCTGCAACAGATACAACAACGGAAGGGTCATTACATCGGTACAACGATAAAATGTGGGGATCCCCAAAGCTTACATTGGTCTTTCTTATGGAAGGTCCACGTGCCTTATGGGGGGTCCCGGAACCCCCAAAGTCAACTTTTTTCTCTCCACGAACTCTTGACTTTACATCATGCCTATACAACATCCATGCAGCATATGCAATAGAAATATCCGAACGAACGCTCTATTCTGTGAATGCCATAATCACTGGATTCATCGTCAATGTGCTAATCTGGCCAGCGAACAATTCAACAAGTGTTCTGAAATAAGTTATTCCTTTTTGGTGATCTCACTGATGAAGGTGATGGTGATCTCACTGATGAAGAATTATTCTTTAATAGGTCAGGTGTTGATGATAACTTGATTGAACTTTATGAGTAATGTGCACACCCAAAGTATGTTCCTTTTACTTACTCTGATAAAAATTATTACCCTATAAATGGGAGCATAGATCCAGACAATAATTTACATAACCGAGTAAATGTAGATAGCGTGTATTATACTGATGATGAATCCAACACTAAAGTTGTACCGAAAAGTGAAGTATTATCTAACTTATCAATGATATATTTTAACATCAGAAGTATGCTGGCCAACGTTAACATACTAAAGGCATGTATCGGCCAATTAGATGGCAAATTTGATGTCAATGCAATTTCAGAAACTTGGATGAATGACAATGAAAGTGAGGAGTTCCAGTTAGAAAATTATAATGCCTATTATATTTCTAAACAACACAGATCTGGTGGTAGGGTTGCTCTGTATATAAATAAGGCTTTACGCATAAACCGTTAAAATTTTTTTTCTAAATATATAGACAGTTATGCTGAAGGTACTTGTGCTGAAATCACCGCTAGTCATGGCAAAAACATCATTGTTACATCAATTTATCGGGCACCAAATACTGACTTAACTTTATTAAATGAACATATAGAATATATGTTTCACAACTGTAATGGTAAAAACAATGTATACTTGTGTGGAGACTTCAATGTAGATTTACTACAAAGTGAAAATCATGCAGCTAAGGTAAATTTATCGACCAGATTCATAGCTGGATTACATCCTTTAATAACAAGGCCTACAAGGATAACAAAGCAAAGTGCAGCACTTATAGATAATATATTTACAACAGAGCTTTTAAGGTATACAGTCAGTGGCCTAATCATAAATGATCTAAGTGATCACTTGCCAGTCTTCCAAATTTGCGATTACGTTGACAATATTCATCAAAAGGAAAACCAATGTTTCGAAACAAGCCTTATTAATGAAGAAACATTACAACCATTTATCAGTACTTTAGCAAATATGAAATGGGAGGTTATTTTGAACAATGAAGATGTTAATTTCACCTATACCTAGTTCATTGAAATATTCACAAATACTTATGAACCTATTTTTTTTTAAAATCTTTCTCGAAAGACCAAAAGGCAACATAAACCCTGGATGACTCCAGGATTAAAAAATAGATGTAAAAAAGAATGCACTATACAAGCGTTTCTTGAAGGCAAGAAACGACGCTGCTGAAGGTAGATATAAAATATATAAGAATTAACTTACATCCATTTTGAGATATTGCGAAAAACAGTATTACTCCTGTTGGAAGAAACTAAGAACAACAAAAAGGAGAATTGGAAAATCATTCAAAGTTTATTGAATAAAAAATATAAAAAAATCATATTATCCACCTGAGGGAGAGGTGAGGAAAGGGGAGAGAAGTGGGTTTCAAAGTCACAGAACCAATTGCCTACTGTTGTCCCGCAACGGGGAAGTTGATTACCCGGTGAACCTGTTCTGATTTACCGGAATAGAACGTAATTAGAAAACGTTTCGAGCATTAGCCGACACGCGTGTACACGCCAGACCAAGCAACAGGAACATGTTCAAAATAGACGGTGGAGATTGTACCTTCTCCGCCAAATTTGTGAAAGTTGCACAAACACCTCTATTGGGTACACACAAACTGTAATAACTTGAAAATCATTCAATCGTACTGGATACACCCAACGACAAACGTGTAGGGGGCATTATTAGTTTTACGGTGAGATAGAAGAGAAGATTAATTCCACCGTTGCATTTTCCGCTACAATCTTTTGTAAATGTTGAACATTTTGAAGTTTTCTTGATATGTTTCCATAAGAGGATCATAATTTATATTTTCACGACGAACTTAAAGGTGCTTGATCAATTCGATTGTTTTGCTAGTCTCGTTTCAAATTAAATTTGTGAAAAACCAAACCTATCTAGTAGCCACTACAATATGCTAGTTTGTGCAATGTGCAATGCTGAAAAATCACAAATTTCCTTTGTGAAATTCCGTAGCTTTGTCATGTGATCGGCGAGAGGATGGAGGTTACGCCCATGAGCAGCATTGACCCACACAGTGTTTCCATTTTGGATATCCACTATTTTGATCCTTATTTAGATCTAATGACTAAAGTCAATTCTTTAGATGATTTGAACAAAAATAGGCATTTTTTATTAAATCGACTGCGGATATTACATAAACTATACACACACACTACATATTTGAAATCCAATTAACCAGATTTGCGATAAGCTAAATCAGCATAGGAAGCAATTGTAACATGCCTATGTGGCTGCAAATTCTAATTCTGTTTGAAAAAGCAGCCTTTTGCCAAATAAAACACGGTAACACAATCAACGCCTTTACAGACACAACCGGTGTATTCGTCACTAAATGTGATAATTTCCAGCGATCTCGCAGCTGGTTCTTCTCATCCGGTCGTGCTATTTTGTAAGGTCTCATGGACGTTTGGCGAAGATTACGTAACTATGAACAATCGAAGAGTTTTTTCAAAAGAAAACTCATTTCCTGGCGGTAGTTACAAGCGTTTCTAAAATATTTATTAACTATTTGCATATTCGCCAAAAATGACGAAACGAATTAGTTGTAGATGTTTTACGTGGGATATGAGCAGAAATAGCAACCATCGTGTCATAGGCACTGTAAGAGTGTCGACAATATTGTTTAAGTCATTCTACTTGGTCAGTATCTTCACATTTAGTGGCGAATACACCGGTTGGCTAGCTTGGGCAGTTTCCCAACTAAAGTGCAGACATGGTGTCGCAGTCAGGGGGGAATACAAGAGGCGTTGCTAGGTTTAGTTGTTTTTGTTGGTGATGAGAACTAGGAACACACAACGAGCAGGTATATGCGTAGACAGCAGTGATGGGCTGGCACACGAGGCTTGGCAACAGTTGATTCCATCGCCGACAACTTCCGTAATTACTTCGCAGCGGTGCGCGCGGATGTTGACGTTTCATGGTATCACCTTATGTTCAGAGCACCACCGATGCCACAACACGTGAGTGCCACCCGCCGTTATCCCAGTGCCACACACCTGCCGAGCTCCATCGCAGGCTTCCGGTTTGTACCGTCTGTGCTGGCTCGACGGACTGGAGAATGCAGTCTCGTGTCTCTGTATCTGTGTTTGTGTAGTGCTGCCAAGTAATGTTATTCGGACATATGACACCAGTGCGCGTGGTGGATAATCTGCTAATCTTTTAGGTGTTGACTGAGACTGGTCTGGAATGTGTCTAACTAATTACACGAAATAATGCTTGGAAGTGGAGAGCTCCATTCTTTAATTGTGGATGGGAAGAAACTGTTTCCAAATGTGCTGGAAGAGTGTCTCATTTAAAGAAATTGAGTATTGAAGCGCGCAGCCGAAAGGCAATAACTGCCAAACGAACACGCTGAAAACGAACTTTACAAGATTTAACAAGACTGCTCCAGATGGCAAGTGGACAAGGAAATCATTGGCTTATTGAGAATTCAATAATGCGTGTGTGTGCGTGCGTGCGTTGCATAAAACGGTAACTGCATCAACGCAGCTGTAGCCAACGTTAAAAAGATGGTATTTTAACAAGTAAAAGGGTCCTTCCCAATACGTTCCGTTTCAATTTGATCAATCGTCATACGTGCTGTTTCATTGCATTACACGTATCACTGCCGCCATTAAATACAGTTATGCGTACTTGCAACAGACTTCATTTATACAGCGAGGTAGTAATATATAAACTGTTTAAACGCCTTTAAACTAAGCCGTAAATCTATTGCTTTTCAACAACTGCGAGTGGTTTTCTTGTCAACATGCTTTACATGCGTCAACGCCTAGCATCGGATATCCTGAACACGGAGGTGGCCAAAGAAACTACCAGCAAGAAAGGTAATCCATGCCAGCTGATCGGAGAGGGCCGTAGAAATGTAGCAGGATGCACACCGTTGACTTTCGCTATATGGACCATATTTGATATTGGCTAAATTGTTCTATTTATCCAACGTTCCTTATATCCACGGGTGTCGAAGAAGGGTGACCAGTAGTGCAGGGCAGAATGGCGATTTCAAAGGTCGTTCATTTTAGGAGTTTGTTTCTAACATCGGGAGTACATATAATAAAGCGAGAGAGCACCGTGTCAATTTTCTAAACAGCGATTCAAACTCAACTGCGCGAGATGGGAAGAAAATTGTCAGGAATCACCAGTATGCAACACCGCAAAATTCAATTTTGCGAGAAATTCGGCGATAGTCATACCATGCAGGATTTTTTCCTACACAATTTTTACACAGTTGTCGTGAAATCGCACTTATATATACTAATGGGCCTACACGTTTACATTATGCATTAAAAAAAATATTTAAATCGTAGGCCTACATGCTGTTAAAATACTGAGTAAATAGTATTATGATATCAGTTCATTCATTCTAACAATCAAACTTTTCATGTCTTGGCGAATGAAGAATTTATTAATATGACTATTATGTGGTAAATGTTGTAAAGGACACCGTGGATGTGTGGCAGGCCGTGGTTAGTTTGATGTACGGGTTGTTCCTTTTCCAGACGTGTACTGGGCTTGCTACGCTGCCAGCTCTCAGCGAGATATTATGGCGCTCCCGAAACCAGGCCAGAGCACAAAGGCCAGAACCGATATTTCAAGAAGCAAGCTTCAGTGATATTCTGCAACCAGACCATCTCAGTTTAACACGTGCGCAAGTAGAGTATACGATCCCGCATTGTCAACCTCGAGGCGCACTGGTGACATTTTTACAACATACATGTGTAGGGGCAGGAGAGGCATGTCCGCACACCTAGGGCATAATGTGCCATAACTGTTTATGCCAGATGGGTAACATTTCGCAGTGCTATACAAATAACATAAACATAACTAGCAGTAGTTTGTATAATAACATTGCCTAAATGTGGCGATATCCGGCGAAATGAATGCGTTATGTTGGCTTGTCTCAACAGTAGCACACACAAAACCATGCAACGAAGGAAACCAAAAGACACTAACTAAAACAACCTTATAATTATACATTTCAAGATACATTAACAATGCACTCACACTAACTATCGCACTATAAGCTTACTATCTTTAACACATTTTACCTCAAACTTCCACCTATTTTGGTGTCTCACTATATTTCACTATAACGACACAACAGCACGTGCCCGATAGCGCCATCTGGCGATCATCAGGTAAATACATTTTATAGATGTGGTTCATATACCATGGATAGGTGGCAGCACTAAAATAAACTCGCGCGCACGCAATCACACATGGCGTGCCAGATAAAACAATGTGCGGTCCGAGCTTAAATGACAGTGATCTCGTGTACTGTCTTATGTCAATGTCTTGAGATTATCCATAGTCACATGGGTATAATTAATAAACAAGTCAAGCGCATGATGAATTCGTTTTAATTGAACATGGCAACATCATGGACTATTTAACCATTCGTCTCTTGGAGGAATTCAAATGGGTCTGACATATTTCTAACACTTTTTTGTATCACGAACATAAATTGAACTTACAGTGATAGACAGGATGAACAACTTCTTGATGTGAATACAACACTATCATACTCACAATTATAACGAGATTTACAAAATCATCATTTAAAGCAACAAGCTCCTGATATTAAGTGGACAAGGAAGTCATTCGTTTATCAAGTATCCAATAATTTGTCATCTATGCATGGCCCAGTCATCAGATAACTGTCTATTGTGTTTTTAAACATATTCACAAAAATATCATTAACGCGACCGGCAATGAAACATTGGTTCATGACAGTGCTGTACCATATTGACCTGAAATAAAAGTTTCTAAAATGATAAGCTCATGTGCTAATTTTATTTTTAACAGCATCATATTTCCGTAAGTGTTTTTCCACTAGTTTCCAACTTTCCATCGATAATGAAGCATTAATGATAAAATGACCCCTCTATCATAATTGGCAAGTATAATTCACATTTTCAATTGAGTTTTCTGTTTAGCAATAGAGCAACATTATATGAACAAACCAGGGTTGATTAATACAATTAATGCAAATATTACTGTTGAATAAAAACCTGTGTTCGTAGTTTAAAACTCCATCCTCAACTGATTTAGCCTATAATAAATATGGTTCACTGATGTCCAAATATGTAGTTTGTGAATAGTTTATGTAACACCTGCAGTCGATTTAGTAAAGAAAGGCCTATTTTTTTTAAATCATCAAAAGAACATACTTTAGCTATTAGATGTGGGAAGGCTCAAAATAGTGGATATCCAAAATGGTAAACTGTGCGGGTTTTTTTAGTTTTCAGCATTTCCAATTTCACTTCAGTTAATGTTTGATCAAACATTAAGTGATTAAATAGTTTCTCTGATGATTTTACAAAACTACATACAAAAGTTGCACAAATGAGCTAGCATGTTACAGTGGACATTAGGTAGGTTTGATTGTTCACAAAATGAATTTGAAATGAGACCAGCAAAAAATTTAGGAGGGTCCTTTAAATAATATTATATAAACATAACATATACACCTACATATAAACAAAACATATACACCTACATATAAACAAAACATATACACCTACATATAAACAAAACATATACACCTACATATAAACAAAACATATACACCTACATATAAACAAAACATATACACCTACATATAAACAAAACATATACACCTACATATAAACAAAACATATACACCTACATATAAACAAAACATATACACCTACATATAAACAAAACATATACACCTACATATAAACAAAACATATACACCTACATATAAACAAAACATATACACCTACATATAAACAAAACATATACACCTACATATAAACAAAACATATACACCTACATATAAACAAAACATATACACCTACATATAAACAAAACTTATACCATTACATATAAACAAAACATATACACCTACATATAAACAAAACATATACACCTACATATAAACAAAACATATACACCTACATATAAACAAAACATATACACCTACATATAAACAAAACATATACACCTACATATAAACAAAACATATACACCTACATATAAACAAAACATATACACCTACATATAAACAAAACATATACACCTACATATAAACAAAACATATACACCTACATATAAACAAAACTTATACCATTACATAAATACTGTATACCTTCTGCATCCTAAGCCAGGTATGCCTTCACAACACATCTGTAAATTACACATAAAAATACTACGAATAACTAGTTTAGGAATCTCTGTATATACAAAACATATGTATACTATGTGCCTTCGTGTATATAAATATAGTATATGATCAAACGCTTTCTCTCTCCTTAACATACAACATCAACAACTATAGAAAACATTTCTTTACAAAACAATATCGTAACAAAGACTTCCTCCAACGTCTAGTCATTCGTTGAGTATTTATGATCTCCAATTTGTTGCAGAATCAACATTTACAATCTCTCAGCCTTCAGCTCTTTGGAAACTGCTATTAATTATCTCCTTATATCCAACTTATCAGACAGTTAGTATTTATAACATCCAAGCCTCTTGTTCTTGAACATAATCCATAATCTCCTGAGGAAGAGTTGGTATTTATGACCTACGAGCTTCCAGCTTGTGTGAGAGCTGAGTTAGTCGTCTTTGATTGTCAATCACACGCAAGTTCCTAAAAAATAATACGAGCATATGAATAAGCAATGTGGATTTGATATTTGCACCAAGAAACAATTTTTTGTGACAAGAATTATAATTATGTTATTAATATCATAACAATTATAATGTCATTATAACAACATTATTTGTTCTTGTCACCACAATCAGTATTACTCCACAATGCTCTGTTGGGTATCATACTAGGTATGTTATATACCTTCATCACATATTCTTAACAGAAACTGAATAGCCAATGGACTGTAAGGATGGAATGTTATGCTAATCTGTATAAACCAGAAAATATGGAAAAAAATGGAAAAGCAAAATGAAATTAAACAGGGAGCAAATAACAACTAAGTTTTAATTAAAAGGTGATTGATCAATGTCAATTAAGTAAACTTCAAGGGAATGGAAACAGAAAGCGAAAGTGTTTAGAATTGGCCAATCCATCGGCGTCATGTGACGGCATCAACCTCTCACCTGACATAATCCCTCGCATCCTTGGACATTTTTGTTGACTGAGGTGAGTCCAAATCTGAAAACAATCACCTCATGCTTATTCATTCAGGCATTACAAAGTCTAGCGACACACCCAGTCAAAGCAACAGGCTTCATATTACAAGCCATCAACTCATTGAGAACCAACAATTGTTAATCTAACTGTGGGCTACCCTTGTTAGAGATATCTTTATCTCCTTAGCATATTCATCCATTTCTTGACAACTTTAACATTGCCTACTGATGTTTACATCACAAAGCCCTTTGGCTTTTAAGTGTTCTCTGTGCTCAGGCTGCCCACAGTCTCAATGCAACAGACATTTTCATATTGTATTGTCAATTCTGTTTTAAACATATCCAATGTTTATTCACGCTGCCTACTGCTATGCCACTGTACCCTACTGCTATGTCACTGTACCCTATTGCTGTGTCACTGTACCCTACTGCTATGTCACTGTACCCTACTGCTGTGTCATTGTACCCTACTGCTGTGTCACTGTATCCTACTGCTGTGTCACTGTACCCTACTGCTATGTCACTGTACCCTACTGCTATGTCACTGTATCCTACTGCTATGTCACTGTACCCTACTGCTATGTCACTGTACCCTACTGCTATGTCACTGTACCCTACTGCTGTCACTGTACCCTACTGCTATGTCACTGTATCCCACTGCTATGTCACTGTACCCCACTGCTGTGTCACTGTATCCTGCTGCTGTGTCACTGTACCCTACTGCTGTGTCACTGTATCCTACTGCTGTGTCACTGTACCCTACTGCTGTGTCACTGTACCCTACTGCTGTGTCACTGTATCCTACTGCTGTGTCACTGTACCCTACTGCTATGTCACTGTACCCCACTGCTATGTCACTGTATCCTACTGCTATGTCACTGTACCCTACTGCTATGTCACTGTACCCTACTGCTATGTCACTGTATCCTACTGCTATGTCACTGTACCCTACTGCTATGTCACTGTACCCTACTGCTATGTCACTGTATCCTACTGCTATGTCACTGTACCCCACTGCTATGTCACTGTACCCTACTGCTACGTCACTGTACCCTACTGCTATGTCACTGTACCCTACTGCTATGTCACTGTACCCTACTGCTATGTCACTGTATCCTACTGCTATGTCACTGTACCCCACTGCTATGTCACTGTACCCTACTGCTACGTCACTGTACCCTACTGCTATGTCACTGTACCCTCAGCGTGCAATTTGTTCCAATAACTTATATTCGTCACCAAGACTGAGTAAACCAACTCTACAATTTAAAGTTACAAAACTACAGTGTCATCTGGTGGTTCTATCTCATTTAAGTTGGAAGAAAACTTCTTTATTTTTTTAGGTTTCTATTAATATCTTTATAACCATTAGTCTAATCAATCAGTATAATTTCAGTGAGCCTCTTATCATAGTTGTGTTCAGTTATGACATTAATCACATACATTCTTACACTACCAAGTACAGGTCTGCATGACTCATTACTATATTTAGCTTCTTTGCAAACATATCATCAAGTTTGCCTATTACTGACGTTTTTTGCAGCCATTTTCACAAGAAAGAGACACCTACTGCAGGGTGACTAGGGGCACTGCTTACAGTACCCTGGAGCGTGACTGCTAACTTGTTGAGACATAAAGCACGAGAAGAACTGGGCGACCTACCAAGAGATCTGCTTCGGCAGTAGCGCACTGTACGCATGGTCTGTGCTATCATGTACTACAAAGTGAAAGTAAAATCATCATCTACTCATCCACCATGTACTACAAAGTGAAAGTAACATCATCATCCACCATGTCATAACTATCAGCCTTAGGCCAAACAAAACAACGTCACAACACGACATGTTGATCAATCTCGTCACCATTTTAGCCCAAATAAAATGTTTATTTCCAGTAACTTGATGGTAAAAATAAAGATAACCAACACGTATCACAACATTCTAAATGAGGAACAAACGTGTACTGCCCTATATTACTATCTACTGCATTATATAAAGAAAAAATCAATAAGCAAAATAAAATATTTAAAATAACCATGTTATCCTCATTACACTAAAAGTGCCAAAACAAATCCTTCTTCAGCTCCCTTTGTATCCGGTTTACCTGTTTCTTGCCGCAATAACTTTCCAGATATTCTGGCATCACCCTGCTCTGTTCTTCAACCCATATCACGCTTCCAACCCCCAACCTATGTTTCCCTTGCCCTGTAGCCCCTCAGTAGCCCCCCAGTAGCCCCTCAGTAGCCCCCCAGTAGCCCCTCAGTAGCCCCTCACCAGACAATTACCATTTTCTCAAAGTTGACCAGTGAGTTGAAGTACGTCTTGTTTCCCTCATGAGTGAAAGTCATGTCTGAAAACACACAATGTCCCCCACGGCTGAAATTGGTAAGAACTTTTATTGTTTTGTAAAAATTACTGCATTGCAATATCTTATCACAATCATTGTGGTGCAATCTCTTTTCACAAAGAATTACTGCGGTGCAACCTCTTTTCCTAAATAATTATTGCGGTGCAATCTCTTATCACAAATAACTAGTGCATTGCAATATCCTATCACAAATTATTACTGTGATCTAATCATTTATCCACATAATTATTGTGGCACAATCTTATATCATACATACTGTAATTAATTGGTGCAATAAAATACCATTCAAGAATCGGTTTCTTCAGCCATATGAGTCGTTCAGTTTCTTCAGTCACAAGAGTCATTCAGTTTCTTCAGTTACATGAGTCATTAAGTTTCTTCAGTTACATGAGTCATTCAGTTTCTTCAGTCACATGAGTCATTCAGTTTCTTCAGTCACATGAGTCATTCAGCTTCTTCAGTTACATGAGTTGTTCTAGCAACTGAGGCAGATTATCCTCATATTGACGGAAGAGAACAAACCTTTCATGAGTAGTGGCATGAAAGGAATGATAGGGGGTTCCAACTTGGCGACAGACAGACGGTAGAGACGGTGATTGCGAGACGGGTCCATCGCCATCTCAAAGTCTGCAAACATCTTCTTCATCTTCCCTGGCAACTTCTGTTGGCGGACAATGGAACGATGTTGAAGGTTGCAAAGATTAAAGTAAATTGAAATAGGACAGGAAAAACAGTGATCGATTCAGGCTGAATACTTTACTTACTTACTCTGGCAAATAACAAGATTTCTCCACTTCTGTTGGTCTGCTGGAAAGGGCTGACTAGTTGGGTACAATTTTCTTACACAATATTACATCTTACAGGGATAATCCAAAATTTTAATAAAATAACTGTCATTTTACTCTCCTCAACATAAAGTACCGTATTCGACCTATTAAGCGTACATGCCCTAATTAGTGTACCCTCCCTTTTTAATCAGCAGGATCCATAATTATTGTAATTTGACTAGTGTGGAACAACTGAAAAGTTTCGCCATCTGGTGCTACAACAGTTGGCACCACTTTTCAGTTGTTCTACACTAGTCACCAAATAACACCACTCCAGTGTTACATAGTAAACTTATTGTCTAGTGAAACAATTTTTCCTTGACAATTTTTCCTTGACATTTTTCCGAGCCTACTGTATGCTTATTAGGCCAAATACGGTACATATCTCACATGTTGGGAAGGGAAGAAGGGGCTGAGAGAAAGAGTCAAAAAAAGGCAAACCAACCTCCCATGTCTGGGAGAGACGGGAAACTGCGATGTTACTAAGTCCCATCACGATGGCGAAGAAAGAGTTCAGATTATGATGTTCCTTGCAACTGTGAATAAACAGAGAAAGAGTGGAGAATATCTTAAATGTATGTATCTAAAATGTATGCATTCATGTCATGTCTGTATCTGTACTGTTTGTATCTGTAATGTATGTATCCATAATGTCTGTATCTGTAATGTATGTATCCATAATGTCTGTATCCATAATGTATGTATCTGTGATGTATGTATCCATACTGTATGCATCCGTAATGCATGAATCTACATGTCTGTATGTGTAATGTGTGTGTCTGTAATGTCCATATCTGTAATATATGTTCATGTAATGTCTGTATATGTAACGTCCTGTGAATATGTCACAGCATTGTACACAGTGGTTCAGTGTTCCAGTTTACAAGAGTGATTTCTGTCCATTTGTCGGCTGAAAATGTGTGATATCATGTGTTGTGTGATGTCATGTGTTGTGTGATGTCGTGTGTTGTTTGATATCGTGTGTTGTTTGATATCGTGTGTTGTATGATATCGTGTGTTGTGGGATACCTTGTGTTGTGTGATATCATGTGTTGTGCGGTATCGTGTTGTTGTGTGATATCGTATGTTGTGTGATATCGTGTGTTGTGTGATATCGTGAAGCAAGAATCAGTCTCACTGACTGAGAACACACAAATTAAACATGTTGCAGATTGTGTTGTATTTCCTGTTATGGAAGTACACAGTTAACAGCATCACTCGACATCAGCCCACCTGATTGATTTAGTGAGCTCAATCTGACTCACATCTTGTGAGTTAACCATTTTAGTAGGACAGGCCGAATTTCCGGCTGTGCAGTGTGTGACGCTACAGTATGACAAGCCGAATCTTCGGCATTGGCTACGTTCACCATTTAAATCACTTTCACTCACAATTATCCACTTTGTAGAGCCACTTGTTATATATGGTTGTCACGGCAAATGAATTAGCTATTCAGTAGTAGCAATCGCTGATTATCGCTCAATATCATTTTATGGATATTTTCGCGGTTTTCAGTGTTGGATTATAAAAATTTACGATGGCCGCAATGGCAGACTGCATTACTTCAATTGGCGATTTACAACCGTATGTTTTGGACAGATTATTTGATGGTTTTAGCAATGAATCTTTGTCGGATGTTGATGATCGAAACAACAATGATGTTGGCGAACTGTACATTGAACAGTGGCATACGACTGTGTTCAGCAACTGTACATTGAACAGTGGCATACGACTGTGTACAGCAACTGTACATTGAACAGTGGCATACGACTGTGTTCAACAACTGTACACTGAACAGTGGCATACGACTGTGTTCAACAACTGTACACTGAACAGTGGCATACGACTGTGTTCAGCAACTTTACATTGAGCAGTGGCATACGACTGTGTTCAACAACTGTACATTGAACAGTGGCATACGACTGTGTTCAACAACTGTACATTGAACAGTGGCATACGACTGTGTACAGCAACTGTACATTGAACAGTGGCATACGACTGTGTACAGCAACTGTACATTGAACAGTGGCATACGACTGTGTTCAACAACTGTACACTGAACAGTGGCATACGAATGTGTACAGCAACTGTACATTGAACAGTGGCATACGACTGTGTTCAACAACTGTACACTGAACAGTGGCATACGAATGTGTACAGCAACTGTACATTGAACAGTGGCATACGACTGTGTACAGCAACTGTACATTGAACAGTGGCATACGACTGTGTACAGCAACTGCAAAAACATTGAAATCGTGGTGACCACCTTGGATTGCTGGTTACCGTGACGATGAAAAGTAAAATGATATGGCTCATTTGACTCGCTGATTATCGTACTTTCAGAACATATATATAATATTCTTATTCATAAAATGCATTTTAGTTGCTGAAATCTTTACTTGAAGTGATGCAGTCGATTTCTTGCATATTTACTGGGAATGCAGTATTCAGTGGTCACAGCAGGGCTGTAGTACTGAAATGGTTAAGCGCAATTTGGACGACAATGGAACTCAACACCATGAGAAGTTGGAGAGGCATCTTATAAATACGGTGACCTGAGTTATTGTTTGTTGGAAATAAACTATTGATTTACTGATTGATTGAAAGAACGTCTAGTCACATGGAAGAGAACAGGCACTCACGCGGCCGCTATCTTGATGAACTTTCTCAGCAGTAGGAGGCGCTTGCTGATGTTACTCGTTAGGCACATTTCGGTGATCACCCAGAACTGAATCTCGTTGAATCGCCGTAGCAACAGGTCAAGATTGGCCGTGATCTTGCCAAAGTTGCTCCGGCCAAACACGAGGTATATCAGCTCATACTGCAAGAGAAATCCTTCAGAATAATCGCTTAAAAATCAACCCATGATAAGACATGTAATTAATCAATTGCATCACTGATCCAAATCATCAGTGCTGGATTAACCAAGGTACAAGTGGAGCACTCCTACCAGGCCCCCACAAACCATGGTACAAGTGGAGCACTCCTACCAGGCCCAAACAAACCATGGTACAAGTGGAGCACTCCTACCAGGCCCACACAAACCATGGTACAAGTGGAGCACTCCTACCAGGCCCCCACAAACCATGGTACAAGTGGAGCACTCCTACCAGGCCCCCACAAACCATGGTACAAGTGGAACACTCCTACCAGGCCCCCACAAACCATGGTACAAGTGGAGCACTCCTACCAGGCCCCCACAAACCATGGTACAAGTGGAGCACTCCTACCAGGCCCCCACAAACCATGGTACAAGTGGAACACTCCTACCAGGCCCCCACAAACCATGGTACAAGTGGAGCACTCATACCAGGCCCCCACAAACCATGGTACAAGTGGAGCACTCATACCAGGTCCCCACAAACTACAGTACAAATGGAACACTTGTGTCATGGTACAAGTGGAACACTCATACTGTGGAGGTAAAGTTTGTGATAGATTTTCATCTTTCACGCACTCAGTAAGGGCCATAAAACATTTCTACCAGCCCCGACATTGTTAATTCAGCACTGCAAATCATATATCAATGGTACAAGATAATATGAGATGACACTTTGAAATAAATTAATGCATTAACAATGCATCTTTCCGAAAGATTCATATGACTTTTTCATGGTTGCGTCTAGTAATGAGGGAAAATGTATCGTAAGCAAAAACATTCACGCTAATTAGGAAATATTTTTAAGCGTCATTTAATTAAAATTATACGACTCATGGATATAGATAAACCACAACACGTGATCTTAACTGAAGAACAGTGTGCTGTGTGATGAAAAATCATATATTATCATAGCTTCTAAAACATCAAAGGAAACATAAACCACATGGACTTCTTGAAAACCTAGTCCAACAACTATCCCAACTATATCAGGAGGGCGGGTTATAAGTAGGTGAACATTGTTGGACTCTCGATAAGCCAATGGCTTCCTTGTCCACTTGCCATCTGGGCCTTTGGCTTGGATGGCAAATCTTATTAAATCTTATTAAAATCCCAGGATACCTTACAATAAGTATGTTGGCCGAGAAGGGCAATCGTTGTCATGTGCTGAATTTAGCAATGGTGCAATGATGGTGCAGTGTGATGGAGCAATGGTGCAATGTGATGGAGCAGTGATGAAATGTGATGGAGTGATTGTGCAATGCGATGCAGTGCTGGTGCAATGCGATGGAGTGGTGGTGCAGTGTGATGAAGTGATGGTGCAATGTGATGGAGCGATGGTCCAATGTGATGGAGCAATGGTCCAATGTGATGGAGCAATGGTCCAATGTGATGGAGCAGTGGTCCAATGTGATGGAGTGATGGTGCAATGTGATGGAGTGATGGTGCAATGTGATGGAGTGATGGTGCAATGCGATAGAGCGATGGTCCAATGCGATAGAGCAGTGGTCCAATGTGATGGAGCAGTGGTCCAATGTGATGGAGCAGTGGTCCAATGTGATGGAGTGATGGTGCAATGTGATTGAGTGATGGTGCAATGTGATGGAGTGATGGCGCAATGAGATGGAGTGATGGTGCAATGCGATAGAGCGATGGTCCAATGTGATGGAGCAGTGGTCCAATGTGATGGAGCAATAGTCCAATGTAATGGAGTGATGGTGCAATGTGATGGAGCGATGGTGCAATGAGATGGTACAATGAGATGGAGTGATGGTGCAATGCGATGGAGTGCTGGTGTAATGTAATGGAGCAATGCAATGGAGTGATGGCACAATGTGATGGAGCTATGGTGCAATGTGATGGTGCAATGTGATGGAGTGCTGGTGTAATGTAATGGAGCAATGCAATGGAGTGATGGCACAATGTGATGGAGCTATGGTGCAATGTGATGGAGTGATGGTGCAATGTGATGGAGTGCTGGTGCAATGTAATGAAGCAATGGAGCAATGCAACGGAGTGATGGCACAATGTGATGGAGCGATGGTGCAATGTGATGGAGTGCTGGTGCAATGTGATGGAGTGCTGGTGCAATGTAATGAAGCAATGGAGCAATGCAATGGACTGATGGCACAATGTGATGGAGCGATGGTGCAATGTGATGGAGTGATGGTGCAATGTGATGGAGTGCTGGTGCAATGTAATGAAGCAATGGAGCAATGCAATGGAGTGATGGCACAATGTGATGGAGCGATGGTGCAATGTGATGGAGTGATGGTGCAATGTGATGGAGTGCTGGTGCAATGTAATGAAGCAATGGAGCAATGCAATGGAGTGATGGCACAATGTGATGGAGCAATGGTACAATGCAATGGAGCGATTGTGCGATGTGATGGTGCAATGTGATTGGAGCGATGCTATGGATGCAATAATGCCATCGCTTCATGGCATCACATCAATGCTCCATCGTGTCGCCAAAATAGAGCAAACAACAGCAATGGCCCTTCAGGGCCATCATAATTATTCGCCATCTAGCAACAAAAAATACACAATTTTGGGTAACCTTAAAAAGCCTTTACCTCGTGGACACAGTTGAGTAATTCCCAGTCGTAGCGAGTGAGTTCATAAGCGATGTCACGAGAACTAAGTATCTCGATGACCCCGCTGGTACTCACGGACGGACCCTCCTGCTCAGGAAGAGGCGTCTACAAGCAGGAAGAACACGGGTTGCTGGATGCAGAGATTTATCGCTCTCCTCTTTCTCCCTGCAGTCTGGGTTGAGGCTGGCACCGATACCTTTTTTCCCTTCTCCTTCCATCACTGTTCCCGTTTCACAGCCGTCTCCACCACCCGTTTCCACTCCTTCCTATCCCTCGCTTTCATTCGCCACTCCCTTCCCACTCCCGCTAAATCTCTCTTCACGAAGTTCTCTCATCTCAGCCTCTGTCTTCCTATTCTCCCTATTCCCTCCTCTCCCTTTGTTAACCATTCCCCTCCATTCATTCATACATTTTGTTTATTGCAAAAAGATACTAAGACTTATAATTATCTTTTATTTTCTATTATTGATAATATTACTACTGTGCAGTAATATAAAATGCTAACTCCTATTGGCATTATTATACATTATACATTTATAATTGTTGTTGTGTAATATTACAAATGCTAACGTCCACTATAATTAGTAGTACTTAGTATTGCAATAAATTATCGCAAATTCATTATTATGATTAATATCAAATGTCACAACTGTTTCATTACTGAAATGTCAGTTGGTCAGACATTGTAGATACAAGAGATGTTACAGACAATAAGAAGATTCTCACAAGAGACTCCAGCTGTTCACTTGGTCCAATGAACAGACGACCATTGATGCTGAGTCCAGGGGTTATACAGAGGTCATTCTCCTTAAATATCACTCGTTCTAAAAAAGGAACACCAGAGAATATAATTTTGAGAACGTATTAAAAAATCACTTAGATGGGAGTTCAATTAACCATCACTTGCTCTGTAAGAATTATCATCAAAAATATTGTTGTAACAACAGTAACAAAACATAGATATGAACACTCACTGTAATTTAAAATCCTAGAAAATATTTTAAATTATTCCACACAATTTATTTTTAATAAAGTCAATTCTACAAAACTGTTTTCATGCATATAACTCCAGATAAACCTGTTCCATATTTTCATCCCTTTAAAATATTTTCATGTAACATAAATAAATTGTCATGAGAAATATCTTCCAGTGTTGTCTGCTTATTTTGTAACATGTTCATATCGTATTATATCTGATTAAAACAAGCATAATTTTTAATGAAAAAATTAATACATTATGTGCATAAATGTCTTTATAAAAAATAAAAATATTGTAAATGTTCCTCTAGTGGAATAATGCTCAAATACACACTGCAATCAATAGATGGCAGCACATGTTTTTGCATATGGTCATAATGTAACATTATAGATATCTGGAAAATACATGTGATAAGGTCTTCATTTCTATTAAACATATGACATATTTACATAAAATCAGTTAAATCCAACATATTTAAAACTGCATAACATCAGATGAACAGATGTGAGACTGCAATTTAGTCATATTTCTGTGTAAATCAGTAACAAATTGCACCAGTTAATTGGCCTGCAGCGTTCCAATTCCAATCCAGTGTCGCCATCTATCAAGCTACTAAATATACCCACATCAAACAAAATCCTGTAGGTTTTGTTGGAAATCTGCCTAGCTATATTACTCCGGATGCAGATCCAGTGTCCAAAAATATATCTACATCAAACCGGAAATCTGCCAGATTTCGTCTGAAATCTACCAAGCGATTTTTTTTCTGTAAATTTGAAACAAATCCATATAAAAACAGGATGTGGCCATATTCCTCCAAAACATCCGTACAAAATGACAAGTCTGTTACTCAAGGTGTTTGTATACCTACCTCCAGTTGACCGGACTTCACAAAGAATCAGGTCGTTGCTGAGACAGAGTTTCCGTTTGACGTGACTGATCACCTGATGCACGGTACAGTCCATGGGCAGCTTGACCGTCGTGTACACGTGGTCAGAGCCATGGACGCGGATCAGATCTGGAACATTGGCAATAATGTTCATCAAGCGATTTAAATGAATGGAATTCTCTTAAAACAAAATTTTTTTTCTCACTTCAAGGTAATTGATGGTGGATAACTAGAGATAAATAAAAGAGACCTTCTTGATAAGAAAGACTACACCTCTTATGAACTGTGACTAGCAAACTAGGACAGCCACCTTGTGAGCAGGAGAAGAACTAATTGTCCCAGCATTCAATTTCCTGAAGAAGGCAACTGATGATTGTGGAAGTGAGAAAAATAGTTGTGTTTTAAGACAGTGTCATTCATCAGGTCTGAAACCGAGAGTGAATTAAAAAATTATTAATCAATCAATCAATCTTTTGTTTTAGATAAAGCATACATGCAATATGCATTATGTCCATAGCAATAAGAGAATTAAATAAAAATGTAAAATGCTTACAAAAGTGTATAAATTGCATGTATCCACTTCATGCGCAGTACAGAGGTTATACACATCGTTGTATTCAATACTCTGAACAATGTTGTTCGTACACGCTGATATCTGCACTGTACTAAATCTAGTATTACAACAGTCAGTGCCAGAACAAACAAACACGAGGCTAGCACTACACCTCATAGATAGGCTGTGCATAATCTTAAATACATTATTATAGAAAACAATAGAGTGTTGCATAGCAACTTTTCTATAATTAGCCCATAAGGAACATAAATACACATTACTACAATAAGACAGAAACAGTTTGTTCTTTACCATCTTTGAATAGAAGTAAAATTTCCTGAGTAGAATATTACTTCTACTGTACAGACTCCTTTCTTTGGATTTTATATAATTTTCATCCGACAGATGCCCGAGATATTTATAAGACTTCCTGGTAGCTGTATTCAGTACTGCATCACCACGTTTAACATCTACCTCAAAACCGGTTTTCCATGTATCAAAAAACATTATTTGAGACTTTACTTATTAACACGTCCTTACCATAAGACAGCTTTGTTATGTTTCCACATATTTTGGAATTACATTTATTTTGTGTCCACTATAGTTTATGTGCCCAATACTGGCTTACTTTGATCAGTGGGCTTGATTGGTCGCCGTGACAACAGACAGTCAGTCTCGGCCTTCAGTTCTCTGAGTAATGTCTTGCGGGGGGATTGGTGGCTGGTCAAGCTGCAATGGGCCAGCCTGACCAGAGTCACATCACCGTCATGACTGCAAACACAATACAATGTAATATTATAATTTATTATATTAATTATACATAATTTAATATATACATATTTTATTATTATAATAACAACGAGCTGATCTGTTAGTCAACTTGTAATTACTCAGTGTTGTGCTGCAAACATTTATCATCAATATTTAATCACCAGACAGCATTGTTAGTATAGGTTTGATCACCAGGTGACACCAGCTGTGATGTTTGATCACCAGAGGACACTAGTAGCACATTCTCACATGCATATAAGTTGTATGACTTGGAATATAGGAAATAATTACATAGCAACAATGGTTATTAGCATAAATTAATGACTAAATAGTGGAATGACATAAAAGAACATGTCAACATTGATGAGCGGGTAAGAAAATGCTACGACGAGGTAACTTAAGTCCATGTTTTTTTTTTAGAAAGAGGTGAAATTGATGATGCTTCAAATTTCTCCAAAGCAATATTTTTTTTTTTATTTATTGTTAATATACTGTAGGTATATTGTTATGTGTGCCTACACAACAATACATATATATTATTAGTATTACATATTAATGCAATGCATCATATTCTGGTATGGAATGTATAATTATCTTCTTCCAAATGAACATTTTATAAAAACTGATTACATGAAGAACAAGGTAAAAGGTAATGGTTCAGGTTCTGAACATTACCAGAGTCACGAGTCTACTGCATAGGTGGTTGAACTACCCTTTGTCTTAATTGTTTACAGAATCTTCCACTCTACCAAGCCAAAATATAACACCAAACCATAATGTTTAGGCTAAAAATTACTCAATTATAATCCAAATATACTGCCAAACCACCATTTTATGTAGACACAAAAAGTGCATTAGAATTAAGTAAATGTACCCTAAACTTCAAACAAAAATCTTCTGCCAGGAGAGGAACACCCTTCCACTGTGGCATGAGGTGCTGCCAGATCTTCATCTACTGCTCTGGGGTAGATCTGTCACTATTTGTGCAATGTTACTTGGCACCTCTGCATCCGCCAAGTATGATGAATCATAAATTTGAAAGTGATTGAGAAAGTTCACTGAAGCAATGTGGAGCCAGTCTCCCTGTGGTGATGCTAAGCTCAACAAGTCTATCTACACAACCCTCGTACAAAACCTTCACAATGTTAACTGCCTGAGATACACTATAGAATCACTGGTTAGTTTAGAAAGTGGAAAATACACAGTCCAATTCCATTATATGCACAGTTGTCAACTGGCGAACCCAGCCAGGTTCCAGGGGCTGCATGCCACAGAGGCCCCCAGCCCATGGACCACAGTGAATCTCAAGTGTATTTGGGGACCTGTCAAGATACCTCTTTATTCATAAGGTACAGTAAAGCTCATCTTCAAGACATGCTTACACTGCTTTCCAACAGGAAATCTCATTGGCTGATGCTCAGTAGTTGACCAATCACGGACCGCGTTTCACTTATTCTTCCATAAAAGGCGTATACTACAAGTACAATTAACTGAGGCTTTGTAACACACACACAAATAGATTCTGTTTCAAATTTTTTCCCATAATTTTCATTGCTAAAGATTATGAAAATATGTGTGAGATTTCAGACTTTTGCCATGAGACCGTGAGTCTCAAGTTGTGTGAGTTGACAGCTATGTGCACAATCCCTTTTCTCAAATTGTCCTGATACACTGTAAATTTATTGAAATTTAAAACCTTTGTTGTCCATTAAATGTATCACATAAAATGGAAATTTTCCTCTGGGCTCACACTGTAAAGGTATAAATAATAAGACAAATGATTAATATATGAGACAAGTAAAACATATAAAACATGTTTGTGAGTAATGTACATCATTGTTATCCCATCAATTCAATTTCAGCACACGCATGTACCTGTACACACACAATTGCTCATTTAATCAGCTGATACATGATTTCCTTGGACAAGATGTACAACAGCAAGTTCAGGCACTATGCTTATGGCTGTAGTAGTAGTAGTAGTAGTAGTAGTAGTAGTAGTAGTAGTAGTAGTAGTAGTAGTAGTAGTAGTAGTGGCAATGTCACCTTTTCAAGCTTTTAACTATTCTTATTTTAATCAACTCAATAAGATGTCTTAATTAATACATGTCATAATTTAAATTTGCATCAATGTTTAATTATTGTGGAGCGCCTCCGAGCATATTTTTAGATATACTACTATCAGCAGCAGCAGCAACAACATGTACACAACAACATGTACAAAGACAAAATATGCACACTTGGTTTTAATTGAATACAATTCATAAGAACAACACTGATTGGAACATGACGCATGAATACTAATAAACATCACCTTAACTGTTTTATTTACCCAGCGAATTATAAGTATTACATAACAGAGAATCTATTACAGAAACCATCTTTCCTATTAAATTAAGTTAATTTTTAACATTCCATTCAGAGCACACACTCACTATCTGCATAATCCTTTTCTATAGTTTGCCTAACATCTCATCTCAGGAGTAAACAGCCATCCTTACTTGAACAATACACACATACTATGGACTATACACAATTGACTAAGAACTAATGCAGACCACAGAGCACAGAGATTACACAAGCAGAGATAATTACCCCACAGCACCCTCCCCCACCCTACCCACCCATTATTCAAACAAGGCAGCCCTCCCCCAGGTCATTTGCACCTGTGTTGTTTCTTAGATTTCACCTGCACACTGCATTGTGGGATAGCATCTGCACTGCACAGTATAAACAAGGTCATTCTCCCACGATTCAAAACCAGTCAGTGTGGCCAGGCGACCATCACAGACGAGTAGTACCACTAATCAATTAACACGACTAATGACTCGCTAATGGTATGACTAACACTGGGATTGGAACAGCTGAAACAATGGACTAATTAAGCAAGGTAAATGACACTTGATCAGTAGTTTTACCTGTCCAACAGGTGGGTTTAATTCCACAAAGCAGCTGGTGATATAAGCGTGGCTGCCCGTAGCAATAACATTGCATGTGTACGGATGTAATGTTGTTTGATGACATGTGTTTTGTGTCAGGAAGTTGTGCTTCCAAAACAAAGCATAACCATGAAGTAGTAATTAGCTTTGTCATAGCATGTTACTTGCCACCAACAGATAGACACTTCCATAAGAGAATATTAACGTTAACGTAAACTGTTAATGCGAATAACATATGTAACCATTTTTCCAGTCTTGTCAGAGTCACAAAACATAACTAACGTAACATAAAAATATCACTTTTTTGTCAGAACATTTTCCTCTTTGTCCAAAGCAGATAGCTGCACAAATTAACTGTTCAATTACCTGACCGTCATGTTGTTTGATGTGGTCATTAAACTTACAGATGCTAGTACAAAGTGTTCAAGTAAAGAAAACTTGAGCTGGTGCTGGTGACATGAAAGCTTTTGACGAGTGCTACCAGGGGGCCTAGCAAATAAACAATTCCAGGTGATCAGTTGACAAATACACTGGTGGCTGACATTGACAAATACGGGCATCCAGGACCAGTTTAAGCTTGTTTTTGTCCACGACCTGATTTCCACGGTCCAGTGGTTTCGGCAGCACAATACTGTGCAACGTGGCTTACTGTAAAGACGATTTTCTTCTGTCTTTGAAATACACTGTATGAAAGGAATACTACTTGATTGACTTCATTTCTGTAGCATTTCTGTAGTGACAGATTTCTACAATTTACTGGTTTCAGCATTGTGGTGTTCTGCAATAGTTGTGGTTGTTTCATCTCAAATACATCTATTAGAGAAACTTAATTTATTACCACTAAACAACATTGCAATTTGGACCAAATCCGTCATTCTCACAAAGTTAGAAATTAAAACACATACTGCAGTTAGTCTCATTTTGCAACTGTGAATATTTTAATTCATATGTTTATGAACGTGTATCATTGTCACCATGCTTTGTCAGAACAAGTCAGGTATATTTATGGCCTACAGACATCCTCGTGATGATCTGTATTTGATAAAAAATGTGATATGTCTATATGGACCAACAGGTAATATGAAGTTGGGCATGGAACAATTAATAATTAGTTGTTACTATGTGCCATGGTAGCTGAATTCACTCACTCAGGTATGGTGCTTATTGTCTTTTATTTTCCTAAATTCTAATTGTGATATAATACAACACTTTTTTTTACAAAAGAGAGTGCATGACAGATGAAAAAAAAGGATACTATTTTGTTATAATGAAATATTTTAATGAAGAAAAATTTATGCATATATATGGGGAGGCTGATGTTTTCAGTGCCACTGGGGAGGATGATGTGTTCAGTGCCACTGGGGAAGCGGATGTTTTCACTGCCACTAGAGTGGGATTTTTTCCAGAAATGTACAGCAAAAATAAGAGAAGAAATTTACACGAAATTTATAGGAAAGAATTGTACACGCATGCATGAACGCACACACATACACACACACACAGTCACACACGCATTTTCACAACAATCAAGCATCATATCCACCATCAAACATAATTGGTATTTCCATGCTTATTGAGTGGCGTTTTACTTGCTTGTCACATTTATGATTAGCTAATCTGTCAACGTCAGGTTTTCCTTCAAACCACAGTATGATTTGTACACTTGAACAAGACTGTCATCCAAAGCAACAATGGGGACTGTAGGAGGCCACTAGCTTGTCGTCAAGAATCCCCAATGTTTCTAGAGTAACAAAACATACCACTTGATCACTCACTGATTAGACAACCGCATCTTATCATCATTATGATATAGCTACTGACTCCCACAGTATAGACCTAACATTAATGATACATGTGATCTATCACAACATATCAGCTGATCATTTACAAGACAGAGATTTAGAAAGTAAGATCACTGCCCAATGGTTTCAGATATGGGTAACTTCCCCTGCTAACCACAAGCCCTGTGTACTTGTCTGTTATGTCTTTGTACTTGCCCTTTCTCAATGTCTAATCTGCTCTTTAGTCCTCAGCAAAGGGAGTGGTCACTTGAGTGAAATGAAAGGCAATGTCCACATACTCAGCTGGCTACTGTTGACCCACGTGTCATAAACATTGACACAATGTACTCTAAAATACATTGATTATGACAGGCTTGTCAATCACAGTGCAATACCTCATGCTCTGAACGTGATGTAGTGTGGAAGTGAACAGATGTGGTCACTTTCTGGTGCAGCATTTTGGGGTTGGCAGAGTGTGTGGTGATCATCTTCATCTCTTGACCAGGATGGTTATAGGGGTGCCACTTCCACATGTAGGGGTGCCACTTCCACACGTAGGGGTGCCACTTCCACACGTAGGGGTGCCACTTCCACACATTCTTTGCCACCTTTGTCTGTCTTCTGCTGTGTGTAGTAGGGTCAGTACGCCGTTCTTGTTCCATTCCTCTGTATTATCCAACCAGTTTGTCCTCTGGCAGCACCATCTTCTCTTGTCCTGCAGGATGGGCTCTTGCCTTCCAGCAAGTGAATCCATTTGCTGATAGATAATCACTGTAAATGCATTGTCATTGTAAACAGAGGTAAACATATTGTAAAGATAGCTCTAAAAAGTTATGAGGTTGGCTGATATTGATATCAGTATTTGTTGACATTGTTGATTATTTTTTGTTTTAATAATATATTAGTACAATAGACTCTTGCTCTGTGGTACATGTTGGGACTTGGTTAATTTGTTCTATGTATCTAATGTTCCTTACAACCATGGGTATGGGGAAGGGTGACCAACCATGGTCCATGGGTATGGGGAAGGGCGACCAACCATGTTCCATGGGTATGGGGGAGGGTGACCAACCATGGTCCATGGGTATGGGGGAGGGTGACCAACCATGGGTATGGGGGAGGGCAACCAACCATGGTCCATGGGTATGGGGGAGGGTGACCAACCATGGACCATGGATATGGGGGAGGGTGACCAACCATGGGTATGGGGGAGGGTGATCAACCATGGGTATGGAGGAGGGTGACCAACAGGGCAGGGCAGAACAGAGATATCAAAGTTGTTCCTTATCTTAAAAGATGTTATTTGTTGTATCAGGAGTCCATATATTATGTGCGGCATGATGGTGCAGTGGTTAGAACATCAGACTCTCAATTGAGAGAACCCGGTTTCGAATCCTCTTGCTGCTGTTTCGAAGCCTGAGCAATTTTGTCTACTCCAGATTGCTTCAGTTCACCAAGCTGTATATGTACCTGGCTACAGACAGTGGTAGATATGTGAACGAATATTCTCACGCAGTAACTGCAGTGTGGCTGTATGCTTCCTTAGTGCTTCCGGGAGAGGTTAAGTTGGCGCTGGAATGAACAGGTCTGCCAGGGGTGAAGTGTAAAGCACTTTGAGCAGTCCCGAGGAGACAGGATACCGCGCTATATCAGAATGGAAGCTGTTTTAGTAATCTTTATAATACAATGGAGAAAAACATAAATGAATCATATGGAAAAAAACAAGAAATATAGCCAGACACTATTATATCATTAATCAGAATGATACATGGTATCACAATGTCATAGATATATTGTTATGTGATTTATGTTCCCTGCACGCAGTCAGCAAGAAAGCACTGTGTAGTGAGGCAGGCAACTTGTCTACTGAGTTTGTGGTCACATCCATTCAGACAAATTCAAAGAGTATATTCTATTCTAGTAGAGGAAATCTCAATCTGTTTGAGACTACCTTGTAGACCATGTCAATTAAAGCAGTGGCACACAAGGAGGGGGCAGTATGGAGGCGTGAAAGGTCTATGGTATTTATTGTTATCATGTGTTGCAACTTTATACTCCAAATAGCCATACACAGGAGTGCGTTTATGTTAGTGGTTTTACAGACATGCTCTGTGAGTCCAATACAGATTACTCATTTACCCTGTGTGGGATCTTTTGCTTCTCCAGGCGTAGACACCAGGTAGAAGGGACCAACAACTTTTAGAATATCATCCAAAACAACAGTTCCAACTTTCTATACTCATACACCAGGTGTTAGACAAGTCAGTAAGTTGTACATAATTTTTATAAAATGCACAGGTGGATCTCTGGTCTTGGGCTCTAACCCAGCACCTCCTGGTCATGAGGGGTGGGTCTCTGGCCTGGGGCTCTAACCCAGCACCTCCTGGTCATGAGGGGTGGGTCTCTGGTCTGAGGCTCTAACCCAGCACCTCCTGGTCATGTGGGGTGCATCTCTGGCCTGGGGCTCTAACCCAGCACCTCCTGGTCATGAGGGGTGCGTCTCTGGTCTTGGGCTCTAACCCAGCACCTCCTGATCATGAGGGGTGGATCTCTGGTCTTGGGCTCTAACCCAGCACCTCCTGGTCATGAGGGGTGGATCTCTGGTCTTGGGCTCTAACCCAGCACCCCCTGGTCATAAGGGGTGCGTCTCTGGCCTGGGGCTCTAACCCAGCACCTCCTGGTCATGAGGGGTGGGTCTCTGGTTCTAACCCAGCAACTCCTGGTCATGAGATGTGGCTTTCTTGTCTGGGGCTCTAACCCAGCACCTCCTGGTCATGAGGGTGGGTCTCTGGTTCTAACCCAGCACCTCCTGGTCATGAGAGGTGGATCTGTGGTCTTGGGCTCTAACCCAACACCTCCTGGTCATAAGGGGTGCGTCTCTGGCCTGGGGCTCTAACCCCGCACCTCCTGGTCATGAGGGATGGCTCTATGGTCTGTGGCTCCTCCTGGTCATGAGGGGTGGTTCCCTGGTTTGGGGCTGGGGCTCTAACCCAGCTCCTCCTGGTCATGGGGGGTGGTTCTCTGGTCTGGGGTTAGGGCTCTAACCCAGCTCCTCCTCCTCCATCAAAGCATGACACAGGGGTAGGGTATATCTCACATCAATACATTAGGGACTCCAGTCTAACTGAAACTGTCAACATGTCCATGGGTGTCCAGAAACAAAGATTGATGAAGCAGGACCATTTGACAGGTTTGACATTCACTATTCAATTCCAAGGCCCAGCAATCCTAATCAAAGTGTTAGACCCCTCATAAATTTGACACTCCCTTCAATCTAAACTTGTCAATAATAGTGCAAAATTACCAAGGTCAGTCAAGCATGACCACTTGACCATACCCAGCTCAATCCCAATGGAGGTGTGATGTTGTGTACTCTCCCATGAAGCCACCTTACAGACCTTGCTAGTGAATGGAATCGGTGAACCGTGACTGACATTTGACAAGTTTAACAGCTCTATGTCCAGCCTGGGGACAAGACTGGGTCACTGTCAGTGCCATTGTCTAGTGGTGATACTAGAACACTACTAAAAACAACCAAATTAAAGTCAAACAGAATCAGGAGGCACTCTATGGAGGAATCCATTCTGAGGTGCTGGTTTCATTGAACGGTCACGCATGGCTGACTACGTAAAGGTTGGCTATAAAAGATGAAGTGTGTGAAGATAAATAGCGTTGTAAAGTTATTTTGCAGGTGGAAATTACTAGGTTGTTCATGATGAATTGAAGCCAGTATTTCTGCATCCAGGGTTGTAAAGTATTAATGTGTTTACGAGTCGAGCTGCCAAATTTGTCTAATTTTCTTATCAAACCATGTGTGATACAACTGAATGGGAACCCTTGTTAGAGCTGACATTTTACCTTTTAAATTTATTTAGTATTTTATTTCTATACAATTAAATTTGTATAAAAAAATATTTTTAACCTGTTTTAGGAAAACTCAAATTGGTGAATAAATAAGGATGTTATCGTGTCAAATAATAACTAGATATTTTTAATTAATTTGAGTGTCTAATGCGTGTGCGTGTAAATGTAAGTATACATTTTGTACTTCTGTAAATACCGTACACAGCCAGTATCTCTATAAACTGGTATTCTGTTAACATACATTATTGATTACAACACTCATTCTTTCTTCTTTCCATCACAGATCAACAAAGTGACACAGTGATGCCAAATGACAGACATGTTGGATACAGCACATGAACCCTCTTGGAACTATGTGATCAGCATGTAGTCACTGTGACAGTTGGAGTGATTACCCAGCACTGGCAAGAAGGAAGGTTATCTCAGATATAAAAGAGGATACTGAATTGCATTGGTAAGTACAACCAGACTGGTCCACGGTATCGCTGTGATAATATGGCGACATACCAATTTATTTTTTCATTGCTTACAATAATAACGAATGGGAGACATATTAGACAACAGTTTTGTTTTACCTGCATTGCGGGTGAAATGTGTAAGTTTTATCTATTTTCATCATACCACTCCTGTGAAAAAAGTTATTTTAAAACTTAGACTTATAAGTATAATTGCTTTTTGTTGATACTAACACGTGCAATTTATAATGATACAGAAGTGAAGTGATGCCATAGTGGCATAAGCCAAGTGGTTGCACGGGCCAGTGGTGTGCTCATCTCTCCAAACTTTCATAAAGCAAATGATAAAAAGCAACTTTTCAGGGAACATAAAGAACAGTCGAAAAAACTTCATTACCATATTTCACCCACCTAGATCCACACCCCACCCTTGTAACTCCTGCCATAAATCCTAGGGGCGTCTGTGACAGTGAGACGCCCCTTGAAAAAAACCGCAGGAAGCCACTAAATCTTTACTCCTGTTACTGAATAGAACCACCATTTCTAATGGGCCTCTTCCTAAACATGCAGCCTTGCAAAACACCTTCTCACTTACTCAGTCAAGGTGTAGTGTTTACCATCAAACAGCGGGACAAAGGCATCTCTATGAGTCGACTCTGGTCCCTTAAGAAGGTGTCTGACAAGGTTAAGTTGACTGTCGTTTGTCAGAAAGTGGGGACATCTTCACAAAAGGGATGCTGCATGGTACTGTACATGTAAGACTGGGTCTTTGAAACCAGATACAGACTGGCTAAGTAAACTTGCTCAGTCTTGGTGTTTCTGCATACCATGTTGTATGTACAGTGAACCAGTTTGTGTCCATTCAAGCGTGACACTACTGACATATCCAAGACCTAGTCTGCTTGATGACAATGATCCGTTCTTCCTCACTGCTTCCTTTATAAAGGGGCGAGACTAGTTCATGTACTGCTGCACAGCCCCAGCTGTTATCTCTTTCCTTGTTTCCTTTATAAAGGGGCGAGACTAGTTCCTGCACTGCTGCACAGCCCCAGCTGTTATCTCTTTCCTTGTTTCCTTTATAAAACGGGTGAGACTCGTCTATGTCCTGCTGCACTGCCCCAACTGTTATCTCTTTCCTTGTTTCCTTTATAAAGGGGCGAGACTAGTTCCTGCACTGCTGCACAGCCCCAGCTGTTATCTCTTTCCTTGTTTCCTTTATAAAGGGGCGAGACTAGTTCCTGCACTGCTGCACAGCCCCAGCTGTTATCTCTTTCCTTGTTTCCTTTATAAAGGGGCGAGACTAGTTCCTGCACTGCTGCACAGCCCCAGCTGTTATCTCTTTCCTTGCTTCCTTTATAAAGGGGCGAGACTAGTTCCTGCACTGCTGCACAGCCCCAGCTGTTATCTCTTTCCTTGCTTCCTTTATAAAGGGGCGAGACTAGTTCCTGCACTGCTGCACAGCCCCAGCTGTTATCTCTTTCCTTGCTTCCTTTATAAAGGGGCGAGACTAGTTCCTGCACTGCTGCACAGCCCCAGCTGTTATCTCTTTCCTTGCTCCCTTTATAAAGGGGCGAGACTAGTTCCTGCACTGCTGCACAGCCCCAGCTGTTATCTCTTTCCTTGCTCCCTTTATAAAGGGGCGAGACTAGTTCCTGCACTGCTGCACAGCCCCAGCTGTTATCTCTTTCCTTGCTCCCTTTATAAAGGGGCGAGACTAGTTCTGCACTGCTGCACAGCCCCAGCTGTTATCTCTTTCCTTGCTCCCTTTATAAAGGGGCGAGACTAGTTCCTGCACTGCTGCACAGCCCCAGCTGTTATCTCTTTCCTTGCTCCCCTTTATAAAGGGGCGAGACTAGTTCCTGCACTGCTGCACAGCCCCAGCTGTTATCTCTTTCCTTGCTCCCTTTATAAAGGGGCGAGACTAGTTCCTGCACTGCTGCACAGCCCCAGCTGTTATCTCTTTCCTTGCTCCTTTATAAAGGGGCTTAGACTAGTTCCTGCACTGCTGCACAGCCCCAGCTGTTATCTCTTTCCTTGCTCCCTTTATAAAGGGGCGAGACTAGTTCCTGCACTGCTGCACAGCCCCAGCTGTTATCTCTTTCCTTGCTCCCTTTATAAAGGGGCGAGACTAGTTCCTGCACTGCTGCACAGCCCCAGCTGTTATCTCTTTCCTTGCTCCCTTTATAAAGGGGCGAGACTAGTTCCTGCACTGCTGCACAGCCCCAGCTGTTATCTCTTTCCTTGCTCCCTTTATAAAGGGGCGAGACTAGTTCCTGCACTGCTGCACAGCCCCAGCTGTTATCTCTTTCCTTGCTCCCTTTATAAAGGGGCGAGACTAGTTCCTGCACTGCTGCACAGCCCCAGCTGTTATCTCTTTCCTTGCTCCCTTTATAAAGGGGCGAGACTAGTTCCTGCACTGCTGCACAGCCCCAGCTGTTATCTCTTTCCTTGCTCCCTTTATAAAGGGGCGAGACTAGTTCCTGCACTGCTGCACAGCCCCAGCTGTTATCTCTTTCCTTGCTCCCTTTATAAAGGGGCGAGACTAGTTCCTGCACTGCTGCACAGCCCCAGCTGTTATCTCTTTCCTTGCTCCCTTTATAAAGGGGCTTAGACTAGTTCCTGCACTGCTGCACAGCCCCAGCTGTTATCTCTTTCCCTTGCTCCCTTTATAAAGGGGCGAGACTAGTTCCTGCACTGCTGCACAGCCCCAGCTGTTATCTCTTTCCTTGCTCCCTTTATAAAGGGGCGAGACTAGTTCCTGCACTGCTGCACAGCCCCAGCTGTTATCTCTTTCCTTGCTCCCTTTATAAAGGGGCGAGACTAGTTCCTGCACTGCTGCACAGCCCCAGCTGTTATCTCTTTCCTTGCTCCCTTTATAAAGGGCGCTAGACTAGTTCCTGCACTGCTGCACAGCCCCAGCTGTTATCTCTTTCCTTGCTCCCTTTATAAAGGGGCGAGACTAGTTCCTGCACTGCTGCACAGCCCCAGCTGTTATCTCTTTCCTTGCTCCCCTTTATAAAGGGGCGAGACTAGTTCCTGCACTGCTGCACAGCCCCAGCTGTTATCTCTTTCCTTGCTCCCTTTATAAAGGGGCGAGACTAGTTCCTGCACTGCTGCACAGCCCCAGCTGTTATCTCTTTCCTTGCTCCCTTTATAAAGGGGCGAGACTAGTTCCTGCACTGCTGCACAGCCCCAGCTGTTATCTCTTTCCTTGCTCCCTTTATAAAGGGGCGAGACTAGTTCCTGCACTGCTGCACAGCCCCAGCTGTTATCTCTTTCCTTGCTCCCTTTATAAAGGCGCGAGACTAGTTCCTGCACTGCTGCACAGCCCCAGCTGTTATCTCTATCCTTGCTCCCTTTATAAAGGCGCGAGACTAGTTCGTGCACTGCTGCACAGCCCCAGCTGTTATCTCTTTCCTTGCTCCCTTTATAAAGGGGCGAGACTAGTTCCTGCACTGCTGCACAGCCCCAGCTGTTATCTCTTTCCTTGCTCCCTTTATAAAGGGGCGAGACTAGTTCCTGCACTGCTGCACAGCCCCAGCTGTTATCTCTTTCCTTGCTCCCTTTATAAAGGGGCGAGACTAGTTCCTGCACTGCTGCACAGCCCCAGCTGTTATCTCTTTCCTTGCTCCCTTTATAAAGGGGCTAGACTAGTTCCTGCACTGCTGCACAGCCCCAGCTGTTATCTCTTTCCTTGCTCCCTTTATAAAGGGGCGAGACTAGTTCCTGCACTGCTGCACAGCCCCAGCTGTTATCTCTTTCCTTGCTCCCTTTATAAAGGGGCGAGACTAGTTCCTGCACTGCTGCACAGCCCCAGCTGTTATCTCTTTCCTTGCTCCCTTTATAAAGGGGCGAGACTAGTTCCTGCACTGCTGCACAGCCCCAGCTGTTATCTCTTTCCTTGCTCCCTTTATAAAGGGGCGAGACTAGTTCCTGCACTGCTGCACAGCCCCAGCTGTTATCTCTTTCCTTGCTCCCTTTATAAAGGGGCGAGACTAGTTCCTGCACTGCTGCACAGCCCCAGCTGTTATCTCTTTCCTTGCTCCCTTTATAAAGGGGCGAGACTAGTTCCTGCACTGCTGCACAGCCCCAGCTGTTATCTCTTTCCTTGCTCCCTTTATAAAGGGCGAGACTAGTTCCTGCACTGCTGCACAGCCCCAGCTGTTATCTCTTTCCTTGCTCCTTTATAAAGGGGCGAGACTAGTTCCTGCACTGCTGCACAGCCCCAGCTGTTATCTCTTTCCTTGCTCCCTTTATAAAGGGGCGAGACTAGTTCCTGCACTGCTGCACAGCCCCAGCTGTTATCTCTTTCCTTGCTCCCTTTATAAAGGGGCGAGACTAGTTCCTGCACTGCTGCACAGCCCCAGCTGTTATCTCTTTCCTTGCTCCCTTTATAAAGGGGCGAGACTAGTTCCTGCACTGCTGCACAGCCCCAGCTGTTATCTCTTTCCTTGCTCCCTTTATAAAGGGGCGAGACTAGTTCCTGCACTGCTGCACAGCCCCAGCTGTTATCTCTTTCCTTGCTCCCTTTATAAAGGGGCGAGACTAGTTCCTGCACTGCTGCACAGCCCCAGCTGTTATCTCTTTCCTTGCTCCCTTTATAAAGGGGCGAGACTAGTTCCTGCACTGCTGCACAGCCCCAGCTGTTATCTCTTTCCTTGCTCCCTTTATAAAGGGGCGAGACTAGTTCCTGCACTGCTGCACAGCCCCAGCTGTTATCTCTTTCCTTGCTCCCTTTATAAAGGGGCGAGACTAGTTCCTGCACTGCTGCACAGCCCCAGCTGTTATCTCTTTCCTTGCTCCCTTTATAAAGGGGCGAGACTAGTTCCTGCACTGCTGCACAGCCCCAGCTGTTATCTCTTTCCTTGCTCCCTTTATAAAGGGGCGAGACTAGTTCCTGCACTGCTGCACAGCCCCAGCTGTTATCTCTTTCCTTGCTCCCTTTATAAAGGGCGAGACTAGTTCCTGCACTGCTGCACAGCCCCAGCTGTTATCTCTTTCCTTGCTCCCTTTATAAAGGGGCGAGACTAGTTCCTGCACTGCTGCACAGCCCCAGCTGTTATCTCTTTCCTTGCTCCCTTTATAAAGGGGCGTAGACTAGTTCCTGCACTGCTGCACAGCCCCAGCTGTTATCTCTTTCCTTGCTCCCTTTATAAAGGGGCGAGACTAGTTCCTGCACTGCTGCACAGCCCCAGCTGTTATCTCTTTCCTTGCTCCCTTTATAAAGGGGCGAGACTAGTTCCTGCACTGCTGCACAGCCCCAGCTGTTATCTCTTTCCTTGCTCCCTTTATAAAGGGGCGAGACTAGTTCCTGCACTGCTGCACAGCCCCAGCTGTTATCTCTTTCCTTGCTCCCTTTATAAAGGGGCGAGACTAGTTCCTGCACTGCTGCACAGCCCCAGCTGTTATCTCTTTCCTTGCTCCCTTTATAAAGGGCGAGACTAGTTCCTGCACTGCTGCACAGCCCCAGCTGTTATCTCTTTCCTTGCTCCCTTTATAAAGGGGCGAGACTAGTTCCTGCACTGCTGCACAGCCCCAGCTGTTATCTCTTTCCTTGCTCCCTTTATAAAGGGGCGAGACTAGTTCCTGCACTGCTGCACAGCCCCAGCTGTTATCTCTTTCCTTGCTCCCTTTATAAAGGGGCGAGACTAGTTCCTGCACTGCTGCACAGCCCCAGCTGTTATCTCTTTCCTTGCTCCCTTTATAAAGGGGCGAGACTAGTTCCTGCACTGCTGCACAGCCCCAGCTGTTATCTCTTTCCTTGCTCCCTTTATAAAGGCGCGAGACTAGTTCGTGCACTGCTGCACAGCCCCAGCTGTTATCTCTTTCCTTGCTCCCTTTATAAAGGGGCGAGACTAGTTCCTGCACTGCTGCACAGCCCCAGCTGTTATCTCTTTCCTTGCTCCCTTTATAAAGGGGCGAGACTAGTTCCTGCACTGCTGCACAGCCCCAGCTGTTATCTCTTTCCTTGCTCCCTTTATAAGGGGCGAGACTAGTTCCTGCACTGCTGCACAGCCCCAGCTGTTATCTCTTTCCTTGCTCCCTTTATAAAGGGGCGAGACTAGTTCCTGCACTGCTGCACAGCCCCAGCTGTTATCTCTTTCCTTGCTCCCTTTATAAAGGGGCGAGACTAGTTCCTGCACTGCTGCACAGCCCCAGCTGTTATCTCTTTCCTTGCTCCCTTTATAAAGGGGCGAGACTAGTTCCTGCACTGCTGCACAGCCCCAGCTGTTATCTCTTTCCTTGCTCCCTTTATAAAGGGGCGAGACTAGTTCCTGCACTGCTGCACAGCCCCAGCTGTTATCTCTTTCCTTGCTCCCTTTATAAAGGGGCGAGACTAGTTCCTGCACTGCTGCACAGCCCCAGCTGTTATCTCTTTCCTTGCTCCCTTTATAAAGGGCGAGACTAGTTCCTGCACTGCTGCACAGCCCCAGCTGTTATCTCTTTCCTTGCTCCCTTTATAAAGGGGCGAGACTAGTTCCTGCACTGCTGCACAGCCCCAGCTGTTATCTCTTTCCTTGCTCCCTTTATAAAGGGGCGAGACTAGTTCCTGCACTGCTGCACAGCCCCAGCTGTTATCTCTTTCCTTGCTCCCTTTATAAAGGGGCGAGACTAGTTCCTGCACTGCTGCACAGCCCCAGCTGTTATCTCTTTCCTTGCTCCCTTTATAAAGGGGCGAGACTAGTTCCTGCACTGCTGCACAGCCCCAGCTGTTATCTCTTTCCTTGCTCCCCTTTATAAAGGGGCGAGACTAGTTCCTGCACTGCTGCACAGCCCCAGCTGTTATCTCTTTCCTTGCTCCCTTTATAAAGGGGCGAGACTAGTTCCTGCACTGCTGCACAGCCCCAGCTGTTATCTCTTTCCTTGCTCCCTTTATAAAGGGGCGAGACTAGTTCCTGCACTGCTGCACAGCCCCAGCTGTTATCTCTTTCCTTGCTCCCTTTATAAAGGGGCGAGACTAGTTCGTGCACTGCTGCACAGCCCCAGCTGTTATCTCTTTCCTTGCTCCCTTTATAAAGGGGCGAGACTAGTTCCTGCACTGCTGCACAGCCCCAGCTGTTATCTCTTTCCTTGCTCCCTTTATAAAGGGGCGAGACTAGTTCCTGCACTGCTGCACAGCCCCAGCTGTTATCTCTTTCCTTGCTCCCTTTATAAAGGGGCGAGACTAGTTCCTGCACTGCTGCACAGCCCCAGCTGTTATCTCTTTCCTTGCTCCCTTTATAAAGGCGCGAGACTAGTTCGTGCACTGCTGCACAGCCCCAGCTGTTATCTCTTTCCTTGTTTCCTTTATAAAGGCGCGAGACTAGTTCGTGTACTGCTGCACAGCCCCAGCTGTTATCTCTTTCCTTGCTCCCTTTATAAAGGCGCGAGACTAGTTCGTTTACTGCTGCACAGCCCCAGCTGTTTTCTCTTTCCTTGCTCCCTTTATAAAGGCGCGAGACTAGTTCATGTACTGCTGCACAGCCCCAGCTGTTATCTCTTTCCTTGCTTCCTTTATAAAGGGGCGAGACTAGTTCATGTACTGCTGCACAGCCCCAGCTGTTATCTCTTTCCTTGTTTCCTTTATAAAGGGGCGAGACTAGTTCATGTACTGCTGCACAGCCCCAGCTGTTATCTCTTTCCTTGCTCCCTTTATAAAGGGGCGAGACTAGTTCCTGCACTGCTGCACAGCCCCAGCTGTTATCTCTTTCCTTGCTCCCTTTATAAAGGGGCGAGACTAGTTCGTGCACTGCTGCACAGCCCCAGCTGTTATCTCTTTCCTTGCTCCCTTTATAAAGGGGCGAGACTAGTTCGTGCACTGCTGCACAGCCCCAGCTGTTATCTCTTTCCTTGCTCCCTTTATAAAGGGGCGAGACTAGTTCGTGCACTGCTGCACAGCCCCAGCTGTTATCTCTTTCCTTGCTCCCTTTATAAAGGGGCGAGACTAGTTCGTGCACTGCTGCACAGCCCCAGCTGTTATCTCTTTCCTTGCTCCCTTTATAAAGGGGCGAGACTAGTTCGTGCACTGCTGCACAGCCCCAGCTGTTATCTCTTTCCTTGCTCCCTTTATAAAGGGGCGAGACTAGTTCGTGCACTGCTGCACAGCCCCAGCTGTTATCTCTTTCCTTGCTCCCTTTATAAAGGGGCGAGACTAGTTCGTGTACTGCTGCACAGCCCCAGCTGTTATCTCTTTCCTTGCTCCCTTTATAAAGGGGCGAGACTAGTTCGTGTACTGCTGCACAGCCCCAGCTGTTATCTCTTTCCTTGCTCCCTTTATAAAGGGGCGAGACTAGTTCCTGCACTGCTGCACAGCCCCAGCTGTTATCTCTTTCCTTGCTCCCTTTATAAAGGGGCGAGACTAGTTCCTGCACTGCTGCACAGCCCCAGCTGTTATCTCTTTCCTTGCTCCCTTTATAAAGGGGCGAGACTAGTTCGTGCACTGCTGCACAGCCCCAGCTGTTATCTCTTTCCTTGTTTCCTTTATAAAGGGGCGAGACTAGTTCGTGTACTGCTGCACAGCCCCAGCTGTTATCTCTTTCCTTGCTCCCTTTATAAAGGGGCGAGACTAGTTCGTGTACTGCTGCACAGCCCCAACTGTTATCTCTTTCCTTGTTTCCTTTATAAAGGGGCGTGACTAGTTCATGTACTGCTGCACAGCCCCAGCTGTTATCTCTTTCCTTGCTCCCTTTATAAAGGGGTGAGACTAGTTCATGTACTGCTGCACCGCCCCAGCTGTTATCTCTTTCCTTGTTTCCTTTATAAAACGGGTGAGACTCGTCTATGTCCTGCTGCACTGCCCCAACTGTTATTCCTTTCCACTTCTCCCTATCAGCAGCCTTCTCCCTCCACCTGTCAGCCTCCTCTGCCTTTCTTAACCCCCCTTACACAGTTGTCCCGTCTCGTGATGATGATAATACTAATAACCTCATTAAATAGCAAAATCATATTGATAAAATATGTGGTTTACATTGTGCCGTATTTGTAAAAAATGTGTTCTAAGGGTTCTACAACATGATATATACTAAATATTTGTAATAGTGCTGCATAAAAAGAGCAGCATATTTCCATTTTCATTAAACTAAAAACACACACACTAGTTAGATATAAAGACTCTGTTTTCGTGATTTTATTTTGTTTCTCTAAAGCAACTTGTAAAAATAGGGTATTTCAAAATAAAAAATAACTTTTCTTTGCAGATGTTTTCAATATGAGATATTGTTGAATATTTGGTGACATTGAATCTTCAACAGGCCAATAGCTTCCTTATTTCTGTAATTTTCGAGTTTGTTGATTTTGATAATATTGTTGTTAAATCACTATATGCGAGAGAGAAATTAATGCTAAGTTAGGAAATGGGCATACTAGCTAGTAAACAAAGTTAGCATAAATATGTTTATTACGGCTGCACAATGTTTGTATTAAGTAGTTTAGTTAAGAGGGATGTGAGAAAGGCAGAGCAGGAGGAATATTGGAGGGAATGGTCTGCCGATTGGGAAAAGGACAACAGCCGAAGCAGCAGGACAAGAACTAGTCGGCCTCACTGCTTTATAAAGGGAACTATGAGGGTGAATACCCTTAATTAATTTCTTTGTCCCCAAAGACCAAGCAAAAGCCAAAATGTTTTACAGACTGTGATCTTTAATATTGTTGAAAAACATCAAACCAATAACTGTAGGTGCTTTGTTGAGCCTGCGGCCAACACAGGCCAATTCATGAATTCTTATTTTGTAAAGACAATAGCTGGAACAATAGGTGAATTCAGCAGCTTATCCTGCATCCAGCCACAAATAGCACACCTATCCCCCCCACTGTGGACTATTGCCAATATTGGCTCCTTACTTTGTACCAGAATTAGAATCATAAGAAGACCAGTTTAGTTAAGTACAAATGTAATCACATCTGCACAAAATGACATCCAATATTTACAGGTTCAATCACAAATAAATAATTATTATTATCCAACCAAAGATGGTACATGGCACCTTCTCATTTCTAGCTAATACTGGTTATTTAACAGCTGACAGAAAAAGAAACCAATTAAGACATGTTTAGATTACTTAATGTGACATAATCAAACATATGGTGTATACATTAATTTACTCCTAGCTGCTAATGAGTACAACAATCAAAGCCTTAAACAATTGATCATCCTCATTAGCAACTAGCAGTGGATCTACAACATGATCAGTTCTAGTCTTCACAATAACCCCTCCCATATATTCACTCATTAGTGTAACATTATCAGACTATCGGTGCAACAAAGTCTACAGAACATTCATTCTGATCATTTCAACACTGTCTTATATTAGCTATAAAAACACAGGCAAAGATTAATTAATAATTGATCTAGCATGTAAAATCTTGCATCTTTCTCCAACCTGACAACCCTATTCAGCATAAATGGACTACTCCAACAAATCATTAGGATCTAGCATGCCTGGCAGAGACTTCCTGGCACAAACCAGAGTGTTAATAAAGTTGGTTTAATGACTTGATGTCTTACATTATGAGCAAGAACCGAGATTGTTGGACTGATATTACTGGATAATTTGTGGCATGAGACGAACCTCTGGATATCTTGGTAATGATGGTCCGTCCATATGTGGCATGCCTGAGCTCGAATGCATTACGCCGTTATTGCACAGGTGTTTGAGGATGATCGACGCATGTGCATGCATCTGTAGTTGTCACCGCTAGCATGAAAGCATTTTGCCGGAAACACAGGTAGGCATAAATATGTTGCACTCAGCTGACAAGACAATATGCTCATTATGTCCAATGTTTTGCTCAAAACATTCAGATGTCGTGGATATCTATCGAGACACAACCAACAAGACTACAGTAGAAGACAGACCACTGTAGAAGACAGACCACAGTAGAAGACAGACCACTGTAGAAGACAGACCACAGTAGAAGACAGACCACTGTAGAAGACAGACCACAAGAGACTCCTAATAACTGTTGATGTCATGGCCAATTCATAGTTATCTTGGATACTTGATTGATTTCTAATAATAATAACAAACTCACTAAATAACTATACTGGCAAATTCAACATTATCTTGGCTACTTGATATGTTCCATGGCAGGCTTAGTGGATGTTCTTCTTTTTGAAGGCATTTGGCCAGAAGAGCAGGTTTGACATAAGGAAACAGAAGAGCAGGTTTGACATAAGGAAACAGAAGAGCAGGTTTGACATAAGGAAACAGAAGAGTAGGTTTGACATAAAGAAACAGAAGAGCAGGTTTGACATAAGGAAACAGAAGAGCAGGTTTGATATAAGGAAACAGAAGAGCTGGTTTGACATCAGGAAACAGAAAACCCAATAAGGCTGATATGAGCAATAATTTACATAGTATAATCTTAATTTTTACAATGGAAAATGGCTTCAAACTGCTATAGCCAGGCGGGATAGCAGGTTTTGATGTGATTCTGGGTTTTAGACCCTGTGTGAAATACAAGTCAGAACATGGGAAAGCTATTCATCTCCAACCAGTCGAGACAGGAATACTGGAAGTATAATATATGCAGTGATTGCATCGGTAGCCCTACAGATATGCATAACCACCTAGTTCTGACTCATCTGCCTGTATCGTACACAGGAACATGTGTTGTGCATACACAATATTTATGCAGTTATACATCAAAAGTGCAACCACCAAACTGCACATTTTTTTATTACACAGTGCAATTATTCAAAACATTAATTTACCTGATAGTCAATAATTTTACTGTAAAAAGATATATGTTTTCTTAAATTAAATGGAAGCTGTTTTACAGATATTCTACAAAATACTACCTGCAGTCGTACGTCAAACACGAACTCACCAAACTGTAGATTTTGTTTTATTAGACAGCTCGAGTAGTAAACACATTATTTGATCTATCTGCCAATGATTTTACAGGCAAAAGGTTAACGCTTTCTTTAAAGTAACGTCAACTGCTCTATGTGGAGAACAATGCTAACAATAGTGTGCCTGTTGTCTTACAGAATATTTACTGGAGACATATCTCAAAGTAGCACCCACCAAACTTGAGATTTTGCTTTATTAGGCAATTTGGGAAGTAAAGACATTCCTTTACCGGTCTGACAATGACTTTACTGACAAAAGATACGGGCTTTTTTAAATGACACAACAGCAGGTCTTGTCATAGATGGTGACATTTAAAAACAAAATATTTACAGCACAGACATCCTACTTCAGCATGACATTAGCCAGATCTGTGATGACTTTTAGTACTTTTACTGATGATTGGACTAACAAAACCATACTTCATATACGAGTTACTTGCAGTGACTTAATGGACTGAAAAGGGTTCACAAAACTCACAACTAGTATTAATTAACAATGGCTGCCATTTTTAAGCCAGCATAATTTTGTGCCAGTTATTTTAGCCTCATAAATGAGTACCTGAGACAGCGCTGGAATTACATAGTAATAATGATATACTTTTTTATTCACGATCAACCTCATAACATTTACATTTTATCTTTCTAAGAGTTGTGAATTTAAAACAAAAATATACCATTTATAATTAATCATTTCATAAAAGAGTATAATGTAAATTGCAGTAAACACAATCAATTCAAATAAGTATAAAAAATGTGTAGTGAAAAAGAACGGATATGGGTAAAATACATAATATCAATGAGCTAACTACAATAGTCCAGTTAAAATGTGAAGTGTGAATTAATAAAATTAACAGCTTTTGTGCAGCAATTAGAGTGTGGCTGGATGCTTCCTGGAGCAGTTGACTTGCCACTGACCTCCGTATACCTTTTATGACATCCTTGTAGAGGGTGACAACCCATTTCTGGTGACGTTTGACATGACCCCATGATGTCATGTTACCAGGCAGTTATTGCCAGTGCATTTCAACTTAGCCCACATAATTCATGAGAGATATATGATGCCTTGCGGTGATTTAAACAACATTGAAACTTGTCACACAACTCTATAAATTTACATTTCATAGCCCAACAATTACGTGATTTATAGTTGAATGACTAAACCAAGTCAACATGTTCTAATAACACGCCAGAGGCTGTAATAAAACAGCAAGATTACACACATAACAGCTTGCCCTAAAACAACCCCAGACAGAAATCTATACTGTCCATTTACTTCAGTTTCCTGCAGGCTGACAGAGCATACTCTTTGTGATTGTATTTATGGGGCAGACCATGAGATGTCAACATGCAACAGAGGACAAGGGAAGTATTGTGACTCGAGTATGAGTCATACATTGTTTTTCTCACAGATATAAATATATATCACAATTACATATGCAGCTGAGTTGATGTGTAGATGTGGGGTGTTTTGTGTTGGGCTGGAATGTGTCGGCTGCGCGCAATAAGAGACCACGGCTGAACTGGGCCATTTCACCTGTTATGAATTCATTTGCAGACTCTAACCATTGTACTAAAAATGGTGTATTAAAATGCACGCACTCATACTATTGCTATGTTATACTGTTGCATTAAATCATATTTTGATTCTTCTTCCCATTAGCAACTGATATCATTACAGTGTAGCTATAATGCTGCAGTAGTTATTGCTATATTATAATATCAAAATGTTCTTCCAATTAACTGGCTGTTTAATGTTTGTACGTGTAGCACCTGATTAATCAGACATTCAGCAATTGCATGAAAAAAATTATTGAACTAAATAATGTTGAACAAAAAGTAAACAATTGCATACATTTAAAAAAAAACTATTATGTTAAATAAAAATTGGACGAAACAATGTTGAAAAAAATTTACTAAACAACTGCATCAAACAAGTCAAATAAATTATGTTCACATTAAATTAGACTAAACAATAGTGGAACAAAATTGGACTAAACAGTTGTATCAAATAGATTAAAAAAAATTATGTTATTAAATTAAATAGGACTAAACAATGTTGGAAAAAAATGGACTAAACAGTTGCATCAAACAATATCATGTTAAAATTAAATCACACTAAGCAATGCAATGCCCGTCTGGTAGACAGCCTCACTGAATGGTGACAGGAGCACAACAATATCCACCAATGAAAGCCATGGTTACAAATGAGTGGCCACAGCAGGCAAGACACACCTGGGTAAGTGGAATGTGTCTACCTGTCGTGGCCCGCCCCGACCTATATTCACACCTACGGATGGCACAGGCAGTGATATCTAGGCCATGACCGCATGCACATAAACAGTGGGTAAGACCACGATTAGCGCTGCTCTCAAACCAACACCCAGGCTACAGGGAAAGACACAGGGATAAACCCCCCTTGGCTTGTCACCAGAATGACAGAAGTTGACATGCACTGGTGGTGGTCAAACGCTGTTCATACGGTGTTCATACACTGACGGATCAGACGAACATGAAAACAGCCCCGTGTGGAAGTGACGTGTTTGTTGGTGACACCGAGAGCACGGTTGCTGCGGCACTGCATCAGTGTCATCGACAGTTCCCCCGACCACGCAGGAGCAAGCATTACCAGCCCAAGACTAGATTCCCCCTTCCTGTGTACAGTAAAGTACAGCTCAGTGTTCACAGGTAGGAACTGTTGACAAGTAAAGTACAGTTGAGTGTTCACAGGTAGGAACTGTTGACAAGTAAAGTACAGCTCAGTATTCACAGGTAGGAACTGCTGATAAGTAAAGTACAACTCAGTGTTCACAGGTAGGAACTGTTGACAAGTAAAGTACAACTCAGTGTTCACAGGTAGGAACTGTTGACAAGTAAAGTACAACTCAGTGTTCACAGGTAGGAACTGTTGACAAGTAAAGTACAACTCAGTATTCACAGGTAGGAACTGCTGATAAGTAAAGTACAGCTCAGTGTTCACATGTAGGAACTGTTGACAAGTAAAGTACAACTCAGTGTTCACAGGTAGGAACTGTTGACAAGTAAAGTACAACTCAGTGTTCACAGGTAGGAACTGTTGACAAGTAAAGTACAGCTCAGTGTTCACAGGTAGGAACTGTTGACAAGTAAAGTACAGCTCAGTGTTCACAGGTAGGAACTGTTGACAAGTAAAGTACAGTTGAGTGTTCACAGGTAGGAACTGTTGACAAGTAAAGTACAGTTCAGTGTTCACAGGAAAGAACTGTTGAGTCAGTGTTGACAAGTAATTAGTTACACTGATTGACATAGTTGCTGTCATACTTGTATAGGGCTATATTTAGTAATATTATTTAAAGCAACGAACATTATTTAGATTTAAACAGATCTAAACAAGTTTATAATATATATATATATATATATATATATATATATATCCTTTAATTAAATGTTTTATATGTGTTCAAACTGCTAGCATTACCACAATGAGTAGATCATTTGTCACATTAATTAAATTATAAATTAATTAAACCAAGTTAATTAACAATAGATAAATATAGTTAAACCAAAGTTTAATTAAATATTTACATAAGGCAGACCAGTGTAGAACCTAGTAAAAAACAAGTAACTTGATAAAAATACTAAATCCTACTGAATTCACTGCACATAAACTTGTTAACCTTTGTTCTTTGTAAAGGGTGAGGCTTGGTAGAAAATGCTTTCTCCACAGCAAATAAACAACACAATATATTAACAGGTGACAATCACAAAGTCTTAGGTAAAACGCAGATGCACCTTAAACTGGAAATAACCCTGCAGCAAGCAGCCAACCAATCTGAGTTGTCGCCAACTTTATCAGATCGTCACAAGACTCAAACATCAGTAATAATACTATGCTCTTACATAACATTTAAAAAATATCTTTTGTCCTTTGACTGCACATACAACCAGTTTCAGCAGTAATACATAAATAGATTTCAATACTAGGTAAACACTTATAAAGTCATTAATCATTTGGGGCTCTTGATCCACATCAGGCGGTGCATAACAGAGTTGACCACCATGGCACAAACTATTGTCTTGTGAGACAGAGTTGACCACCATGGCACAAACTATTGTCTTGTGAGACAGAGTTGACCACCATGGCACAAAGTATTGTCTTGTGAGACAGAGTTGACCACCATGGCACAAACTATTGTCTTGTGAGACAGAGTTGACCACCATGGCACAAACAATTGTCTTGTGAGACAGAGTTGACCACCATGGCACAAACTATTGTCTTGTGAGACAGAGTTGACCACCATGGCACAAACTATTGTCTTGTGAGACAGAAAGATGCCAACAACACAACCAGTTGTTTAAAAAGGGAATAAAATGTATGCCATGAGAGATGGAATACACTTCTGTAAGTTAAACCCCAATTTTTCAGACGGACCCTTTTTTACTTGTAAGGTCTAATTGAGCACCTGTGACAGGTATTAGTGTCAACACTTCATGAAGTGACATGTTGAGTCATTATTAACTAATAATAGCCAGTGTCACCTGGACTAGAACAAAAGATAAGTGGCCATGGCTACCTCAAGGGGTGTGATGCAACCAATGATGGCCTTCCATTATTAAATATCCTGTGACCTAGAAACTGTCACACAGTTCAAAGCTTAAGTTCACCATGTGAAAACCCTGACCCTATATGCCAGAAATAAAATGTGTTTTATTACTGAAACTGTTGATGTGGACTGGATTAACTTGAATCACATTTAGGAGTGCACTGAAAAAGTAAAAATTTATATTTTAGTTGGTATTGTGTAGATAGATATATGAAGTAAACACCCAACTGCTTTGAACATGAGGATTCTGAGGTAAAACTCAATATGCGAGCAACAGACTTGACTTGCTTGACCTAAAGGCATAGGCCATATAGTGACCCCTCACTATATGGGAGCAACAGACTTGACTTGCTTGACCTAAAGGCATAGTCCACATAGTGACCCCTCACTATGTGGGAGCGACAGACTTGACTTGCTTGACCTAAAGGCATACGCCATATACAGCCCTGTAGTGACCCCTTGCTATATGGGAGCAACAGACTTGACTTGCTTGACCTAAAGGCATAGGCCATAGTGACCCCTCCCTATATAGGAGCAACAGACTTGACTTGCTTAACCTAAAGGCATAGGCCATAGTGACCCCTCCCTATATGGGAGCGACAGACTTGACTTGCTTGACCTAAAGGCATAGGCCATATAATGACCCCTCACTATATGGGAGCGACAGACTTGACTTGCTTGACCTAAAGGCATAGGCCACATAGTGACCCCTCACTATATGGGAGCGACAGACTTGACTTGCTTGACCTAAAGGCATAGGCCACATAGTGACCCCTCACTATATGGGAGCGACAGACTTGACTTGCTTGACCTAAAGGCATAGGCCATATAGTGACCCCTCACTATGTGGGAGCGACAGACTTGACTTGCTTGACCTAAAGGCATAGGCCATAGTGACCCCTCACTATATGGGAGCAACAGACTTGACTTGCGTGACCTAAAGGCATAGGCCATAGTGACCCCTCACTATATGGGAGCGACAGACTTGACTTGCTTGACCTAAAGGCATAGGCCATATAATGACCCCTCACTATATGGGAGCGACAGACTTGACTTGCTTGACCTAAAGGCATAGGCCACATAATGACCCCTCACTATATGGGAGCGACAGACTTGACTTGCTTGACCTAAAGGCATAGGCCATATAGTGACCCCTCACTATATGGGAGCGACAGACCTGACTTGCTTGACCTAAAGGCATAGGCCACATAATGACCCCTCACTATATGGGAGCGACAGACTTGACTTGCTTGACCTAAAGGCATAGGCCATATAATGACCCCTCACTATATGGGAGCGACAGACTTGACTTGCTTGACCTAAAGGCATAGGCCACATAATGACCCCTCACTATATGGGAGCGACAGACTTGACTTGCTTGACCTAAAGGCATAGGCCATATAGTGACCCCTCCCTATATGGGAGCAACAGACTTGACTTGCGTGACCTAAAGGCATAGGCCATAGTGACCCCTCACTATATGGGAGCGACAGACTTGACTTGCTTGACCTAAAGGCATAGGCCATATAATGACCCCTCACTATATGGGAGCGACAGACTTGACTTGCTTGACCTAAAGGCATAGGCCACATAATGACCCCTCACTATATGGGAGCGACAGACTTGACTTGCTTGACCTAAAGGCATAGGCCATATAGTGACCCCTCCCTATATGGGAGCAACAGACTTGACTTGCTTGACCTAAAGGCATAGGCCATAGTGACCCCTCACTATATGGGAGCGACAGACTTGACTTGCTTGACCTAAAGGCATAGGCCATAGTGACCCCTCACTATATGGGAGCAACAGACTTGACTTGCTTGACCTAAAGGCATAGGCCATATAGTGACCCCTCACTATATGGGAGCGACAGACTTGACTTGCTTGACCTAAAGGCATAGGCCATAGTGACCCCTCCCTATATGGGAGCAACAGACTTGATTTGCTTGACCTAAAGGCATAGGCCATATAATGACCCCTCACTATATGGGAGCAACAGACTTGACTTGCTTGACCTAAAGGCATAGGCCATAGTGACCCCTCCCTATATGCGAGCAACAGACTTGATTTGCTTGACCTAAAGGCATAGGCCATATAATGACCCCTCACTATATGGGAGCAACAGACTTGATTTGCTTGACCTAAAGGCATAGGCCATATAATGACCCCTCACTATATGGGAGCAACAGACTTGACTTGCTTGACCTAAAGGCATAGGCCATATAATGACCCCTCACTATATGGGAGCGACAGACTTGACTTGCTTGACCTAAAGGCATAGGCCATATAGTGACCCCTCACTATGTGGGAGCGACAGACTTGACTTGCTTGACCTAAAGGCATAGGCCATATAATGACCCCTCACTATATGGGAGCGACAGACTTGACTTGCTTGACCTAAAGGCATAGGCCATATAGTGACCCCTCACTATATGGGAGCGACAGACTTGACTTGCTTGACCTAAAGGCATAGGCCATATAATGACCCCTCACTATATGGGAGCGACAGACTTGACTTGCTTGACCTAAAGGCATAGGCCATATAATGACCCCTCACTATATGGGAGCGACAGACTTGACTTGCTTGACCTAAAGGCATAGGCCATATAATGACCCCTCGCTATATGGGAGCGACAGACTTGATTTGCTTGACCTAAAGGCATAGGCCATATAATGACCCCTCACTATATGGGAGCGACAGACTTGACTTGCTTGACCTAAAGGCATAGGCCATATAATGACCCCTCACTATATGCGACCATCAGAAAGCCATAAAAATTCAGTAAAGCTGAGCACGGTGGCAGGAATGCGGAAGAGGGGACTCCCGCACATCGTGGACGGACTAAATATGGATTTGATTGTCACTGCCAGATCAAGGTGGGTAGAGGGTGTTGGTGAGTCACCAGAAGTCGGCTACGATTTGACAGAACATGAGACATAGGATACAATGCGAAATCAACTGGATTAAAACCTTGCATGCATCCAGGTTATAGGTCACATTTCACAAGCAAAGGTTTGTCCTATCAGTTGTGATATTCTATAGCGACACTGTGTACCTATTCAACGCCACTTCTGCTACAAGTGGCCTGCATGAATCAACAGTTTTGAGTATTGTATCACAATGTCAATACTTAGCGCTAATTTAATCGTATCAAACACTAAGGGACAACCACACACCGCTGAAATGACAAACATGTTTTTAGTAGAGTGACTAGTGTCCACACTTTGTATCCTCCCTGGATGCCCACTTAGCAACACATGTAAACTCTGGGCGAGTAAAACCTTACACAGACTGATGATGGTGTTTAAATGTGGTGTGGCTGAAACATTTCCAGAAACCATTTCTATGCTCAAACATGTGTTTTCAATGTGTTACACTATTACATATCTATAATTATTTAAGACCTTACATCTTAATGTTAAAATATGTAGTGCATGAACAGTTTAAAAGTCACATGCAGAGTTGGTTTAATTGACAGGTTTGTATGTTTGTTAAAATCATCGAAAGATTGACACGTTAGATCGGGTAACTTGTGTGTACAGCCTTATGTCATGCAATACAGGTGGAGCCACCTTTGTCCTTTTTCGCTGAATTTCAACTGGGCCCAATAAAAAATAATTTAATAGTTTGTCCTATGATTTCATTTATGTTTTTCACAAAATGAATGGGACTAACCAAAAACTGAATCGAGGAAACACCTTTAAAAGTATTTATTGGACAGAACAAGTTTGGTAGTTTACTTGATGATCACTAAGCCTTTTAGCGTAAAATGCCTTTTCCATTAAAATAAAACACTAATTTACCTGGAACAGAGTATAATGCGTAAAAACCACATATCAGTGCACACAGACTTTGGAGGAGAAAGAGTTAATCATAGCCACATGAGATTCAGACAGTATGATATGGCCACTGGTTATTACAATCGCTTGATGCAAACTGATGATAAGGTAAATGGGTGACCCTTGTTTCTGTCCCATACAACAGGTAAAACAAAGGCTACTGATAAAATTATATTAATGTCCCCATGCAGCAAAGACATGCTGACATTGCCCCAAATCTCTTGTATGCTTGAGTATGTATTAATAATGGTGAGAGGTCAAAATTCATCACCCCTCCCTCTAATTCTTGTCAGGAATTTCAAAGGCAACATATATCAAGTGTAAATTAATAAAATAAAAACTTTATTATATGGCACATGGTTACTAAAAAGTAACACACATATAAATAACAAATTGTCTAAAGTATAAAATAACAATAAATAAATAAATAAAAGTTAATGAAAGAAGCTAATTTTGTCCAATGAATGTAAGTAAATAATAAATAAAAGTTATTACTGGACTCACCTAACAGTTTTTTAGTGAAGAATAAACATTATTACTACAAGTGTGTTTCCTGCAACCTTTGGCAGCAAATGATGTGCTTAACTGTAGGCCAAACATAACTGTAGGCCAAACACAACTGTAGGCCAAACATAACTGTAGGCCAAACACAACTGTAGGCCAAACACCCTTTCATTTAATATACCAAAAGGACTGAAACAAAATTAATTACATGGCATAAAATGTGGGTTAATAAACCTAACCATTTGATACTTTCTCCTCAGTACCAGAAGTTTAAATAATTAATCTGGCCAGTCACAGCATATGGTTTACAGGATTGTGGCATGTGAGAGATGCATCAAATTACCGAACCAGCCATTTGGCAAATCAATCACATTTACTGCACCTGTCATCATGCACTAAAGATTTATGCTAAACATCATGATAAAATCAGCAAACAAAGTTAATTAATGTCATTTTAAGGATAGATCAAATTGTACTGTCACATCGCTGTGGGTAATGTTACACAACAACACTGTTAAAGCAACTGAAATGTAATAAAACAAAATTTAGATGCATGAGTTGTTTTTATCGAGTGTCTACCAATCTTTGGGTTCACCATTTTATTTTATTCAACAGCTGGAAAATAACTGGCAATTGAAAAGGAGATTTATTAATTCCACCAAAAATTTCCCATAGTTAGTGGCATATCGAGGTCTACTCTCTCACAAAGGGTGGTCGGGGGGGGGTGAAGGGGCAAAGGGGGCCAAGCTTAGTCACCCTTTAGTTTACCATGTTACCATGTAGTGGTGCAACATAAAAAAATCACAAATTTAAGCCAAAGCTAGGGGGGCTATGGCCCAATCCCCCCAAAAAACCGCCACTGCCTGTACTGGCCTCCTTTGATTTTAATATAAAAAAGCCTGCTACTGTGAGAGGAGGGGAGAACAATATGAATGGAACAGCCACAGCTCACATGTTTATACAACTTTGATGTATCAGCAGTCAAACGCACACATTTAATCATTTTTGTTCTATTAGTATGCGAAAACGTTTTTTCCCCAAACCAACTACAGAGAATGTGTTTTAGCAACAGTTGTCTGGATAGACTCGGCTGGAAGAATACTGTCTCCGAGACTGCAGGGAGACATATTGGACACATAAAAAATAAGTTATTTTTTCCCCTGACTATGTTGTGTTATGCTTGAAGTTGACACAGCCGGGCAGACCAGCCACTTAATAAAGTCCATAACACTATTGCTCTATGGATGTGGAGGTCTGTAGTTGAATGCAATTCAATTTAAAGTTGTACACAGGTGTTGGAGAATAACTCCATCATTTAGCTCAATGGGGGGGCAAGTCAGTGGGGTGTCATTGTTGTTGTCTATGCCATCAAGAGATGTCATACCCGAGTAGATATGGATTAGTTAAAAAACAAGTAAACGTACAGTCTTGTATGGTGCAGTATTCAGTCCTTGGGATTTTTTAAAGTGCTTTACACTTCACCCCCTGATAGATCTGTTTACACTTCACCCCCTGACATACCTGTTTACACTTCACCCACTGACAGGCCTGTTTACACTTTACCCCCTGACAGACCTCTTTACATTTCACCCCTGACAGACCTGTTTACATTTCACCCCCCCCTCCGACAAACCTGTTTACACTTCACCCCTGACAAACCTGTTTACAGTCCACCCCCTGACAGACCTGTTTACATTTCACCCCCCTGACAGACCTGTTTACACTTCACCCCTGACAGACCTGTTCATTCCAATGCTATCTCAACTTCTCTGAAGCATTCAGCCTCACTGCAATTACTGCTGGGATACTATTCGTTTACATATCCACCTCTGTCTGTAGCCAGGTACTCATTTATACAGCTGAGTGAACTGTGGCAGCAAGAGGATTCAAACCAGGGTTCTCTCGATTGAGAGGCAGTCTCCTCTGTCCATGCCCTGGTATGCTAAGTAACCAGCCCTCTCACCCCTTGTTTATTTCTGGAACAGTGCGCATTGGGCTCGCCTCTGTCTCTGATCGTCTCTGAGCTCTTTAGTGTTTCCATGTATGACAAAATATTTGTTATATGGCGTGTCCAGGCGATGTTCATTGATTGAAACAGTTATAATTTATTTTGAAGAAACATGGATGATCACCAAAAGTATGTTACATATGACTATTAGGTAAAGCACTCAACACACACAAAAGAACACACGCCCCATATCAAAGACATCCAGTGTTGACACACCCATATGCCAGGAACACTTCAACCAAAGAAACCCTGCTGACATCTTGCAGCCATATGTAAACCTCTATCACCACCCTCCCAACATCAAACACTGGCCTACATATCACCCACAGCCACGCCCTGTTACTGGGCCATATGAACCACAGGAAGGATATCTGCTTTATATACAAACCACTTCCATCACAAGCACACCAAGTAGCATTAACAATGACCAACCCCGTCCCTGTACAGACTGCCTGGGCACAATCTCTTGGCCAGTGTTGCAGAAATGATACACAAATGATATCCAAATAACTGAACACAGTGGTTCAATAAACTCCTTGATTGGCACAGCTGCCAGATATAGTTAATTTGCACTAACATATTGTATGTTTTTTTCCCTTTTTTCTGTTTAGTTACTATTCATTATACTATGAATAGGTAAGGTTGGCATCGTGACAGCAACTAGTCTATGGACTTAGTTACGGCCGCCCTGATTAATGTGCATTTTTATTTTACCCTACATGCTTTACTGTGTGAATTATCAACTTTATGTATCCAATGACATTGTTGTACACGTCTTTGGTCAAATAAACACATCCTATCTTATCATGGTGTCAAAAACATCTTAAAGTATTTAAATGCAAATGCTTCATATTTCTTCAAATGAATATTACAATACATTACAATGAAAAAATTTTTTCAAAGTTATCTCAAAAACCTTTAAATATTTATTGTGTATTAACCTATAAGATAAATGTGCTGCACTGACAAAGTTCAAAAATATTAACAAATGTTGTTATTGCTGTAGATTTATTGTTATGGAATTCATTGATATCTGTTATGTGATATCTGTTATGTGATATGTTATGTGATATCTGTTATGTGATATAAGTTATGTGATATATGTTATGTGATAATCGTTATGTGATATCTGTTATGTAATATTACAACATTTTGACACTGAGTATTAAATATATGCAATGCTTAATATCACTCAGAAATTATTTAAGAATGTGGTTAATGTATTTTAAATACTTTTCATTCAAATATCTTAAATGCAAGTGCTACAAACAATATATTTAAATGTGTTTTACCCTATGCCTGTCACAATTAATTATGCAGTGCTTGGTTCATGCCCAAGTAATCATGGGTTCAATCCAGGTCAACCACCGACACAGTCAATTGTTACCAACCTGTTTCACACAAATATATATATATATATATATCTTTTGAATGCAACACAAAAAGCTGTAGATCTTTTCTATCTGTCATCCAAGTCCAGGGTAACAAAAGACCTCAAGTGGAACGTAAACACGTTATCATATCTTATCATGCGGAGACTGTCAGTTTTTGTTTGCTGCTGGTTGATGTGCTACATTGTGTATGTTTTTGTTTGTCCCAGGTTGATGTGCTACATTGTGTATGTTGCTATTTATACATTACCTGCTGCAGAATCAATATGATGAAGCACAATGCAATATCAACAACATCAAAAGTTGTGGGAACAGTAAAACACCCTAAAACCAGTTAACTGCCCTCTCCACAACTCCCTTGGTTGGAAGGTTAAAAGTACACGGTGTCATCATTTTCATTGTAAAATCATGTTATATAGTATAAATCATGTTATTTAGTATAAATCATGTTATATAGTATAAATCACGTTATTTAGTATAAATCATGTTATGTAGTAGAAATTGTATCTGTTCTAATATCTTCACCACCCAATTGTTTACAAAACATAAGCGTCAACAACAACAACATGGTTTGTTTATTTTGTAAACAAAATGCCATGTTGTTAACCCGTTCTGCAAATACTGAGCAACCGTTTAAAGAGGCTTATATTAAACTGTTTATGAAACTAATTTGTGGCAGTATTGTAGAAAAATAATTGTACAGATTGATCGGTTTAAGGACACAGAGACTGCCAAAATATTTTTTGAATTCCTTTGGATTGCATCAAATTCTTAATCTCTGCACTTAGTGTTCAAGACCTGCCTTAGCCAGTGTAAATAATGGTCTATCTCATTCCATCATTTACACTGGGCAAGCAGAATTTGCTAATCTGTCTGTAGATCAATACCACATGCCTTCAGGCTGGCATCAAATACACTCTAAGCAGTCCCCATGCAACTAGATGCCTAGCAACTATTGTTATGTCAGATCAGATTTCATATAACAAAATGGCATGGCATATCTGCATGTTTGCTAACTCAAGATAATTTTGCAACTTTAACTCCACAATTCTACATAAAACATAGAACTTCTAACAATACACAATTTGTTTAGATGGATTTTTTTACAATACACACTGATAACACTGAAATGAAAATAAAGTAATATTCTATGTTTGACACTATCTGCTGCAACACTGAAATAAACATATTTTATTGCGTCTTAACTAGTCTACATAATAAACTAATACTATGTTGTTCATTCATCAGTTCAGTGTAGCTCGCATTCTATAAATGCTTTTTTATATATTTTAGTTACACCAGTGATAAGGACACAGTGAAAAAGAACACTTGCAATGTACAAAGAAACGTTCTAAAAAAGAATGTATATAACTTATCTAGATATCTACAGTGGATATGTGGCATTCATTTATTAAATCATATCTTTGTAATATTCGTTTAAGTGGGTTTAGCAGAATTGTCTGTGGCAAAAGATTGGACATTTCTGCAGTGGTTCACGCTTTGATAGTTTAGAGACAGACACCACCACTCCTTAAGCCTATATCAGGTAATACATTAATTTACTACTTTTGTAGGGTCTAGTATTACACCTAAGGAAATAAGGAAAAAATAACCTGTGGTTTTTAGACATGACAATAAATGAAATGGTACAGCTTTAAATTTCCGATTTTATCTTTGTAGAGTGCCTGGATTTGGCTACCCAGAGCTATACAGTCGCGGCAAGATGGGTGTCTCTACTGTGATAAAGGACTACGGTACAGAAATACTCAACTGCATTCGTGAGAACAACCTTCAACGTCTGAAGGTCATCCTTGAGAAACATCTCAAGTCAGATCAAAAGATCGCCAAACTATGCACAACAGACATCAAACACCGCCCAACAAAGAAGTTCGCCTGCCCCCTGATCCTTGCTTCGCGGCAGGAGGATCCGCGGATCATCAAATACATGATGGACAAAGGCGTGGATCCCAACTTCGTGCATCACACGGTGTTCAGCAGCAAGCGGCGTGAGATCGTCACTGCTCTACACATCGCTGTCGATCTCGCATTCTATGATACGGTCGCGGTGCTTCTCAACGCGAACGCTGATTGCAACATCACAGATCACAATATGGAGACCCCGCTTCATATCGCGATCAAGAAGGCGGACAGGGTGATGTCCCGCATGCTATTGTCAAAGGGCGCTGACCCATCGTTGCCCGATCGCCGTGGCAATGCTGCCCTCCACATCGTCACCCTGTATGGACACCTACAGTTGGCGAGACTGCTACTCAAGTATGATGCGGATGTCTACCAGAAGGGGCAGTGGGAAGCTATCCCTCCCCACATCGCTGCCAAGGAGGGACACATCCATCTCATTCAACTCTTCTGCAAGTACGCTATCCCTTTCTTCCCCTTTTCCCTTCCAGGTTGCGGCAACACTATTCGTTTATCTTCCACTCCTGAACGGTGGTTCAACAGTTTGTGCATTGTGACCGACCCGTGCTACTAGGTTCAAATCACAGTTGTACATTTTAAGTCTTGACACAGATCTATTCAATTATTGTTACTTAATTTTTTATCTTAGCTACGTTTTATTCATATGAACCTTTTAAAATTTTGTATACCTATTTATAATTATGTTTATGTTATACATGCATTTTATTTACTAGCTAGACAAGGATTGACATCTTTTTGCATTGATAGAATTTTTATTTAATTATTATTATTATTATATTTCTATTTTAATTTAAAGAATATTGAGCTTTTGCAAATATGTCTTTTTACATGAAGTTTATATTATTACTATGCTGAACATATAAGCAGGCCACTTGCCTATGTTATTTGCAGCCGTGACACAGGGAACATCAATGTAAAGATCCCATGCTACATCGACAAGCACGAAAAGGCTCCAATCCACCTGGCGGCAGAGAATGGCCACGTAGAGACAGTTCTCGCCCTGCTTGACCAGTTCTTGGCCGAAGTGAACTTGAAGGACAGTGAGGGTAACACCCCCCTGCACTGCTGTGTTCTCAACCCCTATGACCCCCACCGAATGCGTGACAAGGACCACTTCAACGAGACAGCCCGTGTCCTCATAAAATTCTGCGTTGCAATCAACGAGAAGAATCTGTACGGCGATACAGCACTCCATCTAGCGGCGATGAATCACTTCCAGCGTATTGTTGAGCTTCTGCTTGAAGTCGGGGCAAACCCGTTTGTTGAGAACGACGAACATCTGAAGCCATTGGATGTCGTACCTGATTCGGATCCTGTTACGAAACAAGTACTTAAGATGGCGATGCTGCAGCCTCGACCGACAGGAGATAGCATATCAATGGCATCAGATACATTGAGAAAGGAGCTCGGAGACTTCACGCCGAATCAAACCCCAAATGTGGTAAAGAAGCCAAGGATAGAGGGCGCTATGAACCATTCGAACGACAGCAGTACTGCGGAGAGCGGGGGTGCTGCACCCAAAGCTGTTGATCGCAACAGCGCCATTTCATCAAACTCTATCGGTTCGTCAGTTTTCGAGGATATGAAACCGCCAAATATCCCTTTACCTCCAGCGCCCCCTACACCGACGCAACTGGGGCGGGATGAAACTGCAGTGAAAACTATGACATCAACACCGGCAACACCTAGCAGCAAACACAAGGCAGAGGGTGGAACAGAAATGATGTACACAAAGGTTGAAAAGAAAGCAAAGCGTGCAGCAAAACAGAAGAAAGCTCTAGAAAGGATGCTCGGAGAAAAGTCAAAGTCGACAAAACAAGGCCAGTTTCAGTTTGACGCTGATGACACATTAAGCACACTCGGTGACACGAGCATCAGTTCGATCGCCACCGAGGATGCGGTTGCCATGACAATGAACAATGAGCTAGAGAACGTGTTTCGCAAGCGTCAGCAGCAGAAGCAACATGCTCCAGTAGTGGGCACCACCGAACCTGCTTTCGCAGCAGAGGAGCAGTACATGGAGATGGCTTCATCGCCGCCGCCACAGCAGTCCACAGGCAAAAGCAAGAAACAGAAGAAAAAGAAGAAGAGATCGGTGGACGAACAACCAGAGATGGAGACGGCAAGTGGAGATAAACAGGCGATTTATGCCAACTTTGAGCAGATCGAGGCACTACGGAAGGAACGAGAGGCGGCAGCAGAGAAGTCTGCATCAGGGTCTACAACAGGAGAGCCAAGACCAGGCCAGATCATCCAGGTGCAAAGTGTTGAGGATCTGGGGAAAGACGGTGACATCCAGGTTCATGCAATCCCTGGTAAGCCCGGCCTGATAGAGGTCCAGTACATGGGAGGCCCAATCACAATCGCCGTGAACACCCAGGAAGACGGGACAGACCCTGAAGCCATTGCAGACAATGAAGGGGACAGGCAGCCTGTCTCCAAGGACCAGCCAAGGGGGAGTGAGAATCCCACAGAACCAAGTGCTCAAGAAACCACACCTGGGCAGGTGGGGACTGGACAGCAGCCGGTCACCATCCAGAATGGCCAGGTGGTCGGTCAGGGGCAGTCCACTGCTCAACCCGGGCAGCTTGTGCTTGGGCCCATCGGGCAACAGAAACCAGTAGTAGGAATGACGACACATGGGGATCCTATTCACCTCCTGCCTGGGCAGATGGTCGCCGGTCAAGCATCCTACATTGTTCAGGGGCAGGTGGGACACATTGTTCAGGGACAATTCATACCCTACCCACCAGACGTTCAGGCCTACCTCTTGCAGCAACACCAACTGATGGCCACAGTACCCCAAGGGGTGAACCAAGAGAGGGTGCTAACTGGACAGAACACTGGTGTGAATCAGCTGTTGAATGGCTCACTGTCAGGGGTATCAGACACTCAAATCTCCCCTGCTAAGGAACAGGAGCCTAAAGGTGCAGCATCCATGCAACAGGAACAGCCAGAAGATAATGAGATAGAAACAGGAGGAGATGCAAAGTTGTCTGAGCAGCTGAAGCAGCAGCAGATACTGTATGAGCAGCGGCTGCAAGAGCAGCAAAGGCAGATTGAGCAGCAGCAGCTCTTGCTGCTGCAGCAAAAGGAGAACCAGGAGCTGCTACAGCAACAGCAGAAGCAACAGGAAGAATACGTGCAGCTGATTGAGAAGCAGCAACAGCTGATGCAGCAGCAGCAGAAGCAGGAGTTGCTGCAACAGAAGATGCAAGTGCACGAGGGACAGCAAAAGAAGGAGACGCAAGAACAGAAAATGACAGCACAAGAGGAACCACACCAGAAGCAAGAGGAACCACACCAGAAGCAAGAGGAACCACACCAGAAGCAAGAGGAACCACACCAGAAGCAAGAGGTTCCACAGCAAAAAGTGAAAGTGCAAGAGGGGCAAGACCAGAAACAAAAGCAAGAATTGCTTCAGCAGAAGATGCAAGTACATGAACCACAACAGAAGCAGCAACCTCCCCATGCTATGTACTATCTGCGGTCCGATGGAAGTCTGAATGAGGATGAAGAGTATGAGGTCTCGCCAGATGTTTCACCGAACGCATCACCACATTACAAGAACTTCCAGCAGGCCATGGCCTGGGCAAAATCACTTGAAAATAAAACAGTCTCACCTGGTCGAGTGACTGACAAGCAAGAAATGCCACCACAATCGGTGGGAAAATCCACCCAGTTTGAAACACCTGGGAAACAGGCAGGGATACTAGCAACCCCGCAAAAGGGACATTGGAAGGTGGCTCCAGGGAGTGCAATGACTGTCGTTGAAGCAATAGGGGAAGATGGAGACATCGGAGAGATGAAAGGCACAGACTTCAAGAAAGCCTTACAGCATCCGCAGAATAAACACAATGACTTCTACTTGATCACACCTGGTGATGAAAGCAAGAAGCGGGAAGCAGTTCGCAGTACCGGAATACAGGATGTCGTGACAGAGTATGATCAAGAACCAGGCGTACTACAAAAATGCACATTATCAGCACCAGGCACTGACTCTGACCTTTCGCCGACTTCACCAACGAATGTCTCAGAACGGAGCAGTTCGCCGCAGAGTGTCTACAGTGAAGGTGGAACACGATACTCTGGTCTCAACATGCATGTCACTGGACAAGCCCCAAAGGCATACAGTCGAGCCGCAACGGCATCTGCTCGGAAGGCCTTCATGCTTGCTAAGCCAATAGGAATCGAGAGTGGAAGTGAGGCTTCGGACACTGAGCTCGGTGGATCGCGATCAAGCTTATCAACTGGACGACAGTGGGCAGAAACTACAAAGCCAGTATATGGGAAAAGTGGCCCCGAAGGACTTGTGGGAAGAAAGACTGGAAAAGAGCCTGAATCGGGCGAAAAGGAAACACCGAAACCAGAAACAGGTGACAAAAAGTCAAAGGATGGTTATAAAATGATTGGGTCATATGCAAAACCTTATAAGTCATTTGGACCAATTGAAACAAAAACTGATGTGATAGATGAAGTTATGGCAGAACAGATGGAGAGTGATGAAGCTCTAGATGAAGTGTTCCAGGCCAACTTGAGGCACAGTCAGGAGTTTGACAGGGAAATGGTTCTTGCTGCTCTCGCCGGAACAACCGTTGAGGAGAAGAAAGCAAAGTTAGCACAGCAGGCAAGAGGAACAGAGGATGAGCCGAAGTACTGCATGATACCAGAGGAGATGAATTCATCAAAAGATGAAGATACGGAAGCTGGTGAAAGAATATCATCGAAACCTCTGTCACAAGCTGGCGGCAAGGTGGCGGCACCAGTCACTGACAATTTGCCATCATCACCTGCGGTATCCCCAAAAACTGTGACGTTCAAAGACCAACCACAAGATGGCATCATGACCGTTGGCATGACAACGGTTGTGACAACAGTTACCACGGCAGGGCCTGCGATGCAGATGACAATGGCTGACATTGTGATAACTGGGGAAAATGATGACGACGACGACGAAAGCCTTGAGAGGTATGAGGATGAACCACACATGATCAAACCCAGGAAGGTAGTCGGGATGCCAACGGCATTGGCAGCCGTCACAAAACAAGCACTTGGGAAGACAGGGACAGAATCCCCATCGAGAATCCAGGGTGGTTCCCTTGCACCGGGCGAACCTGAAGCTTCCCAGCAACCCATAGGTGGCCAGAGAGTGGCGCCATCTGAGCCGGAACGAGTAGCAGAACAGCAACAAAGGCAGCCTCAGCGGCAGGGTCATCCCCCAGCGCAGGAGCAGACTGGTGTACTACAGCTACCTGTCGGTCAGTACGCTGACCAACAATTAACAACAGAGCAACAGCAGCTAATGCAGCAGCAGCAACAGTTGCAGCAGCAGCAGCATCCAGAATATGCAAGCCAGCAAGGAGCATGGAACCAGTATGCTGGAACCGATGATCCAATGTTTGCTATGCAGCAGCAGTTGATAAATCAACAGCAACAGCAAATGACACAGCAACAGCAGCAACTACCACAGCAGCATCAGCAACAACAGCAAACGACACAGCAACAGCCACAACAACAAGTAGCCATAGAAGATGAGGAGGTGGCTAAAATTAGTGCAGCAGCTGCCAAAAAGAAGAAGGGAAAGTCAAAAAAAACGAAGAAAGGAAAGAAAAAGAAGGCTGATAAAGTGGTGGCTATAGAGCCAGTTGTGCCAGGCCAGGAAACCCCAGGGCAACAACCCCAGGTAGGAGAACCCCAGTTTCAGCAAGGACAACCACAATATATGCAAGGACAAGAGGCTCAATATCAGCAAGAACAACCACAATACCAGCAAGGACAACCCCAATATCAGCAAGGACAGGAACCACAATATTTGCATGGACAGATGCCACAATATCAGCAAGGACAAGAACCTCAATATCAGCAAGGACAACAACAATATGAGCAAGGACAAGAGCCCCAACATCAGCAAGGACAAGAACCACAATATCAGCAAGGACAACCACAATATCAGCAAGGACAAGAACCACGATATCAGCAAGGACAACCACAATATCAGCAAGGACAAGAACCACAATATCAGCAAGAACAAGAACCCCAGTATCAGCAAGGAATACCGCAATATCACCAAGGACAACCTCAATACCAGCAAGGACAAGAAGTCCAACATCAGCAAGGACAACCCCAACATCAGCGAAGACATGAGCCCCAATATCAGCAAGGACAAGAGCCCCAATATCAGCAAGGGCAAGAACCCCAATATCAGCAAGGACAAGAACCCCAATATAAGCAAGGACAACCACAATATCAGCAAGAGCAACCCCAATATCAACAAGGACAACCCCAATATCAACAAGGACAATATCAACAAGGAGAGGAACCCCAATATCAGCCAGGCCAGGAGGGGCAATATCCCTCAGCAGGACAGGGCAGTCAAATATACCAACAAGTGACTGAAAGGCAGTACCCACCAGATGTAGACATGCAATACGAACATGGTGGTGCACCACAATACCCTCAAGCTGGACAACAGTATCAGCAGGGAGAACCACAATACAACCAAGGCAGAGATCCACAGTATCAACAGCCGGACGATGACCCGAGACCTCAGGCAGTGGACCAAGATGCCTCCATGGATGCTCAAAGCCCCATCCCCGCAGGTCACGACCTGTCGTTTGATTCACAGAACAAAGCAAAGAAGAAAGGAGGTTTCTGGTCCTTCCCAAGTGGCCGACGGAAAAAGGGGAAAGGCTCCACCTCAGAGCTACCAAAATCCCAATCAAATGATGGGAACATCAGAGAGGCTTCCTATCCACCGAATGAAGAGGAGGGTGACCCCGGAGATGGGAATCAGGATGAAGTGAAACGAAAGGGCAGCTTCTTCAACTTGGCGTCAATGAGGTCAAAGAAGAAGGGCAAGAAATCAAAACATGTGGAGACGTACGGTGCCACGCCCTACATTGAGGGCGAAGGTCAAGTACAGCTGGACGCTGACCAACAGCATGCAGAGTGGTCACACTCGGTGGCCGCCAGAGGGCAGCAGGTCACAAGAGAGACAGACATTGACGCTGATCTGGAAGTACAACAACCATATGAACAACAGCAACAGCCATACCAACAACCATATGAACAACAACCATATGAACAACAACCACATAAACAGCAGCAACAAATATACGAACAACAACAACAGCCATACCAACAACCTTATGACCAACGACAGCCATACCAACAACAACATCCACACCAGCAACAGCCATATGAACAACAACAGCCATACGATCAACAACAACCACACCAACAACAACAAAAACAACAACTGGATCAACAACCAGGAGTTCTTCCGGCAGGTCCTCTTGGTATTCTCTATCCGAGCGATGCCCAGGATGTCACCCAACAGTGGCTGCAACGTTCTCCCCGCAGGGCAAGGAAACCCAAACCAAGTGGTGCAGCAATCGCAATCGAGCCAGTCGTCTTCCCAGCAACGTTTGAAGATGCCGCCCTGGCGAGTATAACTGCCAAACTGCAAAATCGGCATACAAACGACGATGCCACAGGCAGCGAGGAGCCAATACCACAGGAGCAGGAACCGATGAGCCGGATGTGGAAAGGACAGGGAGAACGAGACATGGAGATGCAGCAGGTACTGGAGTCGACTCAAGGTGGTGACCAACCCTACGACCTCAACCAGGAGCCACTGCCGCCAGACAGTGATCATCATCAGACTGAGCAGGTGCGGTTGAGGAGACCTGTGGGATCGAAGCCAGCCTGGGAGAAGAGAGGAGACACCAAGCGCAGGTCGTACAGGGAGAGCGAGACAGGTACAGTGTTTTGTTTATCCACTGGTGGTCTGGTCTGAGAGTTTGTTTTTCTAATCAAATATTTATTAGCTACAGTGATTTCATAAACTATGGTTTTTAATATAATGCGTGCCTTCTCTGTATGTCTCTTTCTCTCTCTGCCTCTCTGTGTTTTTCTCTGTCTGTCTGTTTGTCTGTCTTTTTCCATTCCTCTTCCCTATCTCTCCCTCAAATGTAATCCAAATCAATCACTCATACCTAAGTGGATCATTGTATAACTTCACAAATCGTTGGACACATCCATATCTCAATGCCCACTTCCTTGCCGTATACAACACTATGCTCCAGAATTTACTCAGTGACAAAGTACGTCATAAAGTGACCATTCTGTCAACAGATCCGAAGTCAGACACAGAATTAATGTGGAGGCCCCATGACACTCAGCTGTCCGACCAGGCCGAGGACATGCACAGCGAGGCAGATATGCAAGAGAGTGACCAGCCCACTGTCCCGCATGACCCAGCCAAGCCCCTCACACAAGTGGCCATAGAGGCCCTGGAATCTGGACAACATGACCATCGTGTAATATCGAAGCCACCTCGTCCAGTGAAGAGCCAAGCCCTAGGCGTGTACCGACCGAAACCACAGTACTGGAAGCGAGGCTCCGGAGGCGGCGATGGTAGCTATAATGATAGCCAGTTGTCATGGTCAGGTCGGCGAAGCATGACGACAGAATCGGAGGGTGAAGCTGACACTGAGGAAATTGTGTTTTACAACGACATTGCTCAGACACCGCAGGGTGCAGCGCCATCTGGTGGCTTCACGTCAACACCAGAAGACGGGGAGAATAAGGAGACTGCACTTGCAGTCAGTGCATTCCAGCCAGTGTCGCCAGGGTCACAGAAGAGGGTGACTATTGTTGACCAGCGAGGGCGCCGGAGGAAGAAAAGGAGAGACCTCGCCCCGAGGGTGACTGAGCCAGGCCCGGTTGACTTCAGTCAGTATGGAGTCACAGCTCGGCTCTGGATGGAACAGGTATAGTCAGAATGGATTAATTATTATATCAATATGTATTACTAGTATCACTAATTATTAATTGACATAATTATATTGCTATATTAGAATAAAAAATTTATTATTATCATAAAATACATATGTAAATAAAAAATTATTTTATAAAATTTTAATCATTGGACAGGAGAGCATAGTGAAATGGCAAAAGAGGTTCTCAAATGGGTGATTTCTATTAGATCCATTAGTATCCATTTTCATTGATGACCGTCCTCTGCAGGTTGACAAGAAGACAGTGCAGAAGTCCAAGACGATGTACCTGTCTGTGATGCCAGAGAACCACGATCCCCCGCCTGCGCTCGCACACTCAATCTCTTATGAGTCGACCAATGATGATGTCTTCCTGCCCCCGCAATGGGTCATCGCCCGAGGTCGATCGATTCGGCACAAGAAGCGCAAATTTGACGAACAGCAAAAACGGATATCTGCAACTGGCGCCACCAGTGGCGAGAGCGATGGGGAAATGTCGTCGGGACAACCG
>BSQZ01000014.1:1647500-1660000 GCA_033239005.1 Lamellibrachia satsuma | reverse complement strand
TTGGTCTACTGCTGTTATGTTTTCTGAAAACGAGAAAACAAATTCACTAATTGTGATATATCTGTTGCATGCATGTTTGTCCAAAGATTTCAATGTATTCTTGCATCTTTTGTAGGCTAACTTCAGCTGATACTGTTCCTTGTACACCAGTGACAACATTTGAAATAAATTATATTTGTATCATACGCTTGTGTCTTCTGTGAAGCAAACTTTATATAAAGGCGCTAAGCTTAAGTAATCTTCATGTTACTTGGAAGCTAGGAAGAAACAGCTATTTCTGGCATACACGTGACCATGACGTTAAACGTGCTTAACCAATTTGGTTTTTTTGCTAGTCTCGTTTCAAATTAATTTTGCGAAAAACCAAACCTACCTAGTATCCACTGCAACATGCTAGCTCATTTGAGCAACTTTTATATGTCATTTCTGACAAACTATTACATTAGTTAATGTTTGATCAAGCATTAACTGAAGTGAACATTTAAAAGCTGAAAAATCACGATTTTCTTCCTTGGTGACATTTCGTAACTTTGTCATGTGATCGGCAAGAGGATGGAAGTCACTCCTATGATCAGCCTTGACCCGCACAGTATTTACTATTTTGGATATCCATTGTTTTTATCCTTACCAGATCTAACGACAAAAGCCAATTCTTTCAATGATTTTAACAAAAATAGGCACTTTTTATTAAATAGACTGAACACATTACTTAAACTAGTCACACACTACACATCTGGACATAAGTGAACTGGATTTGCGATGAGCTGAACCATTTGAGGAAGCAGCTTTAATATGTCAGAACTCTCTTGGTTTTAAGACATGCTGATTGTAAAAATTACAAAGTCCAAACTGCCCTTGAAAATTAAAGATGGCCACCTAACTTAAATATCTTTCATGTTGCTTGTGCATGAGTTAGAATATTTAACAAAATGTCAAAACATGCTTTTTGAAGACATATTTTCTCAAAAACAAGATTATAAAATGTAAAATAAAATAACAGCGCCACCCTGTGTTGATGGCTGAAAGCCACCTGCACCACCTGGTGGCACAGATATGTATTTTAGTGATGTGGAACGTGTTCCATGCACAAAAATGTCTACTAAATGTCTACTAAAATGTCTACTAGGAATATATGTGTTCTGTAAAAAAACCTTGTCAACAGGCATTTTTAAGTCAACAATATTGTTTAAAATTATCACTTTATAAAAAACATTATGTAATGGTTCAAAAGTTTGTATTTGCTCTAGTTTTTGGCCAGTATTGCTGTAGCACAGGGCAACTGAATATTGCCATAGAACAGGGTAATTTGGTCACCCTACCTGTCTCTCCTGGCGATGACCTGTTCGATGGTGGTGACCTCTGATTCCAACCCCTTACATTCCTCGCTGTTCTTCTGAAGGGCTCTGAGCAGGTCCTGCAAACAACACAAACTTCAGTTCCTGCATGCATGTCAGCATGCATGCTAGAAGAGCACACCATTCAATTAATACCATGCTCCTCCATCAATAGATTGAGTGTCTGCAACGTGCTAACCAGTACTCTATTGCAATCAGATAAATGTTGTTATCAGACTATGGTGTTATGTTTCCATTGCAGCAAGGAAAACGGAAATGCCAAATTTATATAAAATCAACACTGTGAATAATAGTGAAAGTTACACACTGATGCATACATTGTGGTTTTACTAAATAATAAAAAGATGAATAAAACTGGCACTATACCTCCAGAAATACATGGACATTGTCATCTTCCCAGAATGCATCGCCAACAGTGCGGTACCATTCCTGCACAAACTGCACAACTTGTCTCTTACTGGCCAACGAATGGTCACCTGACTCGTCACCCTGACCTTGGCTGACCCCAGCATGATAGGTGGCACTGTTAAGGAAGTCACGTGCGATATGTCGACATTCGTTGACTTTATGGACATGTAAGATTAATTTTTATTACAGCTATAATAATTGTTATATGAAAACTTCTATCTGCCTAAATCATCGGAAACCCAGACTATGAGGCGCATCAAAAGTAAAGGATTCAGTCATCTCTAAATCGATACATAATTTTAAAGTTGTCAATAGATGACTGTATACACTGGGCAGCTGTGGAGGGAAAGCACAGCTTCAGATGACAACAACATTTTCTTGTTTCCTTCTGACCCAGCACTAACAGGAAGTGAATTCAAAACGTTGGTGCAGCAACTGAGAAAGCCCTGGTTCTAATGTTTGTTTCAAGTATTGTGTACTTCACTAAACATTAACATGATGGTCATTAACTTGTTAACTGGAAAGTGTTTAATGCTATACTGGTTACACAGTAGACCAATTAAGTAGTTAAACAGCAATAAACGAACTATATGGTTTTAAAGTGATCGAGAGTAAAGTTATTTTCTTCAGATTATGGACACTAGCAAAAATGCCTGTCCCCAGGATGGGACAACTTGGTAGTTTATACATGACAGTCATGATAGCAATGTTTACCAAATGCCTCAGGCCAATATGCCATCAATACGCTCGAGACTGTTTAAGGGAATGTCAAACAGAAACAAACAACAGCGTCATGCACGTAATTCAATACTCATTGCATGTTCGAAATGTTGAAGGTCACATGAATTTAGACCCATAGATCCTTGTGTTGGTTGTAGAATAGTAGAATATATTGTTATTGTGTACTGGCCCTTGGTCTGCGACCTAGGACAAATATGTGGGTGCGCGCTTTCTACTATGATTAATATAAATCGCCCAGATGGCGCTACATACTTTCAAATGGTTTACGTACCAAAGTATTCAATGCACACACGTATGGTTTCTGCGCTTATTGGAAGTTAACGTTTTACGTAGCGAACATTTGATTTACCATAAAAACCACTAAGAACCCTTGATATATACAGGGTATTTAAAAAAATAAAGGCAGTACGTTTCATTCGTGGGGTCATAGATTAATCCCTGAAAGTTTGGTGCCCGAGGTGCAAGCCATCTAGGAAGAAACCATTAACATACAAACATATGCTAGCTCAATTATAGTTAGATGCTAAAATGTAAACCCCCCCACCCACCATGTTTGTCAAATAGTATCTGAATAATAGATCGTCAATTATTCAAAACACATCTGAAGAGGGACTCCTGTGAATATTTTAGGTGTACACAGTCAGCTGTGCCAAAGTCTCACGAGATCCAATAAATATATCCCAACTTCTGAGCATACAACAAACCAGTGGACGTAGATAACCGCATGGGTTCATTTTCGATCTTACAAATTTCTGATACCAATCTTACAGGTGTGCAGCCCTCAGGGTTGACACGTGACACATATATGTGATCAGGTCAAAGGTTAAGTTATCAAATGGTAGCAGCCACGTCATGGTAAATGTCACCGTAGAAAGGATATTGAGCCATGAGGCCAGGACACAGATGACTACTTGGCATGAAGATGACATGGGTGAGAAGAAAGTCCTCAATAAAAGTATCTGCAAAGAAACCAAGTTATCGTCAAATCAATGTCACCATCAAACAATTCAGTAAAAACTCAAACCATAACCATATTATGAAATAATAAAATCTCATTTAATAATAATATATAAAATACTTATATTGTGCTAAAATCCTCGGGAGACCCAAGCAGCAGCAGCGCACCAAAACAAAATGGGTTAAGCAGTTCATAATCGATAAGTAGTTCCAGTTGTGAACAGTTGGATTGGTATGCTGACTTACAGTCACAAAGAAAATATTAAGGAAGTCTAATTAAATGGGCAAAACACATTCATATCATAGTATGAAATAAATTTTTTTTAAAGAATTTTTTATATTAGGTGAGTTGAGAATCATATCAAAAGAGTTCTATATCATTTGCATTGTTCACCAACAAGTCTGTTTTCTTTGTTTAATGTTCTTAAAATGTTTTGTTTGAAAATTAGCCAAGCATAAGTGAAATAATATTATTAGAAGTGGAGCTACAGAGTACTGAAATGTATAAACATATTGTAATGCTATTTACTATTGTTATTACTACAGTATTAACATTTCTACTCATATTACCTACACACAGGTCAATATATGTCCATCACAATCATGTCAGCACAACCTTGGTTAACATAATTGTTTTTGTTACTCCAGTATCATTAATATTATTGTTGGTTCTTGTTGCTAACATTACCTAAGTTTTCGTCCATCTTGCCAATCTTTGTCTCCAGCAGGTGTTCCAGCATCTTGTCTGGAGTGCCCGCCATCACAGAGTACCTACGACAAACACACATCAACATTGTAGCCATCGTCCATCTGCCTCGTCACAAGACATTCAACAGGGCTTACAGGTTACAACACACTTTTAACCCAACATATCTTCCCCATAATTTGGGCACACCATCATACGTGCCACCCCTTACAGAGTTTTTTGTGGAACAAAATTCCATCAAAAAGGATAAAATGTCAATCCTCTAAAATCCTTAAAGTACCACCTATTATCAACTAAATAAAAGATTCATATATTAAATCTGAATATATAAAAATAATTTTTTTCTATTAATAAAAACAGTAAAACAACCGGCAACCCGGAAGTGATTTACTTGTAATGAGTCTGAAGACTTCCGTCTGTGCCTTGAACATTGGAAGTAATCTTCTCCAGGACAAGAACATCTTGTTCGTGTTCCTTCAGTCGCACAGTGTTTGCCTCCACATCCTTAACAAACACAAATATTTCAATTTAACATCCTAGTAAGAGCAGGTAGACAAAAACCTACTGCAGGCAATGAAACAGTGCAGGCGGTGAAACAGTGCAGACAGTGAAACAGTGCAGACAGTGAAACTGCAGACAGTGAAACAGTACATCCAGTGAAACAGTGCAGGCATTGAAACAATGCATGCAGTGAAACAGTGCAGATAGTGAAACAGTACAGGCAGTGAAACAGTACAGGCAGTAAAACAGTGCAAGCAGTGAAACGGTGCAGGCAGTGAAACAGTGCATTGAGTGCAGGCAGTGAAACAGTGCAAGCAATGAAACAGGGCATGTAGTTATGCAGTGCAGGCAGTGAAACAGTGCAGCCAGTGAAACAGTGCAGGAAGTGAAACAGTGCAGGAAGTTAAACGGTGCAGGAAGTGAAACAGTGCAGGAAGTGAAACAGTGCAGGAGGTGAAACAGTGCAGGTAGTGAAACAGTGCAGGCAGTGAAACAGTGCAGGAAGTGAAACAGTGCAGGCAGTGAAACAGTGCAGGCAGTGAAACAGTGCAGGAAGTGAAACAGTGCAGGCAGTGAAACAGTGCAGGCAGTGACACAGTGCAGACAGTGAAACAGTGCAGGAAGTAAAACAGTGCAAGCAGTGAAACAGTGCAGGAAGTGAAACAGTGCAGGAAGTGAAACAGTGCAGGCAGTGAAACAGTGCAGGAAGTAAAACAGTGCAGGCAGCGAAACAGTGCAGGAAGTGAAACAGTGCAGGAAGTGAAACAGTGCAGGAAGTAAAACAGTGCAGGAAGTGAAACAGTGCAGGAAGTGAAACAGTGCAGGAAGTGAAACAGTGCAGGCAGTGAAACAGTGCAGGAAGTGAAACAGTGCAGGCAGTGAAACAGTGCAGGCAGTGACACAGTGCAGGCAGTGAAACAGTGCAGGAAGTAAAACAGTGCAAGCAGTGAAACAGTGCAGGAAGTGAAACAGTGCAGGAAGTGAAACAGTGCAGGCAGTGAAACAGTGCAGGAAGTGAAACAGTGCAGGCAGCGAAACAGTGCAGGAAGTGAAACAGTGCAGGAAGTGAAACAGTGCAGGAAGTAAAACAGTGCAGGAAGTGAAACAGTGCAGGAAGTAAAACAGTGCAGGAAGTGAAACAGTGCAGGAAGTAAAACAGTGCAGGAAGTAAAACAGTGCAGGAAGTAAAACAGTGCAGGAAGTAAAACAGTGCATGCTGTGAAACAGCAGGGCTTCATATTTGAAAACAACAGGCGAGCAATAAATCGCTCGCCTAAATATGCCAAATTAATTTAGGCGAGCGATTTGTTAGTTGTTGTTTTTACCGTGTGGTGGCACCACTAGTTCCCATTTGGATTCTGTCGTTGTTGCCATGAAATTTTAATTGGTGCTTGTTGGCGCTGACTTTTGTACAAAAAAATTAATGTTTACTTTAGTAAACCCCATACATTCTGATTGCAATTGGTGAAACGGTTTTGAATTGCAACATGTCATCGATTAGTGTAGGCCGTAGCGTAGGCAAAGCCAGTGGCAGTGCCATGGCAGTGTACTGTGCCCGGGCCGCGGCCACGACATGGTACTGGTTTCGTGTGCGACTTCATTTAGGCGGTTTGAAAATTGCAATTGAAATTCACAAATATGCCACGTATAAGAATTAGATGTATCGTCATAACTCATAAATGCAGCTTAGCAGGCAACACCAATATAAACTGGGGTGAAATGGCTTTCTTCCATTGCATCACAATGCCAAATGCACAACTCAAACTCAGTGCGTAAAAAATATGAATTTTTCATCCGCACATGAAACAGTGAATCAATGTTAAGTGGTACCGGAGATGTGCGTCATGAATTAATGTGTTCAGAGCAGTTGAAAGACGAAGTGGAACAATGACTAAAATTACCGTTTTCAATTTCAAATCAACTTTTACACTCCGTGTCAACTCATAAACATTTTTGGTAGTTCAGATCCAGGTTATTATTTTCGATTCCCATTACAGGATAGTCGGTCAATCGGATCGTAGCGAAATATTGTTGATCCCTTAACTATTCCATAACTGTACATGTATACATGTATTTTATTCAGTTCGACATACAACATTACTCCACTCATTTGATCATTTTTATAAACCGTGCGGCCAGCATAGCTTCGATGGTGTTCTTGCAATCTTGGTGCAGCGGGCTACGATCACCATCGCCGGTGATGAATGATATGTGAACTCCGAATATTGGAGCCCGAACACTGCGTTATAAAGAGGAGAGACTTTCCTAGTGAATCTAATACTCAAGAAACTACTTGTCAAGACGAACACTTGCAGGCAGCGAGCGATTTTAACAATTGACGCGAGCGATAAACCGCTCCCTAGATTATTGATTTGCACGAGCGATAGGGAGTGAGAATGATTGCTTGCCTCAAACGTGAAGCCCTGAAACAGTGCAGGTAGTGACCATTGCAGACAGTGAAACAGGGCAGGCAGTGAAACAGTGCAGGCAGTGAAACAGTGCAGGCAGTGATGCATTGCAGACAGTGAAACAGGGCAGGCAGTGAAACAGGGCAGGCAGTGAAACAGTGCAGGCAGTGAAACAGTGCAGGCAGTGAAACAGTGCAGGTAGTGATGCATTGCAGACAGTGAAACAGGGCAGGCAGTGAGACAGTGCAGGCAGTGAAACAGTGCAGGTAGTGATGCATTGCAGACAGTGAAACAGGGCAGGCAGTGAGACAGTGCAGGCAGTGAAACAGTGCAGGTAGTGATGCATTGCAGACAGATAAACAGGGCAGGCAGTGAGACAGTGCAGGCAGTGAGACAGTGCAGGCAGTGAAACAGTGCAGGTAGTGATGCATTGCAGACAGTGAAACAGGGCAGGCAGTGAGACAGTGCAGGCAGTGAAACAGTGCAGGTAGTGATGCATTGCAGACAGTGAAACAGGGCAGGCAGTGAGACAGTGCAGGCAGTGAGACAGTGCAGGCAGTGAAACAGGGCAGACAGTGAAACAGTCCAGGCAGTGAGACAGTGCACGCAGTGAAACAGGGCAGGCAGTGAAACAGGGCAGGCAGTGAAACAGTCCAGGCAGTGAGACAGTCCAGGCAGTGAAACAGGGCAGACAGTGAAACAGTCCAGGCAGTGAAACAGTCCAGGCAGTGAAACAGTCCAGGCAGTGAGACAGTGCAGGCAGTGAAACAGTGCAGGCAGTGAGACAGGGCAGGCAGTGAGACAGTGCAGGCAGTGAAACAGTGCAGACAGTGAAACAGTGCAGGCAGTGAAACAGTGCAGGTAGTGAGACAGTGCAGGCAGTGAGACAGGGCAGGCAGTGAGACAGTGCAGGCAGTGAAACAGTGCAGGCAGTGAGACAGTGCAGGTAGTGAGACAGTGCAGGTAGTGAGACAGTGCAGACAGTGAGACAGTGCAGGCAGTGAGACAGTGCAGACAGTGAAACAGTGCAGACAGTGAAACAGGGCAGGCAGTGAAACAGTGCAGGCAGTGAAACAGTGCAGGCAGTGAGACAGTGCAGACAGTGAAACAGGGCAGACAGTGAAACAGGGCAGACAGTGAAACAGGGCAGGCAGTGAAACAGTGCAGGCAGTGAGACAGGGCAGGCAGTGAGACAGTGCAGGCAGTGAAACAGTTCTGTGTTTATAACAAGTTTGGGATTCCAACGTTTAATTATAGATTTCTGGATAAAACATTTGTATAAGTTAAACCTGTCTGTGAATGATAAAAATAACAAGGATCACCTTTATAATGCTATTGTGTGAATTCCTGTAATTCCTTCTCCCTTATTTCATCTGACAGCTTCTTAATTAAAATTCTTAATGGCCAACTATGACTTTGATGGAATGTCACGTTTTGCTTGTTAAACTGTTTCAAAAGAGTGCTTAACACTTTCCAAACAAATGTTCATTTGTAATATTTAAATACTTTTGAAGATGTATAAAATGCAACAGAACAAGTTTCAACAATGTTTACAGTTTAATCGACCAGACAAATGACAAAGATACGTGTATAGCTCACCCTGAGTATGCGATTGAAGTCGTCTTTGTCGACTCGCAGAAAGTGGCAGTTATCTTCCCGGAGAACAATGGTAGCTGCCCTGGAATGACGGTACAATGTTACAAGTTGAATGTTTATTACACCTGATGTTATGCCATAATTATACAGTTTCTTAGAAGATGACGGGTGTCGAAACAAACAGCTAAGAGACAGCCGTCGATGATCGAGGCCATTGGAGGTTGATTGTTCCAAAGGGCATCAGAAGAGAAGTGAAACGATCCACACAAGTGGCGGAGAAGAAGGACCACCGAGAACAGAATCTGCCACGCCAGAGTGGGGCTCTTGAGTCACGCCAGGCGATGCGCAACAAATGACCATCACCAAACCATTGTCTATTCAAGGCAGAAGGATGCCAAGGAAATTAAACATCTTCAAAGACTTGACTTGTCAATCAAAACTCATAGACTTGTATTCTCCAACCTTATAAACTTTATATGCAGTACAAAAACACAGTCACTAAGTAGAAGTAGAAGCCAGATGAGTGGACAGCTGCAATAGTCAAATAAACAAAAATACTGAGAAAGGTACTTTCAAAATGTATAATATAGACAACTTTCAAACAAGCCACCCTCACCTTGGGGCGTCATTCACTAGTGCTAGTTTTCCAAAGTCGTCACCCTCGTGGAGTGTGCAGACGACCCCCTGGTGAGAGAAACAAGTACATAACCGTCAAGATTTATCAAAGCACTATACATTTCACCCCCGATACTCAGTAGCAAACGCGTCTTCTTAGTCAGACTTAAATAACAGAAATAAAACATTCTGTCAAAAGCAGGAAGCTGAGCAAGAAAATATTTCTTACTGCACTGCCAGATTTGATAAATGCAACTGGTGTAAATATATGCTTAGTAAGATTCCACTGTTTTAATCTGATTCGACTGTGAAGAGGAGAAGAGACTGCATTGTGCACCTACATATATATATAAACACACATGTACACCTACACATGTATGCTATACATACACACATAAACACATGTACACATACACATGTACCCTGTACATACACACATAGTGATATATCACCATGAAAACACACAAATGAATAATGCATTAATGTTGTGCTTCATTATTTCAAGTCTTTCCTGGAATTCAACCAGAGAAACTGAGTGCATATCGCAGTGAATGATCCACTGTGTGTCTGAGTGCCTATTGCAGTGAATGATCCACTGTGTATCTGAGTGCCTATTGCAGTGAATGATCCACAGTGTCTGAGTGCCTATTGCAGTGAATGATCCACTGTGTGGCTGAGTGCCTATTGCAGTGAATGGTCCGCTGTGTGTCTGAGTGCCTATTGCAGTGAATGATCCACTATGTGTCTGACTGCCTATTGTGGTGCAAGATCCGCTGTGTGTCTGAGTGCCTACTGCAGTGAATGATCCACTGTGTGTTTGACTGCCTATTGTGGTGAATGATCTGCTGTGTGTCTGACTGCCTATTGCAGTGAATGATTCACTGTGTGTCCGAGTGCCTATTGCAGTGAATGATCCACTGTGTGCCTATTGCTGTAAATGAACCACTGTGAGTATGAGTGCCTATCGCAGTGAATTATCTGCTGTGTGCCTCAGTGCCTATCGCAGTGAATGAACTGCTGTGTGTCTGAATGCCTATTGCAGTGAATGTTCCATTGTGTGTCTGAGTGCCTATTGCAGTGAATGTTCCATTGTGTGTCTGAGTGCCTATTGCAGTGAATGTTCCATTGTGTGTCTGAGTGCCTATTGCAGTGAATGAACCACTGTGTGTCTGAGTGCCTATTGCAGTCAATGAACCAGTGTGTCTGAGTGTCTATCACAGTGAATTATCTGCTGTGTGTCTGAGTGCCTATTGCAGTGAATGAACCAGTGTGTGTCTGACTGCCTATCGGAGTGAATTATCTGTTGTGTGTCTGAGTGCCTATCGCAGTGAATGAACTGCTGTGTGTCTGAATGCCTATTGCAGTGAATGTTCCATTGTGTGTCTGAGTGCCTATTGCAGTGAATGTTCCATTGTGTGTCTGAGTGCCTATTGCAGTGAATGTTCCATTGTGTGTCTGAGTGCCTATTGCAGTGAATGAACCACTGTGTGTCTGAGTGCCTATTGCAGTCAATGAACCAGTGTGTCTGAGTGTCTATCACAGTGAATTATCTGCTGTGTGTCTGAGTGCCTATTGCAGTGAATGAACCAGTGTGTGTCTGACTGCCTATCGGAGTGAATTATCTGTTGTGTGTCTGAGTGCCTATTGCAGTGAAAGAACCACTGTGTGTCTGAGTGCCTATTGCAGTGAATTATCTGCTGTGTGTCTGAGTGCCTATTGCAGTGAAAGAACCACTGTGTGTCTGAGTGCCTATTGCAGTGAATGAACCAGTGTGTGTCTGAGTGCCTATCGCAGTGAATTATCTGCTGTGTGTCTGGGTGCCTATCGCAGTGAATTATCTGTTGTGTGTCTGAGTGCCTATTGCAGTGAATGATCCACTGTGTGTCTGAGTGCCTATTGCAGTGAATGAACTGCTGTGTGTCTGAACTCTATATAGTAAATGATTATTATATTTTTATATTAATTCAACTAATTCTATCACTGCTATATATTCATTGATGCATTATTTGGAAATATGCAGTATTCATTTACACGACAGAAATAAAAAAAAAATTAAGCTTCAAACAGAAGCACAAAGACCTTTTGTCATATTACTCTCTAACTGGGCTACCCCGCCCTCTAACTGGACTACCTTTCCCTCTAACTGGGATACCCCGCCCTCTAACTGGCTACCCCGCCCTCTAATTGGGCTACCCTGCCAAAGGGTATCTGTGTTGCACAATAACCAGTCAGTACCTTGCCATGGATGACGACATTGACGGCCCCCTTCAGGATGATGTACCAGGACTTTCCCTCGTCCCCTTGATTAAATACTGGAAAATTTAAATGAATCATTAACAAACATTTAAATGCAGTAACTCTTTCAAGACCACATTCTGAAGAATTCTCGCCTAAATATGTCAATGAAGTATTAATTTCACTGACAAAAATCTATGAAAAAATAACCATTTACTATACTAGAATGTTTTGTTCTTATCTTTAGAGGTATCAGGTTTGATCATTTTTATAATCAAATCATGTTATATAGCATAAACTATTCTAGCATCTTGTCTGCACTGATGTGTTCTATTGAACCACAATGTTTACATATAATTAGTATCTGTTTATGAATATCGACCTTACCAAATGCAACGTAAAGATGATATTTGAGTTGAATCAAAATTAAACTAATAATGATCAAACATATTTGGGAAGTCAATATGTTATAATGGATACAAGTGATTCGACTTAATAAGCATACAATATGCTTGAACAAAAATTAGGCCATGGAAACATGACAAGGAATCTGTTCTTATAAGCGTACACCAAAATTTGTTTCTCCAGACAATAAACTAACTGTTTAACACTAGTGGTGTCATTTGGTGACTAGCGTAGAACAACTGAAAAGTAGTATCAACTGTTTAACACCAGAGGGCAACACTTTTCAGTTGTTCCACACTAGTCAAATTACAATTATGGATCCAGCTGATTAAAAAAGGGGTGTATGCTAATTAGGGCATGTATGCTTAATAGGTCGAATACTAACTAAATCTTTAAATGTTCAAGAAAAAGTTGTTATTTCAACTCACATATTGTGCCTGCCTTTTCATGAGACTCAAACATAAGAACGGTGGCAAGTTCCCGCTTCAGCATGGTCGACAGATGTGACAATGCCTTGATGTGCAGCAACTCCTCGTAGGTGGTCTCCAGGTCCAACACGGTCCTCTCATGTGG
>BSQZ01000014.1:1557500-1642500 GCA_033239005.1 Lamellibrachia satsuma | reverse complement strand
TAACAACAATAACATCTATGTCTTTTTCAAGAGAAACATTTCAAGAAAAAATCTTTAAAAAAAGAATAAGATAAGAAACGGTAAGAAGCTAGCCATTTAGAATATCAGCTCTTTGCAACAAGTTAAAATGTTAATAACTGTGAAGTAAATGATAACATGTTCTTTTAACACTGTTTTATCATAAAAATCCTTGTTCCATGGTTTAGTTTTATTATTGAGAAAACAACATTATTTAAGTTATTAATTATGTAATGGCACATCGATCTTTGCATTATTTTTTTCACAATATTGTTGATATATCAAATGAAATTGTTGATGAGTTGTACCTGTGACAAACAACAAATGAATAACTACTTAGTGAATATCTCTGCAAAATTTTACTGAAAAGTCCTCAAGCTGGGACACTGCATTTAGTAAACTATCAAATAATGGTTATGCAAATATATATTTTTTTATTACTACCATTACATAAACCATTTTTCTTTTAATTTTCAGGGTCTAATCCATACTTAATGGTGCCTCAGAAAGGACAAGAGGCCACTAGTACCAGTAACAAAATGTCCAGAAAAAATTTCCCAAACTGGGCATAAATGCGTGTGTTTAAATGCATAGGAGCATAGTAAATAAAAAAAACAAATTAAACATTATGGTAGAAGATATTGACCCTCACATAATTGGTATAACCAAATCATGGGCCAAAATAGACATGTCAGATGCTGAATTAGGACTGACAGGATACGTAATGTTTAGGAGATTGAACGGGAAGAAGGGGAGGGGGAGTTATTTTATATGTTAAAGAATCTATTCAGGCTTATGAAAAAAATAGAAAGGGAAGCAGATTGCGATGAAGCTGTTTGGTGCAATATAGTTAGAGGAAATTTGACATTAACTATTGGATTAGTTTACCAAAGTCTAAACATAAATGAAGAGGACAACAGAAAATTACAAAACGCTATAGAAGAAAGTAAAGGGAGATTTTCACCACAGAAACATACAATGGAAATCTGTAGAGAGAACGGGGGTGAGAACCAACAGTTTCTAGTTTTAATTCAGGACAGCTTCCTTACTCAACACATGCTAGAACCAACCATGGGAGAGAATGGATTAGATTTAGTTTTGTCTTCACAAAATTAATTAGTGGACAAGTAAAAAACATGAGTTATTGGGTAACAGCGATCATAATCAAATACATTTTGACATCAAAGTAAAATCAGAAAGTACAAATAAAAAATACAGGAGAAACTTCCACAAAGGTAAATATAAAGATATGAGAAAGTACTTAGCAAAGCTAGATTAAAATAACATGCTGAGGATTAAGACCGCAATTGAATGTTGAAATATGAAACTGAGAGAATCATTGATAAATTTGTTCTGTTGAAAAAACAAGGAAAACAGTCTAGAAAGAAGCTATTAGTAAAATAGTGCACAAACAAACTATGTGGAGTGTTTATAGGTGTACCAGAAAGGATGAAGACTACACAAATTACAAAGAGGCATTTAATGCAGCAATGAATGAAATTACACAATCTAAAAGAAGCTATGAGCAAAAATGAGCACATAACATAAAAATTGACAGCAAGAGCTTTTATGCATATATCAGGAGTACCGGTAAGCAAAACGTACAAGACAAGGTTAGACCACTAGAAGACAGTGCTGGAAATATAATATCACAAGGTTTTTTAATGGCGGAAGACCTAAATGGATACTTCAGTTCAGTGTTTACCAGAGAGAATATTAATTCATTACCAGTTCCATATGCTAAATTTCAGGAGGCTAAATCTGACTACTTAGGGCAGTTAATTGTAACTCCAGAAATGGTAGCTAAGAAAATAAAGGCAATGATTTCAGAATTGAGAGACCTTAGTTATGAAGAACAACTGAAAGAACATGGTTCAACAACCTTAGAGACAAGATGGTTAAGAGGAGATCTAATTGAAGTTTTTAAGATACTGAATGGGTATGAAAATATTGATAGAAATATGTTTTTTCTCACTCAAGAAAGATAATAGAACTAGACGATATGAGGTAACATTAGTAAAGGATCAGTGTAGCTTGGATATCAAGAAGTACTCGTTCTCACAGAGGACAATCAATGAATAGAACAAATTATCTACAGATTGTGTAACTGCTAGCAGCGTGAATATGTTTAAAAACAAGGTTGATACATATCTGAGGAGGGCGAATTACACCTAGACAAAAAAGTTGAACTCTCAATAAGCCAATGGCTTCCTTGTCCACTTGCCATCTGGGCCTTTGCCTTGGATGGCAATCTTGTTAAATCTTGTTAAATCATACCTGCTGTCCCAGGAAACAGCGTGAAGAGTCCCTCCATCATTTGCTTATTTTGCTGCAAACAGAACCAAAAACATGTCCGAACTAGCACAATATAAGGGTTATCTTACAGAAAGTATTACAAACATCTTAGAATAATTAATGCAACATGAATACAAATTGCAAATTTATGAACAATATGCCTCCCCTGGTGTCAGAATCTACCAAATATCACATTTCAAAATTTGAGCCTTGTAGTCTCGATATTACCAATTGGTTGAAAATTTCCATTTTTCATTTAATTGCACCACTTTGTAAAATCGAAGCCATTCTTACTGATAGTTCTTACTAATAGTTCTTACTGATACTTGCGTTTTCAAGGTAATCAATAAGTTCCTTCTATCTGGATATTTACAAAATAGTTTGTTGCTAAGGAGTATTTGGAGTTAAAAATGGTGAAGTTTTTGGGGGTTAGGCAGCAATATTTCAATATTGACCATAAACACTTTCGAGAGGGTGAAAGTGGCAGTGAAAGTGGCAGTGAAAGTGACAATGAAAGTGGTACCAAAGAAGAAAGTTTATCGGATGATTATCTCAGTAATGAAATGATGAGATTAAGGCATGCAGCAGCCTATAGGGATAATTGAAAAAACAATGAACGTTAATTGATTCCAATTTCCAACTCTATCATAACCAAATGAAATTGTGTCATGTTTAAATTACTTCTTACGGAAGTGGATATTCTGGTCAATTACAGAAACATTTATTCTGATTAACCAACAAACTTGAAAGCAGCAAGTCCAAAGAAAATAAGGCAGCACACTTTAAAAAGCATTTTGAAGTCTTCCTTCTCCACGCGAATCAGCTCGCAGAATTCGCTAGTTATCATGGTAGACCGCCTTGGTGCATCAATCAACACCGATTCGCCAAATGCACACCCAGTTCCCAGAGTGCACAGGGTGACCGCATCCTGTCAACACAGAAGCGAACATTCACTGGTGACTAATATTGACTATGTCAGTTGTCCTCGTCTGTGACTATACTGAAGTTTTGCTTTTGCGAGAACAACCAAAATAATGTGGCGATTTCTATTGCTCTGAAACATGGCAAAGAACTAAAATAACTGAACAGAAATTAGCAGGTTTCCAGACCAAATGTTTGAAATATTGAAAAGAAGATGGAGGTATCTTAGAATGCCACCAACAAGAACATCACCAGAGACCATCTGGAAAAAACAAGAGGACACCCAAAAGAAACAATGAACCATCAGTAGAGAGATACAAAACAAAGAAATAAAGACACAGGACCCAAAGAGAATGGCTGAAGATAGATCTAAGTCTGGCAGAGATTGCTCTCTGTCTAGGGTGCCTGATGGCCCAGGGTGGGAATGAGTGGCTCTCTGTCTAGGGTGCCTGATGGCCCAGGGTGGGAATGAGTGGCTCTCTGTCTAGGGTGCCTGATGGCCCAGGGTGGGAATGAGTGGCTCTCTGTCTAGGGTGCCTGATGGCCCAGGGTGGGAATGAGTGGCTCTCTGTCTAGGGTGCCTGATGGCCCAGGGTGGGAATGAGTGGCTCTCTGTCTAGGGTGCCTGATGGCTCAGGGTGGGAATGAGTGGCTCTCTGTCTAGGGTGCCTGATGGCCCAGGGTGGGAATGAGTGGCTCTCTGTCTAGGGTGCCTGATGGCCCAGGGTGGGAATGAGTGGCTCTCTGTCTAGGGTGCCTGATGGCTCAGGGTGGGAATGAGTGGCTCTCTGTCTAGGGTGCCTGATGGCCAAGGGTGGGAATGAGTGGCTCTCTGTCTAGGGTGCCTGATGGCTCAGGGTGGGAATGAGTGGCTCTCTGTCTAGGGTGCCTGATGGCCAAGGGTGGGAATGAGTGGCTCTCTGTCTAGGGTGCCTGATGGCTCAGGGTGGGAATGAGTGGCTCTCTGTCTAGGGTGCCTGATGGCCCAGGGTGGGAATGAGTGGCTCTCTGTCTATGGTGCCTGATGGCCCAGGGTGGGAATGAGTGGCTCTCTGTCTAGGGTGCCTGATGGCCCAGGGTGGGAATGAGTGGCTCTCTGTCTAGGGTGCCTGATGGCCAGGGTGGGAATGAGTGGCTCTCTGTCTAGGGTGCCTGATGGCCCAGGGTGGGAATGAGTGGCTCTCTGTCTAGGGTGCCTGATGGCTCAGGGTGGGAATGAGTGGCTCTCTGTCTAGGGTGCCTGATGGCCAGGGTGGGAATGAGTGGCTCTCTGTCTAGGGTGCCTGATGGCCCAGGGTGGGAATGAGTGGCTCTCTGTCTAGGGTGCCTGATGGCCAGGGTGGGAATGAGTGGCTCTCTGTCTAGGGTGCCTGATGGCCCAGGGTGGGAATGAGAGTAACTGGATGTTTAACTATATCTACTGTAGCACTACACATATTGGGGACAGGATGTGTAGTGTGTAGCACTACACATATTGGGGACAAGATGTGTAGTGTGCAGCACTACACATACTGGGAAAAAATAAATTGGCATAAACTATTTTGTCTATGTATCTAGGGGCTTTTTCTATGTGTCTCTTCATGTGGAGGTGGAGGTGGAGAGTCTGGAATAACACAAACAGAACAGAATGAAGAGGTGTAAAAAACCCATTAATTATCACCTTGTTGAGTATCACACAAAGAGAACGGACCGTCAGTTTGCTGTTTGTGTGATGATGTCACTGAACCTTTCTGATCATAGTAAACTAATTACCCGGACTTGCACAGGAAGAGAAATGGCAGTCATAAGTAACTTCTAGTTAAACCAGCATCTATGGATAGCTACAATGTTATTATACTGTCGCTAGTGCATGTTTGTCATCCTAATCCTCAATGGGATATTAAGACTAAGATGTCAATGGATAGGTAAGAATATGCACACTTGTCACACCGGTCTACAGGACTTCGAGCAAAAATGACTACAAATAATCAAAGATGGAAGAACACAGCAGAAGAATGGTCAACCTCCGCAGGGACCTGCGACCACCTATGACTGCACTATCTGTGGACATCAACAAAGAACACAGCAGAAGAATGGTCAACCTCCGCAGGGACCTGCGACCACCTATGACTGCACTATCTGTGGACATCAACAAAGAACACAGCGAAAGAATGGTCAACCTCCGCAGGGACCTGCGACCACCTATGACTGCACTATCTATGGACATCAACAAAGAACACAGCGAAAGAATGGTCAACCTCCGCAGGGACCTGCGACCACCTATGACTGCACTATCTGTGGACATCAACAAAGAACACAGCGAAAGAATGGTCAACCTCCGCAGGGACCTGCGACCACCTATGACTGCACTATCTGTGGACATCAACAAAGAACACAGCGAAAGAATGGTCAACCTCCGCAGGGACCTGCGACCACCTATGACTGCACTATCTGTGGACACCAATGCGTGGTGCCCATCGGCTTCACCACAGAAAACACAATGCACTCGGGACGAGATTCGTGGTTTGACGGCTCACTCTATACCCCATTTACAAAGTCTACTATGCCACTCGGACAGAACACATTTGTAAACCTTATAATCTCCACTTTACCAATTATTCTGATGCATTGCATTATGACTGACCATAAGAGATAATCAATGCTCCCTGGTGCCTACGCTGATCCTCAGGGCTAGGAACAATCAATACATTTATATACATAGCCTTATCTTATGGACCAGACCACAATAATAATAGTTCTTTGGGGGGGTCACAAAACAAGGGGTTGATGGAATATTCAGGGTATTGCAATACTATAGTTTCAGCCCAATACCTTCCTTTTTCAGTCAGGCACCCCACTTTTCAGCGGGACACCCCATTTTTTCTAGCCAGGCACCCAATTTCTTTCAACCATGCACCCCATTTTTTTCAGCCAGGCAACATATTTTTTCAGTGGAGCATGCCCCTTTTCATAATCTTGGCAGAGTCTTTAATAAACAATACTTTAATAAACAATTGGATAAAAGGGTTGATTGTCTTCATCAGACTCCTGCAGAATACAACTTACAAATCTGACAAGTTTTGAGAATCATTTAACATTTAACATCGGTTCAAGACAAATATTCAATGAAACTAGATTAACATTTCCCAAACGATTCCAAGAAAACAAAGTCTCAGATACAGGTGAACAAACATGTAAAGGACATCAAAAAACACCAGGTGCTGACATTCTGAAAATGTCTTCGTGACAACAAACTGACAATGTGTCACTAATGCCACTAGGCAGACATGAACTATGCATCAGTGACACGTCACGATGACGGATGGCTTTATTAGACGGATGGTTCGGCATGGGTCCAACCCTAGAGTCACCGGGTGTAATCTGCTGTAATATCCCAGAAGGAGATTGAATGTCATCATAATACAAGCTGACAGGATGAGTTGTGCATGAAGCCATTGCCAGGCTATAATCATCTCATCAATCATGCCCAATTTCACAAATCATTTCCAAACGTTGGTAGACACATGCTAGATACAGATCTTGGGCAGGTCGGCAGCTCAGCAGTCTGCACACTGTGATGAAAGAAGACAATTTTGCTGCATATACAGTGCATATATTTGCATAATTTAGTAGTATGATTATGTGTTCAATGTAATTGCCATCAGTATTTTAAAAAACTATGACATAATCTTTCTGCTTTATGGACAGACAAAATGACAGGCAGACAGACAACTTGACAGGTGGACAGACAACTTGCCAGGCAGATCATCATAAAGACAGATCAAGCCAGAGAAACTGACAAATTGGTGATATGGCTGTTAAACTGTCAGCTGTTCCTGGAAGAGGTAATTAAATTGAAGAATATGGCGTCAACAACTGGACACAACTGTGACACCAGAACACAACTGTGACACCAGAACACAACTGTGACGCCAGAACACAACTGTGACACCAGAACACAACTGTGACACCAGAACACAACTGTGACACCAGAACACAACTGTGACGCCAGAAGATGATACTTTGACAAGACATTGTCACCCTCCATACTCCCAAACACAGCTGAGACAGAGGAGCTTAACCAGTCACAAAATTACTCTTTTTTTCCATTTTCCCAACCCCACTTTTCAACACAAGATGTTATCTATCTCTGTTTACAATATTTTGTTATATCTCTGTTTACAGTATTTTTTTCTATCTCTGTTTACAGTATTTTGTTATATATCTGTTTACAGTAGTTTTTTCTATATCTGTTTACAGTATTTTTGTATACATATGTTTACAGTATTTTGCGTGTGTGTGTGTGTGTGTGTGTGTGTGTGTGTGTGTGTGTGTGTGTGTGTGTGTATGTTTATATATATATATATATATATATATATATATATATATATATATATACATATATATATATATATATATATATACATACATACATACATACATACATACATACATACATACATACATACATACATACATACATACATACATACATACATACATACATACATACATACATACATACATACATACATACATACATACATACATACATACATACATACATACATATATATATATCTGTTTATAGTATTTTTCTGTCTCTCTGTTTGCAGTATTGTGTGTATGCATGCATGCGTGCGTGCGTGAGTGCATGCGTGCATACATGCGTGCACGGATGCGTGTGTGTGTGTTTACTGTATTTTTTTTCTACCTCTGTTTACATAGTTTTCTCTCTCTTTGTTTACAGTATTATTTTTCATGGCACCTGTGCACCACCAGAACATCAAATTCCAAATAATCATTCAGGAAAGCCCTAAAACATTCCTGTTCCATCAAGAATTTTTTGTTTTTTATCTTATTTATTCATATTTAAGCACTTATTACATTGTAATTTTAACTTGAAATAAAGGTATTCATATATCACGTTAAGCTGCAATTACATTATTGTCACTCAATAGGAATACTGTAAAATGAGAGTGAAACTGTAAATATACTGGTTTACACATGGCATTATTTGCATAAAAAATAAAATGCAATGTATAAACTAGTTAACAAAATATTTCAGCCCATTACAGGAAAGACACATTTTGTGATTTAGCCTAAGGGATGATCTAAAAAATTCACACTACACGGAACCGATGTCATTTAACCTCAGATCCCCCCTCCCTCTACACCCCCTCCCACTACACTCCCTCCCGCTGCACCCCCTCCTGCTGCACCTCCTCCCACTACACCCCCTACTATATGAAACAACATGTGAAACTGTCGACGTCCTTTGTGCTGTAACCATCACATACTCTTCATATTCAGCTGCCATTTAATGCAAAACTGCTGCACGCACCCAAATCCACACCCTTGTGAACTGGCGTTGGGAAATAAACAATGTTTTGGGGAAACATACATCAATGTATGACGCTAAACAAAACACCTGCTGACCCCTCCTCCCCCCGGACACATGCACAATCACTCTTGACCTTTATTGATGCAGAGAAAGTCTAAAAAATAAATGAATTGCAGATGGAAATAGAATACAGATACAGAGAGAACAACGTCTACTCCATTCAGTATAGCAACAACAACTACAATATCAACAACAACTATATCAACAATAACTATAATGAGAGACTGGATACTGCAATCTGGGATCAGAATGCAGTTAAACTTCTGGTTGCGACTTCCTGTAGACACCATTCCTCTGTTGCATTACATGGGTTCAGACCACAGTTACGAATGTAGTGCCTAAACATATGCGAGGTATAGCCAATATCAGTGACTTTATTTGCCAAGATGTAAATGTATTCAGCCAGCAATGTTTAAAATTTTGGATCACTGGCAGTGAAATGTTGCATTATGAAATGCATTTGAATATCTTTGAGGTGACATGGTTCCCAAAACACAGGTAAGTGAATTAATATTTTGCGAAAACTGCCAATTTTGAGGATAAGCACATGTGCGACATGATTAAAAGAGCTGGACATATGTGATTCTGACAAAACTTGTTCAGCACATTGGTAACATACTTCCAAAGGCTGTCATGAAGTTTCTGAATTATTGATTGTCACATTTTCTTACAACCACACAAAATGTTAACATGCATGGCCACGAATGGGAAAATCAACTGTGGTCTGGACCCACCTGCCTCCAGCGAGGGACAACTGTGCATGATAATGACACATTACACTCTGGCCACTTGGAGTAGACAACGGCCCATTACTGAATGAGACCAACTAGACAACATAATAACGGCTGGTGAATGGGAATCAATCCAGGTGCCTTCCAGGCCAGCAAATGGAAATACTGGCTGGATATTGTCCAGAAGAAACTGGACACAAGAGTCAATAACATAGACAAGAGATAAACAGTTTATTGATTGTGCAGAGTTATTACACAGTAACAGAGTTATTACACAGTAACAGAGTTATTACACAGTAACAGAGTTAGTTTATGAAGTGATTAAAGTATATTGTAATATAATTATTTAAGCTATTCTAACTTTGCTAGAAATAACATATGCTCGAGTCATAAAAATTATAACATAGTTTTATTTATAACGTTTGTTCTATTTCCCTAAAAATATGTCCTCGCTGATTCACACTCAGACGTATTTATTGACCATTAGTCATGTATCGGTCGCGACATAAAGAACAATGGCTGCATCAAGGGTGATCAAGGATCGAAACTGATCATTGCATTTGAGGTATTTAGGGCTTGCTGAATTCCATTAAACAATTGTGCATGGAAAGAAGCTGCGCTGAACTATCAGGAATTGTGGTTTGGGAACGACGTATTAAAATAGCTTTTCGGTCTGACAGTGGTTGGATGGTTTAAATAGTTAAACACAGCTCTGAGTCAAAACCTTGGAGTATAACTCCCACACTGTTTAGTGGCTGTCACAGCCTTGGAGTATAACTCCCACACTGTTTAGTGGCTGTCACAGCCTTGGAGAATAACTCCCACACTGTTTAGTGGCTGTCACAGCCTTGGAGTATAACTTCCACACTGTTTAGTGGCTGTCACAGCTTTGGAGTATAACTCCCACACTGTTTAGTGGCTGCCACAGCCTTGGAGTATAACTTCCACACTGTTTAGTGGCTGTCACAGTCTTGGAGTATAACTCCCACACTGTTTAGTGGCTGCCACAGCCTTGGAGTATAACTCCCACACTGTTTAGTGGCTGTCACAGCTTTGGAGTATAACTCCCACACTGTTTAGTGGCTGCCACAGCCTTGGAGTATAACTTCCACACTGTTTAGTGGCTGTCACAGCTTTGGAGTATAACTCCCACACTGTTTAGTGGCTGCCACAGCCTTGGAGTATAACTTCCACTGTTTAGTGGCTGTCACAGGCTTGGAGTATAACTCCCACACTGTTTAGTGGCTGCCACAGCCTTGGACTATAACTCCCACACTGTTTAGTGGCTGCCACAGCCTTGGAGTATAACTTCCACACTGTTTAGTGGCTGCCACAGCCTTGGACTATAACTCCCACACTGTTTAGTGGCCACCACAGCCTTGGAGTATAACTTCCACACTGTTTAGTGGCTGTCACAGCTTTGGAGTATAACTCCCACACTGTTTAGTGGCGGTCACAGCCTTGGAGTATAACTCCCACACTGTTTAGTGGCTGCCTCAGATTACAAGTGCAACAATTTCCAAATAATGGTAAAAATGTTGCATGCATGACTGAGTCAAATTACATACCATATTCGACCAAATAAGTGTATAGTTCGCTTGAAAAAATTAGTTTCTCTAGATAATAAGGTAACTGTCTAACACTAGTGGTGTCATTTTGAGACTAGCGTAGAACAACTGAAAAGTTGTGCCAACTGTTTAACACCAGATGAAGACACTGATTTGATATAAGTGGGCCTACTTCTAGTTGCCAGAAACCAACATGGACCAAAAAACCAATTTCCAGAAAGCTACATTACCCTGAGTATCGCTAATATTCCATGACTCTGTGGTCCAGCCATGGTCTGCAGTGGTAGTATCATGGGCCAGCCATGGTCTGTAGTGATAGTATCATGGTCCAGGCATGGTCTGCAGTGGTGGTATCATGGTCCAGTCATGGTCTGCAGTAGTAGCGTCATGGTCCAGCCATGGTCTGCAGCGGTAGTATCATGGTCCAGTCATGGTCTTCATTGGTAGTGTTGTTGTCCAGCCATGGTCTGCAGCGGCAGTATCATGGTCCAGTCATGGGCTGCAGTGGTAGTGTCATGGTCCAGCCATGGTCTGCAGTGGTAGTATCATGGTCCAGTCATAGTCTGCAGTTGTCGTGTCATGGTCCAGCCATGGTCTGTAGTGGTAGTGTTGTGGTCCAGCCATGGTCTGCAGTGGTAGTGTCATGGTCCAACCATGGGCTGCAGTGGTAGTGTTATGGTCCAGTCATGGTCTGCAGTGGTAGTGTTGTGGTCCAGCCATTGTCTGCAGTGGTCATGTCATGGTCCAACCATGGTCTGCAGTAGTAGTGTCTTGGTCAAACCATGGTCTGCAGTGGTAGTGTCATGGTCCAACCATGGTCTGCGGTGGTAGTGTTGGGAATTTATTTGATTTTTACAATCGATCATCAGTAACATATCGGATTTTACTAGAGGCGAACATAAATATTTCGGTAGTTCAACACGGATAAAATTCAAATTTATATAGTGTATGTATTCCGTCAATGAATTAATGCTCTGACACAAACTTCCCCTGGAAATGCTGGAATAGTCAAATAGTTTGTTGACAGCGTTCAACTTTTTGATGACATAACTAGCCTTGATCATCCAGGCTCCATGATGCCACGCTGCCATTTGTTGCACACAAGATACCCGGCAGAAGCTTCCAGGCGAGTCCAGATAACTCTAGTTAAATCTTAATAATAATAATTAACTTCTATGGCGCCTATATCTTCAGGAACCTGTTCAATCTGAATGGGAACGAAATTCAGCATGGATTTTTTTTAATCGAAAATGACAGATCAAACAGTCGAATCGATTAATGGATCAGAAGCATGGACAAACCAATCATCGACAAAATAAATTAATTGGAACAAAACTATGAAATGGTAATGGTCCTCACCTTAGCATCCCCGGTCTCTGACACGTTCATGTCGAGGGATCCAGATAAGACTACGTACCAGTTGACACCGATGTCACCCTGTCTGTACACTGTCAACACAAGATGACATGTCACTAATGTCATAGTACCACTCCTATATAGACATAAAAATTACTGGTCATTCCTTTGCATTTTGGAGCATTCCTAGATTACTAAAAAGGTAGATCAATGAAAAATGTATATACCACTTCAAAATGTTTAGTACGAAACATTTGTTGCCACTTGAATGATAAAATGGAAAATGAGAAATGCAGATTAAGACCTCTAGACATACTAGACCTATCTTCTACAAACTGAAAGCCCTTCACTTTGATGATATCATTAGTGTTAACATTGCAGCATTTGTACATAAAACATTTTACAAAGAATGACCCCAAAGAATTCAAAGTAAGTTTATATTAAACAACACCATTCACAAATATGGTCCGAGGGGCGAAAAGAACTTTATAATAAAGCTCTGCAAAACTAAGAGAAGGTCTTTCAATGTCATCATTAAAGGACCAAAACACTGGAACTATTTACCAACCGATTTGAAACAATGTGTCAAAGCAAGAGCTTTCAAAACTAAATACAAGAAAATCAGTTCCGGTACTAGCGATTTTATCTGTGTCACCCTTTTTCATTATTATAATTACTATATATATATATAATATATATATATATATATATATATATATATATATATATATATATATATATATATATATATATATATATATATATATATATATATATATATATATATATATATATATATATATATATATATATATATATACATATTGTGTACATTAAGTTATGATGTTATCAGTCATGTGTTTTTGCGGGGGAAGAAACACTTCACATAAGTCTAAAGACTTCTAGTTTCTTCCCTATTTCACTTTTGTTCATATTCAGTTTAAATGTGTAATATTTCACATATTAAGTACAATTGTGAAATAAACTGATTCGTTCATTCATTCATGATTGGTAAATATTTTTATATATAAAACAAAAGTAAACATGTATGAGATGTACAAGATTTACATGTGTATGAGATTTTTCAAAGTCAGCAAAATTCTGCTGGTCCAGAAGTGTGGAACAACAACCTCACATGACTGTGGAACAACAACCTCACATGACTGTGGAACAACAACCTCACGACTGATCCCTTAAGCTTGTTCCCAGGCACTTGTTGAAAGTGATTTTGGGAGAAATGTGCAAGGGGTGATCTCAAAAGGGAGCAGACTTTGAGTGCATGCTGACAGTTTTGCATTATGATGGCTGAATATGAAAGGCAAGTGATGGCCACTACAGGAAAGGAGATGACATTGTGACAGGTTAATGTAATTTAGTTTCATGTAGGGGTCTGAGGTTAAGTGCCTCTGGTTCAGTGCCGCTGGCTTTAAGGATGTCGCCCCTATGTCATGTGGCATTTAGCCTAGATCTATAGTCTACAAAAGTACTCACACATGATGCCTCGTTCAAGATCCTCGTAGTAGCTGTAGCAACAGATCTGTTGCAGCAAGTGAGGGTGGAAGCGCTTGAAGACCTTCAGACCCTTCAGTCTAGAGTAGATGATGTCCAGGTCCTCGCTGCTCCTCTCTGATGGCCTACAACGAGGACCTCAGGTACTTCACAAACCAGCTGCAGTAGAAATATTCAGCAGACTACAATAGCTAAATATGAAGTATCACCAGATGGCAGTAGTAGAAAACAAGCTACCACCAGGTGGCAGTAGCAGAAAACAAGCTACCACCAGGTGGCAGTAGAGGAACACAAACTACCTCCAGGTGGCAGTAGCGGAACACAAACTACCCCTTCATAGCAGTAGAAACAAATAGACAATCTACCACCTACCACCAGGTGGCAGTACATATCGATGAACAAATCACCACCACTAGGTGGCAGCAGAGGGCGCATCCATAATTACCATCTCCCAACCAAAAAATATCAGAACTGACATCTTGTCGAGACCAAAACCATTTCCAGACGCCCTATTTCTCCAACCCAAGTTATTCATCATGTGGCCTATACCTCCAGACGCGCAGACATCAGCCGCAATTGATTTTGTGACTCCCAAACGTTGTTATGTCATCAAGCGTGCGACCCCAGCAGACTCGCAGTGCATTTAATTCAATGACTGCATCGACTGAACAAAATGCTTCTCAACCAAGAATAATGACCCGGCAAAATGCAGCATCAGCAGAATATTGACATACTTGAATGATTGTAACAATGCGTTCCAGATTAGGGACTGTTCCCATGGGATCTCTACAGGGGCCCTGTCAATGGCATGTGAAACATTGTTATCATTACACAAGGACTGCCCAGGTACTAACACTATATACAGAATGGAATTACTACAACAGTGGATGCATTATCTGAGTGTGCGCGTGTGCGTGCGTGCATGTGTGCATGTGTGCATAAAAAAGGTACATTCTTATATAGCATCGTATCCAGTTAGTAGGTCTGCTCAAGGCGCTTTATATTTCACCCACTGTCAGACCTGTTCATTCCAACTGGTAAATCTAACTGTTAAATGAGCATGTCACAACACGATATGTAATATTATCACTACACAATCACACTTATCCTAAACCCACGAATGCCCTGAGACAAAATTTTCAAATAAACATTAACCCATTAGACCCCACAACGGCCGCGGCCGGCCGCTCTGTGCAGTCCTGGAACGGCTGCCGCAGGCCGCATACATGACCCTCAATTAAAAAATATCCTGGCAAATAACTACTGAACTAAACGCTACCAAATTTTGCCACACCCTAGTGGATACATTTTGCAACAACAACAGCTTGTTACATGCATGTGTTGCCCTTTCAGAAATCTTGATTTTCATCAGTTTTGTTCACGCTATCTCGAAAATTTTTATTTCTATATTTGTCATGATAAAATATGGTGTAACCTGAAAAATAACCATCAGAATTTGATAATTTTTTCAGTGGTGCAAAGCTAACACATATAGCTACATTTTCTTCACTGGGTTGCATGGGATCATTGTCAAATGTCAGTCGCAAGGTAGAATAACTTTCAAAGTTTTACCAAACTTACTATTTTGTGTTTGCAAATTGAGATCAAATGTCAACAATTTATTAATATATTCTATTTCTATGTAATATATGTATACAGGCATGTGGAGAAATTACTACTCTTCAAAATAAACACAACTTGTAATTGTTAATATTGAATAGTTTTTTTTTTACAGATTTTTGAACGCAAGGAAGTAAAATCACTCAAAATGTGCAAGAAATCCTGGGAACATGGGAACATGTTTTAATAAAATCATAGGGCCTAATTGGTTAACTGAAACCTAGTCTTTTTTCCGGAAACATCTGAAAAGTCCTTCTTACCCACACTACAACAGTGGGTACTGCGTTACAAATTAAACGTTTGGGCAAACTGATGTGTGGCGGCTTTGTACAATGCAAGGAGACACTTTACAACCAAACACTACACATATTTAACATGCATTATTTAGTAGGCACCATCTTATGGTCGGGAGTGAGCTTCGGCAGTGGGTGGATGAAGGGCCACATTTATTCAACTGTATGTAACTGAAGCAACTTGTGTTTGTGAATGAGATTGTCTAGAAGAAAACTGTTGGATTCCCAATAAGCCAATGTGCGCGTGCATATGTATTACAATGATTACAATGATTACCTGTTTCTTTACAACTGTGGCGTTTGTGCATGGATGGGATTCTAAGCATGGCATTTCCCAAAGCCTAACATAATTAATGTAATATAGCTAATATTGTTGTGGTGCCATCTTTTGATCAGATGTGTAGAAAGACATATTTTGTAAAGATGATGGTGATAACTTGTAGGACAGGACATGTTACTGTGCTGTGGATAAGTTTTTGACCAGACATGGAGTAATCATACACAGTAATCGTACCCATGTGAAATCGACAAAAAATTTTGAGTAATTGTACTCGTACGCAATTACACTGGTAAAAATGGCCAAGTAATCATAGTCGAATACATTGCCAAAGTAATCATAATCATGATTACAATCACAATTACAATTTTCTTGTGCATATTTATGCTGCCCAAGTCCAAACTCAATGCAAGCAGGATTTTCCCTTCCTTTTGTATCTAATGCATGTACAGTTTAATATCATGTTTGATTTTGTCTTGAATAACATTGGTGACAATAATAACATCAGTACTGTTATTTATTTCATCATGTCAATGATGTTCTTAAGTGTAATCATGATTGTAATCATGATTAGATCAAAATGTAATCATATTTGTAATTGATTACACTCAATTACACTTATACATTACACATAATCGATTACACTTATAATCATAGATATTGACAGTAATCGTAATAGAATACAGGGTTCAGCCTACAATTACATTTCTCATTGGTGGCCATGTTAACATTTTGCATAATTATAAGAAAACATGACCATCAAAAATTAAAAAAGCTTTTACCCGATGCTGTCATCATCCCACTGACATGCTGGTCGAGTTTTGTAAAAATTAGACATTTCTAACTCTTGTAATATGCCTGTATGTGCGATACCCATCAATGTTTACCAATATTGGCATGAATTACGGCGCACACGTGTCTAGTGGCGAGTGCCAGCGACAGAGGAACTGTCCCACAAGACAAAGGAGATGCAACTGATGTCATATTTGAACCATTGGCTATTATAATCTGCCTTTAAGCACTTGCCAGTGCCAGTCCCAAAGGACTATTTGTCAAACAGTTTGTCTAATCCCTCACCAGAGGGCCAGTTTGTTGTTCTCAGGGTACGTCCTCATTGCACTGCATATTTTGTCTTAACACCATCAATATGGACTTTTTTACATGAGTCAACATAATCTTGTGTGCTGTGTCATACTGCATGGCAAAACTTGGATGAGAATAATTTGGAATCTGTTCCAAAATGCAAAATGGCTACAAAAACATAAGTTTTGTAGAGAAAACGTCTATAGAACTTTTGAATGAACCATCTCCACAAACTCCATGCAGAAAACTAAGTGGCAAATCAATAGTTGGATAAAGCTATGAAGAAGCTAATGGTTGCCACCTGGTGGGATGCCTTTAAAGTAGACAATGGGTGATCCCTAGAGCACTGCCTTCAACAGGCTTCATGGATTAAGAAACAATAATTACCTGCTGAGGGACCATCCAGAAAGCAGTTAGTGAAACTGCAAAATTCTTTATGGGCAAAGACAGTTGACATCAGACTTGGGGGTCAAATATTCATTTGTATTTAAATATGCCGATTTTGTGCACTTGTAGTTGACCTTTGCCAGAAGCCAATATTTGTATTTGATGTTTGTATTTGATCAAATACACCCAACACAGCAAGTTGTATTTGGTGTATTTGACCTACATGAACATGAACATGAACATTTATGATCTTAGATATTGGTAAATGCATATCTACCTAAACATACCTCCCTAAACTAACTGACTTAGTCCCCATTTAAAGAAGTACTTTCTACAGGTTCTTTCCCAACATGGTGTACACTATATTTGAACTTTTAATACAGTGTACTTGTATTTGATCAAGTGTATTTGTACTTGACATTTTAAAAGCATATTTGTAATTTTAAAATGCTACATATTTTATTTCATAAAAATTACCCTAAGTCTAGTAGAGGTATTAATATCTCTCTAGTTCATGACTTTTAGGAAATCTGTCAACATGTACTGCTATTTCTTTGGTGTAAATCCACATCCATTTGCACCAGAAACAACAAAGGGTGCCTCCAGCCGTTCACACATAAAGTTATGGGTTAAATTACAAAATTTCAATATAGTAATTATAACAACCCAGAAAAATTCATTAGGAGCAAACCGAAATAATTGATTTTAGGAGGTGAATATTTCCATAGACATCCTATTATCGTATATAGTTGGCTTGATGTGTGTATATTAATAGGATTTTCATTTTCATTTGTGGTTTAGAGGTTAATCTGATACTGTTTTACAGTGATACCGCATATTGTTGATAAGTATAAAGTATCACTGTACACTTAGATCCCTAGACACTGTAGACGGTGGCATTAACTTAGGTAAAATTAATAATTAGCCATGTAAATTTGTTCAACACAAAACAATTTATGCCAATATTGATCGGACAATGTATTTTTGTGGATGCTATAATTGGATTAGTATTTTTTTTACTGGATCGGGTACAATCGATGGTTGATTGTTAAGATACGTGAAAAGAACAGGCTATTTTGGATACTTATTGATCATGGATGTCAATCATAATTTCAAATATCACTACAGACTTTTTAATGGTCCACACGAACCTACTAAAACAACGTTTATGGTTGTATTTCAATAAATTACAATTTAAAAATATATAATCAATATACTGATCGCTAATTTTTATAGCGGATGGTCAAGATGTTAGAATATACAGAGGTCACGGATGGTCAAGATGTTAGAATATACAGAGGTTTTGGATGGTCAAGATGTTAGAATATACAGAGGTTATGGATGGTCAAAATGTTAGAATATATAGAGGTTATGCTAAACACAATCAGACTTAGTTAAAAATACAGACATTATTGCTTAGAAGAATCAACATGCGACGGCCTAATCACTTGGACAAGAATGCACAGATGACATTTACAGAGTCAGATTCACTCCATCAAGTCATAATCTAAAATGAGACTATTGGGCCAAAACGCCCAAAGGTGTCCTTTATTATGACAATGAAATCAATACGAAGATAACTCGGTTGATGTGTAGCAACTATATCAATTACTGCTGTTCGGGTTCATGTATCTTCAGTGAAAATATTTTTTATTTCTCTATATTCAACCATGTCCATGTATCTTCAGCTAACTACTTTTTACTGTCCACTTGTTTTTTCATTTGTCCATGCACCTGACAACACCACTGTGGTTTTTTCCTAAATGTTTGGGGGTTCAATCCTAATCGTTTTGGTTATCATAAAATCATGTAATATAGTATAAACTATATTTAATCTAACATCGTGGTTGCCCAAATGTGTTTTAATGAACTACAATGTTTAAATATAATTTGACCGTTATCTGTTTAATTTGAATGTTTCGACTCAAATGTCTTGTTGACATTGCGTGCTAAACAGCAAGGTCAGTATTAATAAACAGAAAACAGTGAAATTATATTTTTTATTGTGGTTCAGTAAAAAACAATTGGGTGGTCAATATGTTAGAATAGATAATAATAATTATAGTATTATAGTTGATAACATGATTATTATGATTAACACTAACAGACTGTGCACCTCTAATGACACATACGATTTAAAAACTTACCTATTATGTCTGTGTTAGTTATGGCAGGATTTATGTCAAATAACATCTGGCGAGATTTCTTACTCGATAGAATGTTAGCAATGGTTCTCATGACACGTAAACAAACATATCTTGATGAAGACCATACATTATATACAATACGGAGGTGGATATTATCGTTGTCAATGGCAACACATCAACTGCTGTAACTTGCCTGCTAAATTAGCATCATTAGGTGGTATTTGGTAGATTCGCTGTGTCATTGGTCGTGAGCCACGCGTGTTCGTTCATACCCCTTGCAATCTCCTTCGAGGTTACAACACCAAGCTCATAGTTGTTTTGTGTGCATTGAATGTTCTTTCATGGTAATACCAGAGGCTTTAGCCCACATATCCAGGGTCACTAAATCAGCAGGCATGACTAGGAAATCACCAGTATGTAATACTAGTCGACCTGAATTCATTGACGATTCCATTCAATGGTCATTCATTTTGTGCCATCATGATGATCGAAGAGAACTACTATGCATATATGCAGGCATCTTTTGCAGCGTGAATCATTGTCAGTGTATATCCAGGCAGATGTTTATCAAGGTACATGTGTACAATCACTGTCAGCATGCACAATTTCATTCAAGCCAAATCAATATTTATCTTCTTACAAGTAAAACCATTCTGTACAGAACGCTGCTTTACTGGCAGAAAAAATTAATCCAACAGCTGACTCTCAAATATTAACATCTCTACACCACACAGTGTTTACGGGTGATGTCAAAACCGATGTCATTTAAGCTCAGATCCCCCTTCCTCTGCAACACGAAACTTTGAATTACATCGACCTGTGTGCAACTTTGGCAACTCTGTATTTGTCATAACTTCAGTCATCATAATGTAAAACTGCCTGTGCTCAAAATCAATACACTTATGAATGGTAATTGGAAAATAAAAAATAATGTTTTTAAATACATCAATACAGCTATTATCAATGTCCTTTTTGCAATTAAAAATCACCCCTAAAAACCCAAATAGTGACCAAATAGTGACATCTCTCACCCACATAATCAGAGGGTACATGGTCATCAATCGTGCATGACAATACAATTTGAAGTTGACTTAGCAACAATGAAATCTTGACAGATTACCTATTGCTACATATATCTCATTAAATAGTTCATCTATATTGTAACGAATGCCAAAATTCAGTATGAATGGTGTCGGTATAGGTAGTTCCGAACAAGCTTGACATCTGCCACCGCAAAGCTTTGTTGGTCGGACAGCATTGGGTGGACAGCAATATTTCTAACATACTGTATTCGACCTATTAATCATACATGCCCTAATTAGCATACAGCCCCTTTTCTAATTAGAAGGATCCATAATTATTGTAATTTGACTAGTGTGGAACAACTGAAGTGTCACCATATGGTGTTAAACAGTTGGCACCACTTTTCTGTTGTTTTACACCAGTCACCAGATGACACCACTAGTGTTGAACAGTTACCCTACTGTGTTGAGAACATTTTTTTGTGTACGTTTATAAGAACAGATTCCCTGACATTTTTCCATGGCCCAATTTTTTTTTTAGTGTACTGTACCCTTAGTAGGTCGAACACAGTCTGTGGGCCATGAATGTGGCCCGAACGAGGGTGGTTCATGTTCAGCTGCATTCTATGGATGCCAAAAGATACTCCTGCACAAAGTGGCTTGGAATTTACTATACTAGATGGTGCACAAACCTGCTAAATGTACTGCTGAGTGACTTTAAAGAAACAGGATCCTGTACACCCAGATCAAGGAAAACCTCAAAGGAGCTGATGACTTTGTCTGAGGATAAGACACGGTGGCCAAAAGCAAAGGACTGATTGCAGCCATAGGATGTATTCATACTACCAGAGCCGGAGACTACAGATGAGCGAGTGAGACACACGGACATGTTTCATCACGTACATATTCAAATGTGAATTACTAACATAAACGCCCTCATCAATTGGCCCATCATGAATTACGTCCCAGTGATGGTCAAATCTGCAGTGTGTGAATAGTTTAAGTAATGTGTGAATAGTTCAAGTAATGTGTGAATACCTGGTAGGTAAGTAATATCGGCTTAATAAGAAAGAGCATAATTTTGCTAAGATCAACGAAAGAACTGACTGTGATCGTACGATGAGGTAACTTGCGAAGGCCTTAAGTTATAATGTAGAGTTGCAGCTACCTTTGCCGAATTTCTTTAACAAATAATTTATTAATTATTAGTCTGCTTTAATGCAGTTTTTGTGACACCAACAAGACATCATGTCTTACTCTTCCTGCGCCTCCGTTACATCGTCTGTCAACATCTCTAATCAACATCTCCAGTCTTACTAGGAAAAACCGCAATAAACACAACCTGTGTATTTTGTCTCGTGAGCATCTGTTCAGGTGACAAAAACAGTGACAGCTGTGACAACTGGAGGTGACAAAAACAGTGACAGCTGTGACAACTCACACCTGCTGACCTGGTGACAGTGGTCAAGGTGTGAAACTGCATTACATGGATGTCAAGGAGTGCACATCTATCTAGACAAAGTTGGATGTAATTATAAATGTAATTAGTTGTATGCCATTGTCACTGTAATATTACCCATTTACTTCATTAATAAACAAAGGATGGCATTTCACAATCAGCCGCACTGTACTAGTCTACAATGTGCAAGCACATAAAATAATAACTTGTCCCTTGAAGAAGACAGTGGGTGAACTTGTATTATATGGATGACATTGTATGTATAGAGACAAAGTTGAAGTTAATTACAACTGTAATTAACTGTAAAATGTAATGGAGAAATGTATGATTATTGTAATACAGTCTGTAATCATTGCTGTGACCATGCCATTGAAAATGGTCCATTTAATTAATTATTACTACTTGATGAAAGTTCACGCATATCTCACAATCACAGGCACAAGATTTGCTTACGATGAACAAGCACATGAAATAGTGGCCTGACCCCTTGATGAAGACAGAGAACACGATGAAGCAAATGATCATCAATCGTCTGCAGAGAATTGAGAAGAGAAGCATGGCAGCAGCACTGCACGCACTTGTGCATGCATGCTCAACTGATTGATATGGTATTTAATACATGTGCTAGACATGGTTTTTTTCAGAGACCACCTGCAGTGCCAGAAAGTGATTTTAAAGCACATTTTAAGCGTCTGTAGCCTGAAGGGTGGAGAGGATTAAGGTGCAATTACGCCAGTAAAAAATTATGCTGTAATGTGCTCTTATTTAATATTAAGATATTCTTTAGAAGTATTGTTTTCACTTAAAGGAAGTAGAAGAACTAGATGGCGCAAACTAGCAATATTAAAGGAACAGGGCAGGTTGGATATGAGAAAGTATTAATTCTCACAGAGGATGATAAATTAATGGAACAAATTATCTATGGATTGTGTAAATGCTCACCCCACCATTCTCCAGTTAGGAATTCCAGGATTCAGAAGGGTGGGGTTCAGAAGGGTGGGATTCAGAAAGATGGGATTCAGAAGGGCGGAATTCAGAAGGGCGGGATTCAGAAGGGCGGGGTTCAGAAGGATGGGGTTATAGAAGGGCAGGGTTCAGAAGAGCGGGGTTCCGAAGGGCGGGATTCAGAAGGACAGGGTTCAGAAGGGCGGAATTCAGAAGGGCAGGGTTACGAAGGATGGGGTTATAGAAGGGCGGGATTCAGAAGGGCAGGGTTCAGAAGGGCAGGGTTCAGAAGGGCGGGGTTACACATAGATGATGCTAATGGCTTCCTTGTCCACTTGACATCTGGGGTTTTTGCTTTATGTGGCAATCTTGTTAACTCCTGTTAAATTTGCAGGGTGTTTAGCTGTCCCATGCTAAACTACGTTTCACTGACCCCATCACCCATCACATGGTTAGCTTGTCAACACGTCTTCCCATCCTCATGAGCCAACAGTAGTGTCACTGCTACCTCTGGCATTTATCCTACACAACGTACGGAAGTGCAGCTAATCGTTTGTACTTTATCCCACTAGCTAGTCGACTAGTCTTAGTCAACACATTTCTGGGAACCAGACAACTGAGACGTGCCCAAACTTAAAAAACCTTTTCAGGAAATGACCCATCTGACTAGCGACAACAGATCCACAACCAATCATGGTTAAGTTCCCATATTTGAGCCATGTAGATTCCAGAAAGCAATCCCACTGGTTAACACAGCAATTGAAAAATCGGCGTTTCTATGTAGGTCAATCTGCCAGGGGTACTGATGCAGTGAGAAGTCCTTGTCAGTGAGATGCATCTTCCCATAGCAGAGCAACGAGGATTAATCCTACACGGCAATAGTGAAGCAGTGGTTTAGATGATGAAAGGAAAATCGAGAAAAGGATCAGGAAGACATGCAAAATTTCTAGGCCATGTGATGAGAAAATGACAACAGGAAGACTGAAATTGAGGAGCAAAGGTTGGCAAAGGTTGAAATTCTGTGATGGTGTATCAGACTGGCCAGCGCAACAGATCTGTTTGCAGACACCTGTGACTGGGGAAAATGGAGGGTCATGGTCATCTGCAAGACCTGATGATGATGATGTCGTCATGCCGACAGCCTACTCTGTCAGGAAGAACCCTACAGGAAGCTAGAGCAGTCCCTCAAGGAAATTAGCTATTTGATGTTTCATTAGCAGCGAATTACAGGAGCAGATATGATTAGGGCAGAACACAAGATGAGACTGTTTCAACTGGAATTTTTGGCCAAGAATAGATCGACAGGCTTCCTACTTAATGTGTAATACTGAATAATACCATACCTATTTTCCAAAAATGTTTAATTAGGTCGGACCTCAGGGATTTCATTGTTTCAACTAGTTTCAATATATTTTTCTGATAAACGTAAGTTATCTCCATTTATGGAGGATGAAGTTCGTCACTTTAACTAATGTGACTATGCTGGATCCAACCAGAACAACAATGGTGTCAACGTAAACCAACAAAAAGTGAGTGATCAGCAAAATCTCATGCCAAAATCGCCATCTTTGTTTACAATTTAAACAAAACAACCCATTCGACCGATCGAAGCTAATCAAACATCCAACATGCATCTTTCACAACGCCATGCAAGAAATGTGAAGACATTAACGAAATGGCAGAAATCAAATAAAAAATTGCAAAATTCAAAGAGACATCACAGTTATCTCCGAATTCCAAAAAGAAATCGAACCTCTGCAGTCGGCAGTGTGCCCTTCCTCCTTGTTCCCTGCTGTACAGGGGTGAGGGTCCTGTACAATATTTCTGTTCTTTCTTTCCATAGTTTTCTATTGGCCGCTCCCTCTCTCCATCTTTCATCCTCCCCCGATCTTCTCATGTCCCTCCTCACGCAGTCCTCCCATCTCAGCTGTGGCCTTCCCCTTTTCCTGCGTCCTTGATGTTTTTCCATCTCTGCTCTCTTTGCTAGTTTGCTTGCATCCAATCTTACCAAGTGACCTGCCCATCTCATCCTGCTTTTCACCAATCTTCCTGTTAGGCTGTATTGTATCCCAACCTCTTTCCTTAGGTTGTTCATCCTTCTTCTGTCCACTCTCTTTGTTCTTGTTATTTGACGAACCCAGTTATTCTCACACACTTGCAGCTTCTGTTGTTGTTGTTCTGTCAATGCCACTGTCTCCAGACCATACAGGCATGCTGGTGTAACACATGTTCTCAGAACTTTCCCTTTCAGCTTTTTTGAAATTTTTCTGTCAGACATGACTCCCTCTACCTTTCTCCAAGCATTCGCTCCCGCTTGTGTCCGACTTCACACTTCTGCCGCTTAATGCCCATCCTCCGTAACCATTCCTCCAAGGTACACAAAGCCATCCACTTGCTTGATCCCCTTACCATCCAACCTGATGTTCAACTCCTCTCTCTGGTGTCCAACCCACATCACTTCTGTCTTCTCCAGGCTCATTCGCAGTCCATGCTTCTCAAACACCCCCTTCCATTCCTCCAACACTTCATGTAGGTTTTGTTTGCTTTCTGCTATTATGGCCAGATCATCTGCGTACATCATCTTCCTGAGAATATCCTTCGTGCTGATCTTTCTGCTGATTATTTCCATCACTATGATAAACAGTAAAGGGCTAAGGGCACTTCCTTGCCTCAAACCGATGTTAACTGAAACTCTTCTGACAACCCAGATCCAACCACAACTCTTCCTTTTGTTCTCTCATACATTGCTTCCACCATCCTGGCTTCTGCTTCTGGCACTCCCATCCATCTCACTGTTGCCATCACCATCTCTCTAGGGACTGTGTCATAGGCCTTCTCCAGGTCCACAAATCCCACTGCCATTCTCCCTTGCATCTCCACCCTCTTCTCTACCATTTGTCTTAATGCAAACATCCCATCAGTCGTCCCTCTGCCCTTTCTGAATCCTTGTTGTTCTTCACCCAATTCTTGCTCTACTTTCTTTTGCATCCTAACAAACAGTAAAAAGGGTAAACCCTCAAGTATCTAGTCAAGGAATAATTTAGGCTGAGGATCACTTAAATTAAGAAGAGGAAACATAAATCGACGACTAGTATTGGTGCCAGCCTCACCCCTGACTACAAGGATAAAGAGGTATTGGTGCCAGCCTCATCCCTGACTACAGGGAAAAGGAGGAGAGCAACATCACATGAAGTATCTGGTAGTGTCGTTTCACCAGTGAGATCACGAATGATCAACGAGAATCAGAAAAGCAACAATGATGATTGATTTTGTGAAACTAATCTAAGAAATGTGTTACACCGTATCTTTCAATACAGGTGTACTTCAATAGTGTATGCAGTTTACAAACAGCTTGCCATGTCAGGGGTTATGTCATATTGTGTCATGCCAGGAAATTCTTGCATGCGAGGGTGCTATGTCATGGGGTCACGCAATGTTGTTTTCAAAATAATAACAGTCATAAAAAACTGGTTTGCAGCAATAATAAATAATAACTATGAATAGTCCCACAACAAACGGACATTACGTTTGAAGAATTAAAACATCGGAAACATAAAGAAAACAACAAAAACTATAATGAATCATAAAATAAAAACAACCATAGAAAGAAGACTATTGACAAAAATAGTACCTAAAGACAGAGCGACAATAATAACAATCAAGAACAAAGAATGTAGCTAAAAATAATGACAAAATGACATACGCACACCAAGAATAACTAACACTATTCGTGTCTTGGAAAACTAAAAAGACACAAGAGAACCACAGTGGTGAACTGAACATCCATCGAACAAGCATTGCCATGACAACTGATGCTGTTGTCCTGTCATTAATCGTATCCGACAAAAGACCAGCACAGTTACTGAAATACTAATTAGCAATACATAGTAACACTGCTGGGACCATGGCTCTACCTGACCACAACTGGAATCAATTCTACTGTCTGCCTTGCGTCATATAATCTCAGTCACGCACCAAACCCATAAACATGTGTTGGTGCATTCCTGTTTCTATGTACACACAAACTCCCGTATCCTGGAGGAAAAGTGAACATGATTGTTTATGGTATTTTATTATATTGTTCCCACAGTTGCCATGGTTACAGATGACTATAACCGTTTGTCATTAAATGTGGTCATTACCCTATCATGGTCGTTACTGTCAATCTGAGATCATAATTGATCTCACCATCATTAGTATTGGCAAAACGCCTCTGCATGTAGACTTGCACACAGATCGCGTACATGTACCCATACCATGTACACATATATACATGCACTGTGCAATTGCACACATGCATGCGAACACAGCAACTCATGCGCACACACAAATACACACACAAACAAATACACAACTACATATCAATACAAAAATAAACAAAAGAATAGGTGTCACACACACGCAACCATACGCAAACACACGCAAACACACACAAACACACACAAACATGCACGTTCACAAACACATAAACACACACCCACAATGCACGAGTATACACAAACATGCAAAGAAACACACATATGCACACACACACACGCACACACGCACAAATGCACAAACGCACGCACAAATGCACAAACACGCACGCACGCACGCACGCACGCACACACACACACACACAAACACACACACACACACAAACACACAAACACACACACACACACACACACACACACACACACACAATGACTGTCTTGTACTTTGCAATCCTTCTTCATCTTTCACCACTGTGGGATTATCCTCAGCCAAAGTCCTTCCCTCTCTCCGGGGTTTCTCGTTCATCCCAGTGAACCTGGTCCTACTTTTTTGAGGTCACTCTGCAGCATACTTAATGAACAGGTTTGTGCAGCGATGTCCTTTCCGGGCTCAATATTGGTTAGCAACTAGTACAGTGAATTGCAGGGCTCTTTGAGCAGGTGTATCTTTTGGTATCCATAGCACATGGCCGAACATTTATCATCTTCGTTGCGCCATTTTCACAGAGGGTGGAACTGTACTGCCCCCGTTGTGTAGTCCATCATTGGAAAAGTGGCACAAAGTCTTATTCCACATTTAAAATCAACACACTGTGACACCACCACTATGTGACTTTGTTGCAGTTTCCAATAATTCAACATAAAATGCTAATTTCAATTTGCACATCCAGTGTCGATATAAAATGGACCAGCGACAGACACAGCCAAAGTAAAGGTTTCTGACCATAGAGTCAGCTAGTGCTGTGGCTTAACGTTGAGTGCAAATGGCTTACATTGCTAAATGTTTCTTTTGAATGATTTACATTGGCCACACAAAGTTGCCACCGAGCGGGATGCTGGTGATTCGTTTATATTTGCCATGTTGCTTCAGAATAAACAGAATGTTCCAACTAGAAGCAGTTTTTGAAGAAAAAATTATTTGCAGGTGACATTATTTGAGCAACATACCACATCTCGTAAATTTAATCCTTGCTAAGCAGAAAGATATTTTCAATTAATATCCATTGCGGACATCAATATATTATTCGACGCCATCCCTATTGAAAGTAAGCACTACAAAAACAGCACCAGTGTAATAACAGTGCAATCAAGTTTGACTAAAGCTGTTCCTTAAAAAGAAATATTAATGAATCGTTTATTGGCACAATAAAAATTTGTCATACAAGTTTCTGCAATCATCAGTTAATCTATCCTTTGTGTTAAATTTGTAAAATAAATTTACTTTCAAATTGTTTTCTATATAAACTCTACCACACCTGACATCCTTCAATTTCAACCCAGACCAGTGCCAAGGTTTTGAAATGTTGACAAATTTGGCCAAATAACCAGTGTTGACATTTGAAGAGTCAGCATCTGTTTTTCGAAATCACTTGAAAGCCGCAATGCTATTGTGCAAAAAAACATAATTCAATTCGATTCATCAATACAGAAATGACTCAAGAAATCACATGTAATCCACATTTCACAATAGGTTCTTTATGAAGGTAATGGCCAATGGACTGAGTAAGTGGTCTGGCCTCACTTGCAAATTCCAACTTTCAGCTGGATGAAGCAAAGCAGAGGATGACAAAGGGTTAAGGAATGACAGATATGGTGTGGAGATACATGGAGGTGGTAGAGGTTGTGGAGGGGACAGTAAAGGTTAAGAATGAGAGAAGTGGTGAGGAGAGACACGGAGGTGGCTGAGGTTGTGGAGGTGGCAGAGGTTGTGGAGGGGATGGCAAAGGTTAAGAATGAGAGATGTGGTGAGGAGAGACACGGAGGTGGCTGAGGTTGTGGAGGGGACAGCAAAGGTTAAGAATGAGAGAAGTGGTGAGGAGAGACACGGAGGTGGCTGAGGTTGTGGAGGTGGCAGAGGTTGTGGAGGGGATGGCAAAGGTTAAGAATGAGAGATGTGGTGAGGAGAGACACGGAGGTGGCTGAGGTTGTGGAGGGGACAGCAAACGTTAAGAATGAGGAATGTGGTGAGGAGAGACACGGAGGTGGCTGAGGTTGTGGAGGTGGCAGAGGTTGTGGAGGGGACAGCAAAGGTTAAGAATGAGAGATATGGTGTGGAGATACATGGAGGTGGTAGAGGTTGTGGAGGGGACAGCAAAGGTTAAGAATGAGAGACATGGTGAGGAGAGACAAGGAGGTGGAGGTTGTGGAGAGGTTGTGGAGGGGACAGCAAAGGTTAAGAATGAGAGACATGGTGAAGAGAGACAAGGAGGTGACTGAGGTTGTGGAGGTGGCAGAGGTTGTGGAGGGGACAGCAAAGGTTAAGAATGAGAGACATGGTGAAGAGAGACAAGGAGGTGACTGAGGTTGTGGAGGTGGCAAAGGTTGTGGAGGGGACAGCAAAGGTTAAGAATGAGAGACATGGTGAAGAGAGACAAGGAGGTGACTGAGGTTGTGGAGGTGGCAGAGGTTGTGGAGGGGACAGCAAAGGTTAAGAATGAGAGACATGGTGAGGAGAGACACGGAGGTGGCTGAGGTTGTGGAGGGGACAGCAAAGGTTAAGAATGAGGAATGTGGTGAGGAGAGACACGGAGGTGGCTGAGGTTGTGGAGGTGGCAGAGGTTGTGGAGGGGATGGCAAAGGTTAAGAATGAGAGACGTGGTGAGGAGAGACAAGGAGGTGACAGAGGTTGTGGAGGGGACAACAAAGGTTAAGAATGAGAGACATGGTGCGGAGAGACAAGGAGGTGGCTGAGGTTGTGGAGGGGACAGCAAAGGTTAAGAATGAGAGACATGGTGAAGAGAGACAAGGAGGTGACAGAGGTTTTGGGGGGGACAGCAAAGGTTAAGAATGAGAGACATGGTGAAGAGAGACAAGGAGGTGGCAGAGGTTGTGGAGGAGGACGCAATGAACAGGACATCTTGAAGGAGGAGGATCCCAGTGGACACTCCCAATGGGGAATAAAGGGTTGAAAGATGATGATGATGAAATTTAGAATATATGACAAGTTGGTCTTCAATGTGTCCTTTTGACACAGAAACACAACAGATTCAATGGAATAGGATAACGAAACCTGGCAAACATGATGCAACCCAATATCATGTGGTGCACTTCTGACAAACCCCAGTGTTTTTCAGATAATACTATACGTAAACAACAGTAAAATCCAGGGACAACACATGGTTAAAACTGTCATTATTTTCATCATAATGCAATTCTTCACTATTCTGACTTGTAGTACATTAAAAAAAAGACAAATAGTGGAGGTTGAAGATTTTTGCAAAATGAGCAATAAAGGAAGATTTTGTTCTGGCGTAGATCTCACAAACTATAAACCTTGTCTCTAGCTAATTAATACCATTCAGCCTTTCCAAGATTTGCATGGCATTGCGTCCAATCAAACACATGGCACTGCGTCCAATCAAACACATGGCACTGCGTCCAATCAAACACATGGCATTGCGTCCAATCAAACACATGGCATTGCGTCCAATCAAACACATGGCATTGCCTCCAATCAAACACATGGCATTGCCTCCAATCAAACACGATGGCATTGCCTCCAATCAAACACATGGCATTGCGTCCAATCAAACACATGGCATTGCCTCCAATCAAACACATGGCATTGCCTCCAATCAAACACATGGCATTGCCTCCAATCAAACACATGGCATTGCCTCCAATCAAACACATGGCATTGCCTCCAATCAAACACATGGCATTGCCTCCAATCAAACACATGGCATTGCCTCCAATCAAACACATGGCATTGCGTCCAATCAAACACATGGCATTGCCTCCAATCAAACACATGGCATTGCCTCCAATCAAACACATGGCATTGCCTCCAATCAAACACATGGCATTGCCTCCAATCAAACACATGGCATTGCCTCCAATCAAACACATGGCATTGCCTCCAATCAAACACATGGCATTGCCTCCAATCAAACACATGGCATGTCGCCAATGTCTTAGACAGTTTTAAAAGCATATATGACAGATGGGACTGCTTCTGGAACTAAGCATTAAGCACCTTGGGAATACCATCATCATGAGGCAAAGCTTTATGTGGTTGGCTTCTGTAGCTTCTGAAATGACCCCTGGTGAGCTAATAGCTCTGTTCCCTGGTAGGTAGTGATTTCTAGGCAGAAATCAATGACAAGGTCCCCCAGGACTTAGCCCAGACTAATTACCACTCTGGTGTCAGAGGCCTACCCTGGGGGCATCTCAATGTCCCTGCTGGAAGAACAGGTTGTTTAAAGGGCTTTGTAAATATAAAAGTATTCAAATAATCGAGAAAAAAAATTGGAGGTGGGTGGGTGTGCCGGTGGGTTAAGGGTTGAAATTTGGCAACAATCGGCTCTCCATTCACTCTAGCCATGCGTGAACACTGCCTCCAATTCCAATTTTTTGTGTTTGGATAGGAGTGTCAGTTGGTGGGTTCAATCCTTTCCATTTTTATCATTGTAGTTTCTTTTATATTTATAAAGCGCCTAACTGGGCAGAAAATAAATGCAAGAATTGTATATTAAAAAAACTTTAAGTATTAATTAAAACTATGACCCTTTAGAACTAATTTGTGATGCAGTCAAAGGAACATTTAAACAAAATTAATGTTGGATTCTGATCATCTGAACACCACATATTTCTTGAGCCTTAGCTACACACAGGATTCAGCATAACATACAATAACACACAATAACATACAATAACATACAATAACATACAATAACATACAATAACATACAATTATATCTTAGCACAGTTTTACCTTAAAGCATCTAAGAGACATAACCTCTGTGTGGATATATGTCTTTTTAACAGTGTTTGTAAATACAAATACTGCAGTCTTGGATACAACTACAGGTGCAAGACAATGCTTATGGGGGTCTATTCGTTAAGATTTAATCAGGTATTTTAACCATCCTCGTCACTAGGGGCCTCTGATTACATCAGTACCCCTGACAAATCAACCTGTTGAAACACTGATTTTTTATTTGCTGTGTTAACCAAAGGGATTGCTCATTGGAATTTATGTGGCTCATATATGGGAACCTAACTTTAATTGTTGTCACTGGTCAGACGGGTAATGCGAGGCATTCTTGGAAATGCTCTTTTAAGTTTGGGTGCGTCTCATTCCCAGAAATTCATTGACCAAGGCAGACAAAGTACAAATTATTCAGTGTGCAATAAATAAATGCTGTGCAGCCACACATGACATGGGATAAACTGACAATTCCATGATTCAACAATCTGAAGTACTACTACCTTGGATAGCGCGGATGATATTAACCCATTTTCACCCCAGAAATAATGTCACTCCATAAATTGTTACTGAAACAATGTTTTTACAATTATATGACAACAGCTTAGTTGTAACATAACACCTGTGTAGACAGACATATGGTTTTTTATAAGTATTAGTATTGTTATTAAATTGTCACTATAATCATCAGCATTAATCCCTATTCACTGAATTAATTTTATGTAAAATGATACATGTATCTTTTTAAATGCACACTACCAAAAAACTATTTTTTTTGGCCTCTGTTACTGAAACGTTCACACTGGCATGCATCCAAATGCCTGCATGCATGCACACACACACGCATGTGCACACACACACGCATGTGCACATACACACGCATGTGCACACACACATGCAAGTGCACACACACACGTACGTAAGTGCACACACACGCAAGTGCACACATACACGCGCGTGCGCACGCACACGCGCATGCGCACGCACACACGCACACACACACACACACACTGTCCATATATGATGATATCTTGCAGTTTAGCAAGATGATGACAGCATTTACTAGGTGAGCCCTCTCTCGACATAATGCACTACTTAGATAGATTTAGATTTTGTGTATTTCAACAGGTGCATGTTTTATTCATCCGACGACCTTCTGCATTTAAAACTAATTCTGTGATCCAGAATTTGTCAATTCTCATTGATCCTTATAAAACTGACATCAATGAAAACATGATATACAAAAATCATCAAAATAAAAACTCACAAGCTGAAATACAAATGCATCCTTACAATTGTACAAATTATGACAACCCACACAGAAAAGTACCTTTATTTTGTAAATATTAAAAGCTAATGAAATTACGGAACTGGGACTACCCAGATTAAATTTTTACATCACGACCTTTAGTTATTAGGTAATATATTATGATATGAAGATAATAAAATAGTTTTATTCTCACAACTGTACTGGATATGATATTATATATAAAAAGTATGCTTGGTTATTTATGCATTTTGGTTTGTATTTCAGCACCAAAACAAGATGTAACCTTCTGCGTGCTAGTTCTTCGAAAACACATCGCATAAACACCTACTGGTGAAATAAATTGATTCGACAGACTTCCTACTACTGATGTAAACGCACAAATACGCACATGCTTCCACACATCAGCAAATATCTGCGTGTACTCAGCCACCCACCTTTTGTCAAGACATGCCACCCACTCAGAAACCATCTTCGCTGTATACTGAGAGATAGTCATCCATGCAAGTAAGCGAGCCAGCGGTCAGTGTGGCTGTAGTGAGTGTGTGTGTGATGGTCAGTGTTAATGTGACATTAACTATGCACAACCTGGTCCACTCCATAGTCCATGGTCAGCTCCTGTAATCTGCAATCACAGCCATTTACACAATCACTGCTGTCTCAGTAAGGCCACAGAGCAGTCAGGAAACGGGGGAGTTAGAGAATTCTGAAATATCTTACATCAGTAACACTTGATGTCTAATTTCCTGGGCAATAACACACAGCACACTTGATCTAAATCTTAATTCTCAGGTAGTGGACTGGTGGTGGTGGTGGTGGTGGTGGTAGTGGTGGTGGACCGGTGGTGGTGGTGGACTGGTGGTGGTGGTGGTGGATTGGTGGTGGACTGTTGGTGGTGGTGGTGGACTGTTGGTGGTGGTGGACTGGTGGTGGTGGACTTTTGGTGGTGGTGGACTGGTGGTGGTGGTGGTGGACTTTTGGTGGTGGTGGACTGGTGGTCGTGGCAGCGGCGATGGCAGTGGTGGCGGTTGTGGTGGACTGGTGGTGGTGGTGGTGGTGGTGGTGGTGGTGGTGGTGGTGGTGGACTGGTGATGGTAGTGGTGGACTGCCAGTGGTGGTAGTAACATTATAAATAATAATGATAACAATAATAAATTGTCACTACCAATAAAAAGGTACATTCCTATATAGTGTGGTATCCAGTCCTTGAGAACGTTCAAAGTGCTTTACACTTCACCCCCTGGCAGACCTGTTCATTCCAACGCCATCTCAACCACGCTGTAATTACTGCGAAAAGACTATTCTTTTTCTTTGACATATCCACCTCTGTCTGTAGCCAGGTACTCATTCACACAGCTGAGTGAACTGTCTGTAGCCAGGTACTCATTCACACAGCTGAGTGAACTGTCTGTAGCCAGGTACTCATTCACACAGCTGAGTGAACTGTCTGTAGCCAGGTACTCATTCACACAGCTGAGTGAACTGTGGCAATGTGGGATGAACAAAATTTACAAAGCTTCGAAACGGCGACAAGAGGATTTGAACCCGAGTTCTCTCGATTGAGGGCCCAACATTCTAACTGCTATGCTACTACTATGCTATGTGAAAAATATATCACATATGTTAATAACAATCATATGTTAATAATAACAATGTTATTAATAACAACATGTTATTAACATGTTCATGCTATATTATTATTAATGCATTATTAATGTTAATGTGTTAATGTATAGTTATGTTAATAATAATAGGTTAATAATATGGTAATTTCATTTACAGTACATTTTTCTTAAAGGTTTTTGTGTAAAATTTTGTTTATCATTACTGAAATGTAGATACACTGCTCATTAATTATTTGTGATAATTTCAATAAGAGCAAAACATGATATCGTGGAAACCACAGCAGAAGCAGTAGCTAGAAACTTAGTCAAAGCAGTTTGAAAGTAGCTGTAGTGGCATGAACAGCAGTGCACCAGTTACTCCTGGACTGGCAACTCAAGTATCTAATCCACAGTAAGATATAAAACAAGCTAGATGAATTAGCAGCGTAACCAACCAATATAGATAATGGGATGTGCATTAATAAAGTTTGAGGTCATTAATCGCGGTAACTGTGTAATTAATTAGACAGCGTGTTAGAGCAACTTTATGTAAACATCAAGGGAAATAATCTTCATGTTTGTGCAATAAAATGACACATGGCACATTCAATGATAAGATATAAATATTTTAACAATGTAACAATGATAAATTATGGAGTGTTGGATGGGATATGAATATAATATAATACTAACTTGGATTTATTGTTACGGTTTATTTAGTGGTTAAAAAATAATGGCCAGGCAGCTTTCTCAATAAAATAATATGGTTACACGCCTTCCCATGCATATGGCACATGAATTATAGGGAAAGGAAATTGTTTGCTGGGTACAGATTGGTATTTGTACTGTTGATGATCATGTTAAAAAACAACCATGGCATACAATATATGAAATACAGATTTACAGAGAAGTGAAATTGATCGCCTGGGATAGATCATTATTTGCATTGATTTTCATGGGAAATTGGCGGGAGTCCACTAGTCTCCTAGTCTGCTCATAGTTTGGAGTCTACAGACAAATTTGGGACTCCATTTTCAGCAAATTTATCTTATGTATGGTGCTTGATAATTTGGTTCCCGAATAATTCCCTAGAGGCACACTACACACAGGAAACTTATGAAAGGCTAATACACTGGCGCCACACTGTGGACTGTCTACCAATCAGCAGCGTGTGCCTCCGTTCAATCACGGGACATTTTGATCTCGAGGCATTTTGATCATATAGGGCATTTTTCTCACTGGCTGCAAGTCTGTAAGAAGGTGCTCCCATGGCTTTTGTTCGTGTGATATTTAGTAATTGGGAATTTATTATTTCCAAGGAAAAACTGTTGCTAGATTAAAAAATCTATATATATGTTCAGATAAAGTCAATGCTAAGACGTTAAGTCAAGTATTTGCAACAGACAGGAGCTACAAAACTGTGACCCCATCTTTGAACACATTATCCAAACTATGTGAACATTCAATGGTCTTTTCAGTTCTGGAATCAGCTCAGTTCTTTATATTCTTCCCTGCTTGTTCGTGTCTTTCTACAATATGGACTTAAGTTACTTATTTCTGTGTTAAACGAGGCCTAACTATAATTGTTTTATACAGGGTTAGAGTCACATTTCTTACAGGCCACAGGAGTGTGTTGCCTTATCGTTGCTTACCAGCGTACGTCATGTATGTGGATGGGTGAAATGTCAAAATTACCCATGTCAAATTAAAAATGAAATGTTAAAATTTGGGGGGCCAAAGGGATGGGGCAAGGGGGGTGTGAGCTTAGTCACCCATTAGTTTGCCATGCAGCCATTTAGTGATACTACAGCTTATTCACAGAAAAATTCATACCCCAAAGCCAAAGAGGACCTGGAAGTGCATGTCCCCCCAACTGTGGTGCATATGTGGTAGCTCAGCTGATCGAAGAACGGCAGACTGGTGATTGAGGGGGCCGGGCCGGGGGTCAAGGCTACCTGCTGCTGTTTAGGAACTTGCTTGGGCAGTTTTGTTCATCCCATACAACCTGTGTCTTTCGAACTTTCAGAAGAGACACTAAAACGGCGACGGTAAATGCCCAACACAGCGAAAAAGGAAAACACTGTCGTTAACTCACTTTCTCTAAAAAAAAACACCATAATGGCATTAGCGCAAATGCACCCTAGGTTGCGAGCATACAACCTTCAAATTTGAAGGATTAGCTCTAATGTGAAGAATAATAAACACGCCACTGAGTTTCACTCATAACACGATCACGTAACACGTTCACTCAGTTCAGTAGTGACTAGTGTCAGTCAGTGACGGGCAAACGATGCCATGGCCATGGCACATGGCATGCTGCTCGTGTTCTTTGCTTTGAAGTTTGACTAAACAAGCAATCAGGGTTAGTCGCTTACTGCAATTAATAGTCATTAAACGAGTAAGTACCTGCTGTTGCTGTCGACAATTCACACCTCTGCCGCGGACGTCACGTTGCAGGAACAACAGGGCTACTGACTGTTCTTACAAACTCAGGCACGAAAGAAAACACAAGCACATGTGATTAACCCGCGTAGTGAAAGGCGTTAACCGAATTGACCAATCAACTGGTGTCTTGCAGACCATTGGTCGTCGTCTGCCGCGTTTTGTTACAGTTTCGCTTATTGGATGCATTTGATGCATGATGGCGATATTGGATGCATTTGATGCATGATGGCGACTAAGGTTGTTGACAAATGGATAATTGCGTAAAATACTGCAATTTTTATTTAAGTGATGTATAGTAACGAAGCTTTGTACAACGGAATGGAATAAATGAGTTCAACCATCAGCGACAGTGTACAGTCGCGTTGTATTAAGGTGATTTAGCTGTCAAAGACAACCATAACATAAGGACACTGTCACTGAGAGTGACAGTCAGTGTCAGTGTCGTTTGATTTGTGGATGGGATTTGCCGGGCAGAACTCTTCACGTGTCATGTAAACATTATATGTACCTAATGTAGACATTAGCGTGACGTACACGGGGCCATGTTGACTAATTTCGCCCGTGATTCCAACTGCTGCCGTTTCAAAGCCTGTGCAGTTTCGTTCACCCCACTTTACGGCGGGCGGTGTCTTTCGGAAGAGACACTACACTAGTAGTAACCGAAGCCGAAGGCCAAAACTAAAAGCCGTTGGTCCCTTCTACCTAACCTGGTGTCTATTCCAGGCCCACGGGAAGTAAAAGATTCCATGTAGGGAAAAGGAAAAAACCTGTCGTGGTCTCACTAACACAAGAGAAGGAAAACTCTGAAAATAAACTACTCCTACACGTAAGGTCATAATTAAGGGCCACATCAAAGATTGTTACTTAAACTAAAAAAGCCCATGGTATAGGAAATGATGTAATCAATGGAATAGAAAATTGGCTTACACACAGAAGACAGATAATAATAGAAGATGGGTTGCCACAGGGATCAGTATTAGGCCCTATACTATTTGTAATATATATATATATATATATATATATATATATATATATATATATAACTGATTTGGAAGATGACATATCCAGCAAAGTACTAAAATTTGCAGTTGACACAAAATACCAAATAGAAGTGTTTAAAATATGTAATGGTTATGATGATATTGATAGGAATATGTCCTTCAAACGTAAAGAAGGCAGTAGAACCAGAAGACACAAAGCAGCATTAGTTAAAGAACAGTGTAGGTTGGACATGATAAAATGCTCATTCTCACATAGGGTAATAAATGAATTGAACAAACTGTCAAATGATTGTGTTAATGCTAGTAGTATGAATATGTTTAAAAACAGAATTGACAAATATCTAATAAGGGCGGGCTATACATAGATGATAAGGTTGCTGGACTCTCGATAATCCAATGGCTTCCTTGTCCACTTGTCGTCTGGAAGACTGGAATATGTAGTTTTGGATGGCAATCTTGTTAAATCTTCAGGTCCATTTGCTAGTTATACTAAAACCAGTGTATGTGCACAAAACTCCTGTATGGTTAGCCCAAGAATCAGATTTTTGGAGTCAACCTATTGAGACTTGAAAAATTGCATTAAAAATGTTACAATAACCACTAACTTAATTGAGTTATGACTACATAATGACTTATACTTAATAAAAGATTGCTTTTCCATTCCCACATAGAAATTCTGGCAGTCCCGGAAACCGCTGCCGAATTACGTTGTCTGGTGAGATTTCACATGGCCAAATACCATGGTTATGAGAAAGAAATATACTTGTCACAGTTTCATCAACAAATTTATTTAAAGTTTCTGTTTCCAGATGGCACTGCAGTCATGGAGCTACAGTTGGGTCGCACTGGCCGTTGTCTTTGTACTGACCACCTTTGGCCCGGTCAGCCTTCTCTGGCTGCTTCTGTGTGTTGTATCATTTATAGTCGGGTGAGTCATCTGGATATGCCACATTTACTTGGATGAAATGTGTTTTTTTACCGTTACATTCTAGATAAAGCCTGACAAATGCACCATAAATCTACCTAGCGGCAAAAGAAATTTAGGGACTATATAGCATACTTGCTTTTTGACGGATTTGTCATTCGATTTTATCCTTGTCTGATGAACACAAGAAAATATGCACTTTATCTTTTTCTATTTGAAAATCAGTATTAAAACTTGATACGGCCGTATTCCTTCCAAAATCCCCAAAATCTGTATTGCACATATGGGAAATCCTTATGGTTAATCTGCATATATACTTGCTTCCAGTTTGGTGAAAAGTTGCTTTATGTCATACCTATCTACACATGCCAGGAACATCATCGTAAGTCAGATTTCAAACCGGCCATCTCAGCACGGAATTTAAGAGTCACCTTTGATGATAATAAAAATTTTAGACAGTATATTTCACAAACTTGTCATTGCAGCTTTTATCACAATCGTGACCTTCGTCATATTCGCCGTTATCAATGTGTCTTTTGCTGTTGCCAAAACTATTGCAACTGCTCTTGTTAGCAGTAGACTTGATTATTGTAATTCCCTTTATCATAATATTGCTCTCAAGGATATCTTGAAATTTCAACATGTGCAAATTTTTTTTACAAGGGTAGTTACCCGGTCTCCTTGATTCTCTTACTCAGTACCACTTCTTAAATGGTTGCATTGGCTCCCTGTCCGAAATCGCATTATTATCTGCACAATTAAGCACTTTCATCCAAGCAACCAGCATATTTACATTTACTGCTCACTCCTGCAGGACAGCCCAAACAGCTTCGATCATCTAATTCTAATCTACTTTTCGTTCCCAGTGTTAAGACAAATGTCGGAACTAGAGCTTTTTCAGTTGCTTCACCGACTCTGTGGAACTCAGTCCCAGTTAGTGTTAAGTCTGTAGGAAATATAACAACATTTCGCCGTAAACTGAAAACCCACCTTTTAAACGTGCTTATCCTCCATAGCTCCCCAGCGTACCAATCCAACTTTTTACAACTGGAACTGCTTATCGATTATGAACTGCTTAACCCCTTTTTGTTTTGGTGCGCTGTCGAGCTTCGGTCTCCTGAGGATTTTAGCACAGTAGAAGTATTTTATATATTATTATGAAGCACCCAATGAATGCTATTCACCGTTCCATGCCATTTTATTCATTTAGCGACCGTTCTTGGTCAAATTGAATAAGCCTGTTGCTTAGTCAGTGCCGATGCAGTCGTAAATTTGTACATCCCAGTCAGTTTATCTTATGCTTCTAAATAATTCTTGCGAGGGGGCAGTATTGCAAATCCCTATTGCTATCCTCAAATTAAAAATATCTTAACAAACATGGTATTATCATATTATGCATGTTCCAGGGCACTGATGGTGCTGTACCAACATGGACGGACAAAGGGGAAGACTTGGAGGAAGGGCAGTATGATGCAAGTCTCCTTCCCACCCTTGGGGTTACCTCTGGTAAGAACTGGGGTTACTTAATTCTTCCCAAATATTTGGATCTCTGCCACCATTATTTATTTTGAATATCCAAAAAAATATTTTCCCCATTTTTAGAAGTTGGACTCTTATTTAAGAGAAATATTGTTTGAATCCTCTTGCCCTCATTTTGAAGGTGGGCGGTTTTGTTAATTTCATGTTGCCATAGTTCACTCAGCTGTATAAATGAGTACTTGGCTATGTGCTTTTTTACATGTTGGGGTCTGCGTTTGAATCCTGCTTGCAGTTGGTGGATGACCTTAGGAAAGGAGGGAAGACCATGAAAGCTGACAAAAGAATGACAGGCTCAAGTACAATTGATGAAGTCTTACAAGAGGTATTGTTCTGTGGAGTTATGATGATGAATAAGGTATTTGCCTATACAAGTACAATTGATGAAGTCTTACAAGAGGTATTGTTCTGGGGAGTCATGATGATGAATAAGGTATTTGCCTATACAAGTACAATTGATGAAGTCTTACAAGAGGTATTGTTCTGGGGAGTCATGATGACGAATAAGGTATTTGCCTATACAAGTACAATTGATGAAGTCTTACAAGAGGTGATGTTCTGGGGAGTCATGATGACGAATAAGGTATTTGCCTATACAAGTACAATTGATGAAGTCTTACAAGAGGTAATGTTCTGGGGAGTCATGATGACTCACAGGGCTAAATACAGTTGAACGTATTTAAATGCAAATAGTTCATGCTCAAATACATACGTATGCATATCAGGTATATTTGAAAATATCAAGAAGTATTCGAAATTTCAAATTCTTCTCATTCTATTGCAGATATATATTTGGTTGGAAAATACTTAAAATACTTATAAACATTATGCAAATTATATTTAAATGTATTTAATTGCTCTTGACCTGATGTTGAACTCCACCCGTTTGTCTAACTCGAACCTTCCAGTTATTTGCATAACCTGACCTTTATAGTCTTCACCTTCATTGTTCTTGACCTGACCTTCACCTTCCATTAATTGACCTAACCGTCATCTTCCATTCATTATCTTGGCCTGACCTTCACCTTACATTCATTGTCTTGACCTGACATTCACCTTCCACTATTTGTCTTGACCTGACCTTCACCTTCCATTCCTTGTATTGGCTTAACCTTCACCTTCCATTCCTTGTCTTGAGCCAACCTTCACCTTCCATTCCTTGTCTTGCCCTTGACCTGAAGGTTCTTGACTACACTTATCGCGATTACATCCACTCTTGGTATCGACGCATCAGCGATGATGAAAAGTTTCGCTATGACATGAGGATGACCCTGCAGCGTGTGATTATAGCACTCTCTGAGAGGTGAGTCCATTGTTGTTTTAAGCATAATGAACTAGCAGATAAATACAGAACAAACATCAATTGCAAAGATTAGTTCAGTCAACTTTCAAAATATGCAGATATAAATAATATTAGATTATATACAGAAATACACAGATGAGTATAGAAGAGTTTTCCTAAATTGGTTGTGATAAAAATCATTACATTTATCAAGGTTCTCAACATATATACTAACCAACCGTAGTTGCATTATTTGTTCTTACATGTTCTTGTGTAAGAATTAAAAAATTTACTTTTGTTGTAGCAGGCAAGTAAACTAATGAGGGTGGTGTTAATCTATGCACCAGTTTCATTGTGATTGTCATACATCAATAGTCATACGTCAATGTTTCATTGTGAGTCATACATCAATGTTTCATTGTGAGTTGTACATCAGTGTTTCATTGTGAGTTGTACATCAGTGTTTCATTGTGATTGTCATACATCAATAGTCATACGTCAATGTTTCATTGTGAGTCATACATCAGTGTTTCATTGTGAGTTGTACATCAGTGTTTCATTGTGAGTTGTACATCAGTGTTTCATTGTGATTGTCATACATCAATAGTCATACGTCAATGTTTCATTGTGAGTCATACATCAATGTTTCATTGTGAGTTGTACATCAATGTTTCATTGTGAGTTGTACATCAGTGTTTCATTGTGAGTTGTACATCAGTGTTTCATTGTGATTGTCATACATCAATAGTCATACATCAATGTTTCATTGTGAGTCATACATCAGTGTTTCATTGTGAGTTGTACATCAATGTTTCATTGTGAGTTGTACATCAGTGTTTCATTGTGAGTTGTACATCAGTGTTTCATTGTGATTGTCATACATCAATAGTCATACATCAATGTTTCATTGTGAGTCATACATCAGTGTTTCATTGTGAGTTGTACATCAGTGTTTCATTGTGAGTTGTACATCAGTGTTTCATTGTGATTGTCATACATCAATAGTCATACGTCAATGTTTCATTGTGAGTCATACATCAATGTTTCATTGTGAGTTGTACATCAATGTTTCATTGTGAGTTGTACATCAGTGTTTCATTGTGAGTTGTACATCAGTGTTTCATTGTGATTGTCATACATCAATAGTCATACGTCAATGTTTCATTGTGAGTCATACATCAGTGTTTCATTGTGAGTTGTACATCAGTGTTTCATTGTGAGTTGTACATCAGTGTTTCATTGTGATTGTCATACATCAATAGTCATACATCAATGTTTCATTGTGAGTCATACGTCAATGTTTCATTGTGAGTTGTACATCAGTGTTTCATTGTGATTGTCATACATCAATAGTCATACGTCAATGTTTCATTGTGAGTCATACATCAGTGTTTCATTGTGAGTTGTACATCAGTGTTTCATTGTGAGTTGTACATCAGTGTTTCATTGTGAGTTGTACATCAGTGTTTCATTGTGATTGTCATACATCAATAGTCATACATCAATGTTTCATTGTGAGTCATACATCAGTGTTTCATTGTGAGTTGTACATCAGTGTTTCATTGTGATTGTCATACATCAATAGTCATACGTCAATGTTTCATTGTGAGTCATACATCAATGTTTCATTGTGAGTTGTACATCAGTGTTTCATTGTGAGTTGTACATCAGTGTTTCATTGTGATTGTCATACATCAATAGTCATACGTCAATGTTTCATTGTGAGTCATACATCAATGTTTCATTGTGAGTTGTACATCAGTATTTCATTGTGAGTTGTACATCAGTGTTTCATTGTGATTGTCATACATCAATAGTCATACGTCAATGTTTCATTGTGAGTCATACATCAATGTTTCATTGTGAGTTGTACATCAGTGTTTCATTGTGAGTTGTACATCAGTGTTTCATTGTGATTGTCATACATCAATAGTCATACGTCAATGTTTCATTGTGAGTCATACATCATTGTTTCATTGTGAGGTGTACATCAGTGTTTCATTGTGATTGTCATACATCAATGTCATTGTCTGTCATACATCAGTGTTTCACTGTGAGTCATATATCAGCGTTTCACTGTGAGTCATATATTAATGTTTCACTGTGATTCCTACATCAATGTTTCACTGTGAGTCACATCAATGTTTCATTGTGAGTCATACATCATCAATGTCATACATCAAGATTTCAATGTGAGTCGTACATCAACATTTCATTGTGAGTCGTACATCAACATTTTGTTGTGTGTCGTACATCCATCTATACATCCTTTGAGATGCTCCTAAGGTTAATACTGTGTAAACTTTTTTTGCAGAGCAAAGGATGTTGACCTCGTACCATACTTGACAACACATCTTGTCGATGATTTTGCATCTCACATAAAACTCTACAGGCGGGCCCTGGAGAGAGTGAAAGCTCACCAGAAAGATGGTAGTATTCACCTCGCCCCTTATGCCACACCCCATCCTGTTTAGCAGTGAGATCTGTTCCAGAATGGTTTTCATTGACATATTTTTATAATTATATATTTTTGGCTTCGGTATGGTATTATTCAGTGCAACGTTTCCTGTTAGTTATCCTTTGTAAAATATATAAACAATGAGACTGCTTTGATTTTGTTGCCTGTTTACCAAACAGTGCCTGTGACTGAATGTTTCTATGGGTTCCTATATCATGTTAGTTGAAAATAACAACCATTTGTGTTTAATAAGTGTAGTTCGGATCTGTATTTTCTTATACTAATGTTCTGGTATAGTCACAATGATGATCTACTTTTGTATTATCTGGAGTACATTACAGGGTGTACATTACAGGGTGTACATTACAGGGTGTACATTACACGGTGTACATTACACGGTGTACGTTACCAAATTAAAACCTTGATCTTGCCTTGTTTGATTCCCAGTGCAAAATTCTATATTAATTATACTATGTTCTACATTGGTTCATGGTAGTTAAGCGTAGTTAGTATAATTCTTTTATACTTGTTAAATGTGTAATTGTGTCAATATAGTTACACATACAACGCTAGTTAAGTTAGTTCAGAGAGAGTTTTATAATTTAAAATTAACATTTTAAACACTAAATAGGTATGTCAATGTGCTTTGCATTTTATAATTTTTTTTGAACATTTAATTTCTAAAACAATACCACACCATGGCTTTCATCATAAAACATTGTTGACATTTGTTCTAAATGGCCTTAAAATGTTGCAGCACTTTGTAAATTAATACCAGTAATTACATAAGATTATGTGTTCTTTTTAGATACAAAACCACCTCCTGACCTTGAGGCGATCTTCTTTGACCTTGAGATGGAGATGGAGAAGAATCTGTGTCGAGACGCGATCTGTCTGTCAGATGACAGCGAGAGACGTGAGTGTCATCTGTTGGCTGAATGAATAGTTTAAATTCTTTCTGTGACTTTATTGTATTTTTTGTTTTACATTTTGTACAGTGGTAATGTGTCATTAACTTCATCAGAAATTGTAATTTTATTGTGTAATATTTAATCATATTTACCTAATCTAAAGCATGTAGAAATATAATAAAAAAATGTATTATTATTATTTAAAAAAAATTACTAGTTGTTACTTGTGCAGTAATGTCATCAGAAATATTTGTTTTGTCTCAAATACTAGGAACACCAGAGTTTTAGATGTCACAAGAATCTGTTTTATTGATGGCGTCATACGAAGCTACTTTATCTTTCAGAATATTTGCAGGATCTCAGCGAAGCGCTGTTGTTCCTCCTGTTGCCACCAGAGGACTTCCATAACAAGCCATTCCGTTACATTGTGCGCGTATGTGTTGGTTTGTTCAATGTCTACAATCACCCGGCCAGAATTTAAAGCAGCGATTTCTTCAATCATGTTGCTTATTTGTAATTTTGCTGTAAAACTTTTTAATTGTACTAGCAAAAATACCTGAGTCCAGACGGGATAACTTGGTAATTCATAATGACTCTCATTATAACAATATTTACACAATTTTAGGATACAGTATCACAGAAATATCCTTCTTTGCCTTGGTACTTGTTACTGCCAGTCAATATTTTGATGGCTTCTTGGAATCCTACTCTCGAAATTGTGACGTGATACTTGCATTTATAGTAGCTTTTATTGATATGGAAGAAAGGATTGTTTACGTAACTTGGAACAGGCATAGAAAACATGCATACATGTAGTGCTGCAAATTATTGTACATAATAAATATGATGGGTAATTCGATTGTTTGTAGAAAGGGTAATATTGAGGTAAATTTTGAAGAAATAATACATGTTACGACTCCTTCCTGGGGTCATAGATAAACCCTGAAAGTTTGGTTGTTCTTCCGGAGGAATGGCTTTGCATACTCTAGTTTGATTATAGAAAGATAACTTATTATGCAGAATGTAGATGATGTTAACAGTGGTGCCTGCTGCAGGAGGTGCTGGTGAACGGTGTCTTTCTGCCGACCTTCAACCTGATCTCTGACCCCGACTACATCAACCAGGCCATCTGTACTCTAGTAAGTCTGAGAGTCATACAGCTTAATTCCCCTGTCTCCAGTGGCGTCATTGCTTGGATCACAGGGTTTTGGATGACAAAAATTGACCAATCAAAATGCCTGTTGTTTCATGCACAAATTCGCCATAAATAATTGTTTCCATTGCCTGACAGTCTCGGAACAAGATGGTGAATACATGGACGGTTTGAGAAAATTGCAGTCTAAAAATGGATGCCCGACTTAAATAGCCCAAGTCCATTTTGGTTGGGAGCGGAAAAACTAATATTGCTAGTGTGAATGGGGCTGATGACTCAAGTTGGTCTGCCTATTGGATACTTTTGTAGGCAGACCAGCTCAAGACGTAAGCCCCACTCACATTAGAAGTAGTGGATTTCTGTTCCCAAACAAAATCTAAATCTCCAAAATGAATTTGGGCTATTGTTTTAGTCAGGTATTCAAATGTACTTAAATGTAGACATTTTGTTTAGACTTTTCTCGCTGCAACAAACAGTTCTTGAAGCATTGTTTTCCTCTTGCCGTGTTATCTCTTTGAAGCACCATTGACTCCTTATATTTACAGCATCCATCTCCAAGAAGCAATCTTTCCTATCGGACCACCTCATATAGTATACAATACAACTTGAATCTTCTCCATGCAGTGCGGTGAGGCTCCACTCACAAACGACTGTTTCCTTCTCATACTGAAAACGACTGACAGTGTCACCGAGCTCGAAGCTGTTAAAGAGAAGGTTGACCTTGACATTGCTCGACAAAGGTCAAAGGACTCGGGCGGTGAAGACGGTATGGTTTTAACTTTCTTTGTTTGGTCACTTAGCTGAGAAGTAAAGGAGGTATTCTAACAGACTTATATTTATCCATCTGTAGAAACTAATTGTTATCTGTTATGAATGCTGTACTTTTCATCTTTCACATAAATGTGTCAGTTTTGGGTTTTGTTTTGATGCAGTAACACAGTCATTAGAATGTGTCAGACTCGGCTGGAAGGACTGGGGTTAAAATCTTCTTGCTGGTGTTTCGACACTGGTGAAATTTGTTTACTCTGCATTGCATCAGTTCTCTCAGCTGTATAAATGAGTACTTACTACTTGGCTATAGACAGTGATGAAGGTATCTAACTGAACAGTCTTCATGCAGTAGCCATGGTTTCAATGTTTCTCTGCAGATGTTGCGGTGAAGCGCCAACTGAGTAGTCTGTTATATGTAAAGGGTGTCTGTGAGAAACGCATCCAGCAGCTTCATGACGGACTCGATGACCCGGACTTGCTTCCAGTGGTAGGTGGCGCCACTAGTCATGGGAAATGTGACAGAAATACAGTTCATAATAGTTGTAGGGCCGAAGTCACCACTGTTAATGTTTGAAGATGTGCTTGTTATATTGTTCTCAGAATTGTACTCCATAGTGTTTTAGGAATATTTTGTATGATAAACTACATTTTATATTTTAAGTACAAAAAATAAGCAATTAACCATTGTGCTTGTATATATCGAATTGCAATTGAATATTTTTTTATTGATTGTTTGATCGAACAATTGATTGATTGAACAACTGGTTGATTGTGTGATCAACTGATTGATTGATCGATTGCTTAAATGATTGACTGATTTCTGTACCCATGTTTTCAGGGCCTCGACATGACCAAATTGATGGTGCCTGGGCAGAGACTTTACAACCTTCCCTTTGACGTTGTCCTTCACAACAATGTAGCTCTCTCCTACTTCCTTGGTACGTGGCAGTTTCCCCATTCCTGCATCCCTTCATTCCTTCATTCCTCCCCTAGCCATTAGCCGTCTGTTATCGTATGCAGAGCTGGACAACTTTTACAATATTTCACAAACTTTTCATCGAACCCAGTCAAAAATAATGTAATAGTTTGTCTGATGATCACCAAAACTAAGTAAAATATTCGTGGAAATGAGCTCGCATGTTATAGTTGATATTAGACGGTTCAGAAATGAGCTCGCAAAATGAGTTTGAAATAAGATGAGCGAAAAAATCAAATTGAGGGACTTAAATAAAATTTGAAAATGTTAGTTTATTACAGTAGATATTACTGTGTAATGTGAAACTGAATTTGCTATTTTTAAATGTCTGTTATTGCATTTTCAGAGTTCATGACCAGCATCGGAGCTCAAGGGCATCTTTTCTTCTATCTCACTGTTGAGGTAAGCCACTTTTGAAGCTTCGAGCCACGTGTTGAAATTATAATTGAGCAATTAATATTAACGATGATTTCTTATATAGACGGGGCACTCTTGTAGGAATGTTGCTCCATCACCAGAGCCAGTTGTGTTAGCAGCTTATCCTACACACATGGTGCAGTGCGTGTTAGTGTGGGTGAGTCCACAATAGGTTATACATTTACCCTTTGTTGGACCTTTGTCTTTCTCTGGAATAGATTCCAGGTGGAAGTGACAACAGCTTTTTGTGTCTCATCGGAAACACGCGGGCAAAGTGGAATGAAAAAAAATTCAAAATGGCAGCAGGTGGACTCGAACCCTGGACCTCTCGGCTGACAGTCCAGTACTAACTGTCCCTGGACCTCTTGGCTGACAGTCCAGTACTAACTGCCCCCGGACTTCTCGGCTGACAGTCCAGTACTAACTGCCCCCGGACTTCTCGGCTGACAGTCCTGTACTAACTGTCCCCGGACTTCTCACCTGACAGTCCAGTACTAACTGCCCCCGGACTTCTCGCCTGTCAGTCCAGTACTAACTACCCCCGGTCCTCTCGGCTGACAGTCCAGTACTAACTGCCCCCTGGACCTCTTGCCTGACAGTCCAGTACTAACTGCCCCCTCGACCTCTCGCCTGACAGTCCAGTACTTACTGCCCCTGGACTTCTCGCCTGACAGTCCAGTACTAACTGCCCCCTGGACTTCTCGCCTGACAGTCCAGTACTAACTGCCCCTGGACTTCTCGCCTGACAGTCCAGTACTAACTGCCCCCGGACTTCTCGCCTGACAGTCCAGTACTAACTGCCCCTGGACTTCTCGCCTGACAGTCCAGCACTAACTGCCCCCGGACTTCTCGTCTGACAGTCCAGTACTAACTGCCCCTGGACTTCTCGCCTGACAGTCCAGCACTAACTGCCCCCGGACTTCTCGCCTGACAGTACAGTACTAACTGCCCCTGGACTTCTCGCCTGACAGTACAGTACTAACTGTCCCTGGACTTCTCGCCTGACAGTCCTGTACTAACTGCCCCCTGGACCTCTCGCCTGACAGTCCAGTACTAACTGCCATGCCACTACCCTGATATTTTTAATTATGGTTACAACCAAGACAATTTCAGTTGTGGCTACTGCTACTACACCCTGTTATTTTAACTACAATTATAGAAAATGTATTATATCTACGTCGGCATGCTAGTAAAATGTCAATATTTTAATTTAACTGGAATATATTACAATTTGCTAGAATTACAGTTAAGATAATGTCTACTCATCCTGATTTTGGGACACTCCAGGGGTACAGAGTGTCAACGGAGCAACAGATGTCTGTCGCATTACTGGCAGAAGATGGCAGCGCCTGTCACACAGAAATGCCGGATCTTGAAATGGTCCGAGATGCAGCCATCAGCATTTACAACCAATATCTCTCTGAAAAGGTAAATCTCAATGCTACCATTAAGGAACTTTATGTAGCTGAAAGATATACAATAACATGCTGTTGTTTTAGACAAGATGTTACAGACATGATACTGAATCAACAACCCTTTAAGGTGACATCTAAAAACGACGTTTGATACTAAAATGAAATAGGTTACATTGGGGCAGTAAGCAGATCGTTTTGTTTAACATCATACATCTGTGTTTTTTTCCCCAAAACATAGTTTATTTTCCAGTCACAATTTTATAAGATGCTGACTTGAAGCGATGCCGGCAGTGTTGCGTTATGAAAGCTGAAATACCACCAGATACTCTGTCACAGGCCTCTGTCCTCAGACACTCTGTCACAGGTCTCTGTCCTCAGACTCTCTGTCACAGGTCTCTGTCCTCAGACACTCTGTCACAGGCCTCTGTCCTCAGACACTCTGTCACAGGTCTCTGTCCTCAGACACTCTGTCACAGGTCTCTGTCCTCAGACACTCTGTCACAGGTCTCTGTCCTCAGACACTCTGTCACAGGTCTCTGTCCTCAGACACTCTGTTACAGGCCTCTGTCCTCAGACACTCTGTCACAGGTCTGTCCTCAGACACTCTGTCACAGGTCTCTGTCCTCAGACACTTTGTCACAGGCCTCTGTCCTCAGACGCTCTGTCACAGGTCTCTGTCCTCAGACGCTCTGTCACAGGTCTCTGTCCTCAGACGCTCTGTCACAGGTCTCTGTCCTCAGACGCTCTGTCACAGGTCTCTGTCCTCAGACGCTCTGTCACAGGTCTCTGTCCTCAGACGCTCTGTCACAGGTCTCTGTCCTCAGACGCTCTGTCACAGGTCTCTGTCCTCAGACGCTCTGTCACAGGTCTCTGTCCTCAGACACTCTGTCACAGGTCTCTGTCCTCAGACGCTCTGTCACAGGTCTCTGTCCTCAGATGCTCTGCCACAGGTCTCTGTCCTCAGACGCTCTGTCACAGGTCTCTGTCCTCAGACGCTCTGTCACAGGTCTCTGTCCTCAGACGCTCTGTCACAGGTCTCTGTCCTCAGACACTCTGCCACAGGTCTCTGTCCTCAGACACTCTATCACAGGTCTCTGTCCTCAGACACTCTGCCACAGGTCTCTGTCCTCAGACACTCTGCCACAGGTCTCTGTCCTCAGACACTCTGCCACAGGTCTCTGTCCTCAGACACTCTTTGGGGTCCTGCCACGTACATATCAACACATAGGCTTTTTTATTAGTACTGCACAAATTCCCCCAGTGCCTCCTTGTGTTTTGTCTCTTGATGACAAATTTTGTACTTGTATGTGACATACTGTACAGGTGTCCCCTAGGCTGTGCATTGACAGTCACATCGTGAAAGTACTGAAGGATCGCATCTACTATGACCAGCCGACAGAGACAGTCTTCGATGAGGTGCAGGCGAGGGTAAGCTGGCACAATTCACAACTCTTTTATTTTTTTATCACTGCAGCTCGCATTGAAATCTAAGGCAAATTCAACAACAACGCAATAGATGCTCCTGAGATGTAATTTATTAGGGCTGTTGAAATTATAGTCCAGAGATATAAGATTTTGGGATCACCTTCACTATGAATATAGCTTTAAATAACTAAATTCTTAGATCCAATAACCTACCTTTGTTCCTGAAGCTGATCCCACGAACTCTTTTCCATAGGTATGGGACATTCTTCAGGATGATCCCAAATACTTCCCAACTTTCCGGAAGAGCCAGCTTTACATCAAGCTTCTCGCCGAACTGGACCTGCTCAAAGATGGCGCCACCAGACTGGAAGATTACACCGGTGATAATGGTAACAACATAATTTTACCGTTATCTATTTCATCTTAATATTTTTTTACGACAAATATCATGTTTACAAATATCATGTTTGCATTGCATGCAGAGAGAACATAATCTTACATGTGATAATGATAAGTCCGTCACTTGATCACACGAGCTCCTGATCCCGATACACTTTGTACTGGAAACTGTCAACTGTCAATGTAATGATCGACAAGGTTGATATTTATAAACAGATAATTATCAAATTATGACCAACATTTGGTGGTCTATATGTTTTTTATGATAAGACAACCAGACTTTGTACATGTAAGATAGGTGAGGTGGTGAGAGATAGATGAGGTGGTGAGAGATAGATGAGGTGGTGAGAGATAGATGAGGTGGTGAGAGATAGATGAGGTGGTGAGCTATAGATGAGGTGGTGAGAGATAGATGAGGTGGTGAGATATATATGAGGTGATGAGAAATAGGTGAGTGGGTGAGAGATAGATGGGATGGTGAGAGATAGGTGAGATGGTGAGAGATATATAGGATGGTGAGAGATAGGTGAGATGGTGAGAGATAGATGAGATGGTGAGAGATAGGTGAGATGGTGAGAGAGATATAGGATGGTGAGAGATAGGTGGTATGGCGAGAGATAGGTGGGATGGTGAGAGATAGGTGAGATGGTGAGAGATAGGTGGGATGGTGAGAGATAGGTGAGATGGTGAGAGATAGGTGGGATGGTGAGAGATAGGTGAGATGGTGAGAGATATATAGGATGGTGAGAGATAGGTGGGATGGTGAGAGATATATGGGATGGTGAGAGATAGGTGGGATGGTGAGAGATAGGTGGGATGGTGAGAGATAGGTGGGATGGTGAGAGATAGGTGGGATGGTGAGAGATAGATAGGATGGTGAGAGATAGATAAATGGTGTTTTTGGGTCATATTTGCTACCAGTACAACTTGAAATTTGTGATTTCCTTTGCTAGATTCTGATTCGTCTAAATCCAGTGGTCATAGAGGGGTGAGTTTCATTTCATTACTAGAATATGTTTAACAGTAGTACCAGTACTAGAACATGTTTAACAGTAGTACCAGTACTAGAACATGTTTAACAGTAGTACCAGTACTAGAACCTACTTCCTAGTAGTACCTAATCTTGTGAAACTGTTGGAATTTAACGTCCCTCCTCATTAAAATGTTTTCACTAGTCTCATTCCAAATTTATTTTGCGAAAAACCAAACTTACCCAACATCCATTGGAGCTTGCTAGCTCAATTGTGCAACTTTTGTATGTAGTTTTTTTTGTGAAATTATCAAATAAACTATTAAATTACTTAATGTTTGGAAAACATTAATTGAAATGAAAATGGAAATGCTGAAAACTCACAAATTTCACCCATTATACCTGTTTACTGTTGCTCCTGTTCATGGTAATCATGTTTACTGTTGCTCCTGTTCGTGGTAATTGTGTTTACTCTTGCTCCTGTCCATGGTAATTGTGTTTACTCTTGCTCCTGTCCATGGTAATTGTGTTTACTCTTGCTCCTGTCCGTGGTAATCATGTTTACTCTTGCCCCTGTTCGTGGTAATCGTGTTTACTCTTACCCCTGTTCATGGTAATCATGTTTACTCTTGCTCCTGTCCATGGTAATTGTGTTTACTCTTACCCCTTTTCGTGGTAATCGTGTATACTCTTGCTCCTGTCCGTGGTAATCTTGTTTACTCTTGCCCCTGTCCATGGTAATCATGTATACTCTTACTCCTGTCTGTGGTAATCATGTATACTCTTACTCCTGTCCATGGTAATTGTGTTTACTGTTACTCCTGCCCGTGGTAATTGTGTTTACTGTTACTCCTGCCCGTGGTAATTGTGTTTACTGTTACTCCTGTCCGTGGTAATCATGTTTACTCTTGCTCATGTATATGGTAATCATGTTTACTCTTGCCCCTGTCCATGGTAATCATGTTTACTCTTGCCCCTGTCCATGGTAATCATGTTTACTCTTGCTCATGTATATGGTAATCGTGTTTACTCTTGCTCCTGTCCGTGGTAATCTTGTTTAATTTGGTTATATTTCTGGTTCACAGTCAGCTGACGATCTGTTGTCATCAGGTGAAAGCACATCGTCCAATGAGCCATCAGTGAAGTGCACTAACTACACGTTGTCTGCCCACATCAGCACGACAGGTACAGTGACATCTGGTAGACAAAGAACACATCATTATTAACACTCTCTCTCCGAGAGGGAAATATTCTCTTCAACATGCAGTGTTCTCCTCCACATGCAATGTTCTCCTCCACATGCAATGTTCTCCACATGCAGTGTTCTCCTACACATGCAGTGTTCTCCACATGCAATTTTCTCCTCCACATGCAATGTTTTCCTCCATGTGCAATGTTCTCCTCCACATGCAATGTTTTCCTCCATGTGCAGTGTTCTCCTCCACATGCAATGTTCTCCTCCACATGCAATGTTCTCCTCCACATGCAATGTTCTCCTCCACATACAATGTTCTCCTCCACATGCAATGTTCTCCTCCACGTGCAATGTTCTCCACACGCATTGTTCTCCACATGCAATGTTCTCCTCCATGTGCAATGTTCTCCACATACAATGTTCTCCTCCACATGCAATGTTTTCTCCACATGCATTGTTCTCCTCCACGTGCAGTGTTCTCCACATGCAGTGTTCTCCACGTGCAGTGTTCTCCTCCACATCCAGTGTTCTTCTCCACATGCATTGTTCTCCTCCACATGCAATATTCACCTTCACATGCAGTGTTCTCCTCAACATATAGTGTTCTCCTCCACATACAATGTTCTCCTCCACATGCAGTATTCTCTTCCACATGCAATGTTCACCTCCACATGCAATGTTCTCCTCAACTTACAGTGTTCTCCTCCACATGCAATGTTCTCCACATATCGTGTTCTCCTCCACATGCAATGTTCTCCTCCACATACAGTATTCTCTTCCACATGCAATATTCACCTCCACATGCAATATTCTCCTCCACATATAGGGTTCTCCTCCACATATAATGTTCTCCTCCACATGCAATGTTCTCCTCCACATACAGTGTTCTCCACATGCAATGTTCTTCTCCACATGCATTGTTGTCCACGTGCAGTGTTCTCTTCCACATGCAATGTTCTTCTCCACATGCATTGTTGTCCACGTGCAGTGTTCTCTTCCACATGCAATGTTCTCCTCCACATGCAATGTTCTCCTCAACATATAGTGTTCTCCTCCACATACAATGTTCTCCTCCACATGCAATGTTCTCCTCCAAATGCAATGTGCTCTTCCACATATAGTGTTCTCCTCCACATTCAATTTTGAACAAAAATACACACTTTTTAGGTAAATCAATATTACTTAAGTTATTCATACACTTCAAATTAGAACATTCAAGAAACAGATTTGGAATAGGCTAAATCAGTTGAGGCTGGAGTTTTAAAAACACACTTGTATGGTAAAGATCTTAGAACATGTATATATTGAATACCATATAACATGATTTTACAATAAAAATGATCAGATTTCATTCCTTTAAAAATCTTAGTAAAGTTGCTCACACCTTAGCTGTCTCCTATCATGACTCTGTGATATCCTCATCCAGTGACCTGATGTTGACCCTTTCATCCAGTGATCTGATATTGACCCTTTCGTCCAGTGACCTGATATTAACCATTTTCAGGAACCTGCCATGAACATGGGAAGGTGTATGCCGTCTACCTGATCACAGTGAAGAAGTTGTATGCTGACGGTACACACGATACGTGGGACGTCTACCGGCGATACAGCGACTTCCATGACCTACATGCTACCATTCAGGATAAGGTCAGTTCTATGGATTAACCAGGAGAAGTTGTTGGTTTGTATATAATAGAGCATTGTAGAGTTTTATATAGTTGAGCCTCAAAGATGTTGACCTTGAGGTTCTGAAGCAAATTTTTCCATGTTTTTGATTATCTACGATCGCAATGGAGATGTTTATTATGGGTTGGAACTCATAGAAATAAACAGAAGACTGTACCAGTTATTGGTCGTATTGGAAACATTCTTTTATACAAGATACTTAACTAAATCTGGTGTCTCGCCTGGTTGCAGTGTACAAAACACAATTGGCTTATTTTTCTGTCTACTTATATTCACTGTATTGTGAACAATATATGTATGGTTAATATGTTTAAAAATAAAGTTGACATATCTTGTAAGACCACATTACACATTGGTGAATAATTGTTGGACTCTCGATAAGCCAATAGCTTCCTTGTCCACTAGCCCTCTGGAGCTTGCGACTTTGGATGGCTTCCTTGTCCACTAGCCATCTGGAGCTTGCTGCTTTGGATGGCTTCCTTGTCCACTAGCCCTCTGGACCTTGCTGCTTTCGATGGTTTCCTTGTCCACTAGCCCTCTGGACCTTGCTGCTTTCGATGGCTTCCTTGTCCACTAGCCATCTGGAGCTTGCTGCTTTGGTTGGCTTCCTTGTCCACTAGCCCTCTGGAGCTTGCTGCTTTGGATGGCTTCCTTGTCCACTAGCCCTCTGGACCTTGCTGCTTTGGATGGCTTCCTTGTCCACTAGCCATCTGGAGCTTGCTGCTTTGGATGGCTTCCTTGTCCACTAGCCCTCTGGACCTTGCTGCTTTCGATGGCTTCCTTGTCCACTAGCCATCTGGAGCTTGCTGCTTTGGATGGCTTCTTTGTCCACTAGCCCTCTGGAGCTTGCTGCTTTGGATGGCTTCCTTGTCCACTAGCCCTCTGGACCTTGCTGCTTTGGATGGCTTCCTTGTCCACTAGCCCTCTGGACCTTGCTGCTTTGGATGGCTTCTTTGTCCACTAGCCACCTGGAGCTTGCTGCTTTGGATGGCTTCCTTGTCCACTAGCCATCTGGAGCTTGTTGTTTGGGTTGGCAATCTTGTTAAAATTCTGTCTAACAAATCCTAGTACTGCATGTACTGTATGTGTGGAAGTGTTATGTGATCCTATTAAGAAAATCGTTGTCATCATTATCATCATCTAGTCGTCCGTAGAACTGGACCAGCAAAAGTATCTCAATTTGTTCACAGTATTGTATGTCCTCTTGCTGATAATAAATATGAATTTGAAGTCATTAGAAGCGATTCACAGATGACGATCGATGTTGCACTGCAGTGAAACATTTGATAATTCTATCTGCATCTATTTCTATGTATTATGCTATTTCTTATTGGATAAAGGATGAAGTCAGTGATAGTTACTTTAATGACAAATGTTCTTAACTAGTGGCTTGGACTGAAGTGATGCAATATTTACTCAAGTCCTGATCTTTTTGGGATGGAAAACGTTTAGAAAGAAATCAAATTCTAGGGCTAATTAGGAGAACTATCATGTATCAGGAGAAACAGCTAATTGTACCCCTGTACAAAACAATAGTTATACCACATTTGGAATATTGTATTCAAGCATGGAGGCCATATCGTAAAAAGGACATAGACAAGCTAGAAAGAATACAACGAAGATTACAATGTGGTTTGACAACACTAGAGACCAGTAGACTAAGAGGAGGCAAATAGAAGTCTTTAAAATAGTGAACGGTTATGGGGATGTAGATAGGAATATGTTCTTCAAACTTAAAGTAGAATCAGAGGACACAAAGCAGCATTAGTTAAGGAACAGTATAGGTTGGCCATGAGAAAGTAGTCTTTCTCACAGAGGGTGATAAATGAATGGAACAAACTGCCAAATGATTGTGTTAATTCTAGTAGTGTGAATATGTTTAAAAATAGAATTGACAGATATTTGATAAGGGCGGGCTACACATAGATGAGAAAATTGTTGGACTCTCGATAAGCCAATAGCTTCCTTGTCCATTAGCCCTCTGGAGCTTGCTGCTTTGGATGGCTTCCTTGTCCATTAGCCCTCTGGAGCTTGCTGCTTTGGGTGACTTCCTTGTCCATTAACCCTCTGGAGCTTGCTGCTTTGGAAGGCTTCCTAGTCCACTAGACCTCTGGAGCTTGCTGCTTTGGATGGCTTCCTTGTCCATTAGCCCTCTGGAGCTTGCTGCTTTGGGTGACTTCCTTGTCCATTAGCCCTCTGGAGCTTGCTGCTTTGGATGGCTTCCTTGTCCATTAGCCCTCTGGAGCTTGCTTCTTTGGGTGACTTCCTTGTCCATTAACCCTCTGGAGCTTGCTGCTTTGGGTGACTTCCTTGTCCATTAACCCTCTGGAGCTTGCTGCTTTGGGTGACTTCCTTGTCCATTAACCCTCTGGAGCTTGCTGCTTTGGGTGACTTCCTTGTCCATTAACCCTCTGGAGCTTGCTGCTTTGGGTGACTTCCTTGTCCATTAACCCTCTGGAGCTTGCTGCTTTGGGTGACTTCCTTGTCCATTAACCCTCTGGAGCTTGCTGCTTTGGATGGCTTCCTTGTCCATTAGCCCTCTGGAGCTTGCTGCTTTGGATGGCTTCCTTGTCCATTAGCCCTCAGGAGCTTGCTGCTTTGGGTGACTTCCTTGTCCATTAACCCTCTGGAGCTTGCTACTTTGGATGGCTTCCTTGTCCACTAGCCCTCTGGAGCTTGCTGCTTTGGATGGCTTCCTTGTCCATTAGCCCTCTGGAGCTTGCTGCTTTGGGTGACTTCCTTGTCCATTAGCCCTCTGGAGCTTGCTGCTTTGGGTGACTTCCTTGTCCATTAACCCTCTGGAGCTTGCTGCTTTGGATGGCTTCCTTGTCCATTAGCCCTCTGGAGCTTGCTACTTTGGATGGCTTCCTTGTCCACTAGCCCTCTGGAGCTTGCTGCTTTGGATGGCTTCCTTGTCCATTAGCCCTCTGGAGCTTGCTGCTTTGGATGGCTTCCTTGTCCATTAGCCCTCTGGAGCTTGCTGCTTTGGATGGCTTCCTTGTCCACTAGCCCTCTGGAGCTTGCTGCTTTGGGTGACTTCCTTGTCCATTAACCCTCTGGAGCTTGCTGCTTTGGATGGCTTCCTTGTCCATTAGCCCTCTGGAGCTTGCTGCTTTGGATGGCTTCCTTGTCCATTAGCCCTCAGGAGCTTGCTGCTTTGGGTGACTTCCTTGTCCATTAACCCTCTGGAGCTTGCTACTTTGGATGGCTTCCTTGTCCACTAGCCCTCTGGAGCTTGCTGCTTTGGATGGCTTCCTTGTCCATTAGCCCTCTGGAGCTTGCTGCTTTGGGTGACTTCCTTGTCCATTAGCCCTCTGGAGCTTGCTGCTTTGGGTGACTTCCTTGTCCATTAACCCTCTGGAGCTTGCTGCTTTGGATGGCTTCCTTGTCCATTAGCCCTCTGGAGCTTGCTCCTTTGGATGGCTTCCTTGTCCACTAGCCCTCTGGAGCTTGCTGCTTTGGATGGCTTCCTTGTCCATTAGCCCTCTGGAGCTTGCTGCTTTGGGTGACTTCCTTGTCCATTAACCCTCTGGAGCTTGCTGCTTTGGATGGCTTCCTTGTCCATTAGCCCTCTGGAGCTTGCTGCTTTGGATGGCTTCCTTGTCCATTAGCCCTCAGGAGCTTGCTGCTTTGGGTGACTTCCTTGTCCATTAACCCTCTGGAGCTTGCTACTTTGGATGGCTTCCTTGTCCACTAGCCCTCTGGAGCTTGCTGCTTTGGATGGCTTCCTTGTCCATTAGCCCTCTGGAGCTTGCTGCTTTGGGTGACTTCCTTGTCCATTAGCCCTCAGGAGCTTGCTGCTTTGGGTGACTTCCTTGTCCATTAGCCCTCTGGAGCTTGCTGCTTTGGATGGCTTCCTTGTCCATTAGCCCTCTGGAGCTTGCTGCTTTGGGTGGCTTCCTTGTCCATTAACCCTCTGGAGCTTGCTGCTTTGGGTGACTTCCTTGTCCATTAGCCCTCTGGAGCTTGCTGCTTTGGGCGACTTCCTTGTCCACTAGCCCTCTGGAGCTTGCTGCTTTGGGTGGCTTCCTTGTCCATTAACCCTCTGGAGCTTGCTGCTTTGGATGGCTTCCTTGTCCACTAGCCCTCTGGAGCTTGCTGCTTTGGGTGACTTCCTTGTCCACTAGCCCTCTGGAGCTTGCTGCTTTGGGTGGCTTCCTTGTCCATTAACCCTCTGGAGCTTGCTGCTTTGGGTGACTTCCTTGTCCACTAGCCCTCTGGAGCTTGCTGCTTTGGATGGCTTCCTTGTCCACTTGCCATGTGGAACTTGTGGCTTTGGGTGGCAGTCTCATCAGACCTTGCTAATATGGGGTGGTTGTGACAAGGAGACTGTTCATTGTTGACAGTTTGACTCCCTGGCTGGGCTGGCTCTACCAGGAAAGAAGACATTCAACAATATGAACAAAGACTTCCTGGAACGTCGTCGTGCTGGACTCAATGCCTACTTACAGGTGAGATACTGGCTGCTAAGTTGCAAGATACTGGCTATTAAATTACAAGATACTGGCTGTTAAGTTACAAGATACTGGATGTTAAGTTACAAGATACTGGATGTTAAGTTACAAGAAACTGGATGTTAAGTTACAAGATACTGGATGTTAAGTTACAAGATACTGTATGTTAAGTTACAAGATACTGGATGTTAAGTTACAAGATATCGGCTGTTAAGTTACACGATACTGGCTGTTAAGTTACAAGATACTGTCTCTTAAGTGACAAGATACTGGCTATTGAGTTAAAAGATACTGGCTGATACTGGCCGTTGAGTTACAAGATACTGGCTATTAAGTTATAAGATACTGGCTGTTGAATTATAAGATACTGGCTGTTATGTTTCAAGATGCTGGCTGCTGAGTTATAAGATACTGGCTGTTAAGTTTTAAGATACTGGCTATTGAGTTATAAGATGCTGGCTGTTGAGTTACAAGATACTGGTTGTTAAGTTACAAGATGCTGACTGTTAAGTTTCAAGATGCTGGCTGTTGAGTTACAAGATACTGTCTGTTAAGTTACAAGATACTGGCTGTTGAGTTACAAGATACTGGTTGTTAAGTTACAACATACTGGTTGTTAAGTTACAAGATACTGGCTGTTGAGTTACAAGATACTGGCTGATAATGGCTGTTGAGTTACAAGATTCTAGCTGTTAAGTTACAAGATACTGGCTGTTGAGTTACAAGATACTGTCTGTTAAGTTACAATATACTGGCTGTTAAGTTACAATATACTGGCTGTTAAGTTACAAGATACTGGCTGTTAAGTTACAAGATGCTGGCTGTTAAGTTACAAGATACTGGCTCTTGAGTTTAACAAGATTTTAACAAGATTTAACAAGATTGCCGTCTCGAACAACAAGTTCCAGATGGCAAGTGGACAAGGAAGCCATTGGCTTATCGAGAGTCCAACAATTTTCTCATCTATGTGTAGCCCGCCCTTATCAGATATCTGTCAATTCTATTTTTAAACATATTCACACTACTAGCATTAACACAATCGTTTGGCAGTTTGTTCCATTCATTTATCACCCTCTGTGAGAATGAGTACTTTCTCATGTCCAACCTACACTGTTCCTTAACTAATGCTGCTTTGTGTCCTCTGGTTCTACTGCCTTCTTTAAGTTTGAAGAACATATTCCTATCAACATCCTCATAACCGTTCACTATTTTAAACACTTCTATTTGGTCTCCTCTTAGTCTCCTGGTCTCTAGTGTTGTCAAACCACATTGTAATAAGCGACTTCGTAACTAAGGTCTCTTAATTCTGGAATCATCTTAGTTGCTCTTCGTTGTATTCTTTCTAGCTTATCTATGTCTTTTTTTACGATATGGCCTCCATGCTTGAATACAATATTCCAAATGCGGTCTAACTATTGCTTTGTACAGGGGTACAATTAGATGTTTCTCCTTATACGTGATAGTTCTCCTAATTAGGCCTAGAATTTGATTTCCTTTCGAAGCAGCAATCCCACATTGCTCTGAAACTTTCATGTCAGCATTAAATGTTACTCCTAAATCCTTTTCTTGTGTGGTTCTACCTAGTACAGCTTCCCCATTTTGTATTCCTCATCCATATTTCCATGTCCTATGTGTATTCATTTACACTTCCCAAAATTTAATAACATTTGCCATTTTTCTGACCATTTAACTAATTTTTCTAGATCATCCAGTAAACTTTGTTTATCTGTATCATTAGTAACCTTTCTGAATACTTTTGTGTCATCTGCAAATTTGAGTACTTTGCTAGATATGTCATCCTCCAAATCATTTATATATATTAAAAACAGTATAGGGCCTAACACTGATCCCTGTGGTACCCCACTCAAAACAGATTTCCAGTTTGAATTCTTACCATCTACTATTACTCTCTGTCTTCTGTGTGTAAGCCACTTTTCTATCCAGTTGATTACATCATTGCCTATACCATGGGCTTTTAGTTTAAGTAACAATCTTTGATGTGGCACTTTATCGAAAGCTTTCTGAAAATCTAAGTAGACAACATCCACTGGTGACCCGTGATCTACCCACTTTGTAATTTCTTCTAAAAAACATAAGAGATTGGTTAGACTTGAGTTATAAGATACTGGCTGTTAAGTTTCAAGATACTGGCTCTTGAGTTACAAGATACTGGCTGTTAAGTTACAAGATACTGGCTGTTGAGTTATAAGATACTGTATGTTAATTTACAAGATGCTGGCTGTTAAGTTACAAGATACTGGCTGTTGAGTTATAAAATACTATCTGTTAAGTTACAAGCTGCTGGCTGTTAAGTTTCAAGATACTGGCTATTAAGTTATAAGATACTGTCTGTTAAGTTACAAGATACTGGCTGTTGAGTTACAACATACTGGCTGTTAGGTTACAAGATGCTGGCTGTTAAGTTTCAAGATGCTGGCTGTTAAGTTACAAGATACTGGCTCTTGAGTTATAAGATACTTGCTGTTAAGTTTCAAGATACTGGCTCTTGAGTTAGAAGATACTGGCTGTTAAGTTACAAGATACTGGCTGTTAAGTTTCAAGATGCTGGCTGTTAAGTTACAAGATACTGGCTCTTGAGTTACAAGATACTTGCTGTTAAGTTTCAAGATACTGGCTCTTTAGTTAGAAGATACTGGCTGTTAAGTTACAAGATACTGGCTGTTGAGTTATAAGATACTGTATGTTAATTTACAAGATTCTGGCTGTTAAGTTACAAGATACTGGCTTTTGAGTTATAAGATAATGTCTGTTAAGTTACAAGATGCTGTCTGTTAAGTTACAAGATACTGGCTCTTGAGTTATAAGATACAGGCTGTTAAGTTACAAGATACTGGCTGTTGAGTTACAAGATGCTGTCTGTTAAGTTACAAGATACTGGTTGTTAAGTTACAACATACTGGCTGTTAAGTTACAAGATATTGGCTGTTGAGTTACAAGATACTACCTGTTAAGTTACAAGATACTGGCTGTTAAGTTACAACATACTATCTGTTAGGTTACAAGATGCTGGCTGTTAAGTTTCAAGATGCTGGTTGTTAAGTTACAAGATACAGGCAGTTGAGTTATAAGGTACTGGCTGATAAGTTTCTAGATGCTGGCTGTTAAGTTACAAGATACAGGCAGTTGAGTTATAAGGTACTGGCTGATAAGTTTCTAGATGCTGGCTGTTAAGTTACAAGGCACTGGCTGTTAAGTTACAAGGCACTGGCTGTTAAGTTACAGGCCCAGTCTGTTTGCTGACCTGTATTTTTTGTGTGTCATTTATGCCACAGTTTAGTTTATATATCATATTTGACATGCTTTGATGCCGTATTTAAGTAAGACAGATAAGTTCTTAAATATTGCGGTATCCAGTCCTTAGGACTGCTCAATGCACTTTAAACTTCACCCCCTGGCAAACCTGTTCATTCTAACACCAACTCAACTCCTCTTTGAAGCATACAGTAAACCCCCTGATCAAAGTTAGAATATTAAAAGTAACAGTAAAGAATCTAAGTGGCCGATTGTGACTTAGTCTGAGAGGCAGATCTTAGTAAAAAAATCCAAAATGGTGCCAAACAATGTCATCGGACACTGTTGTCATTCTTTTAGGCTTTGCTGTGTGGCAACGTGCTGAATGCTCACTGTGGTCTGGTTGACCTCGTATCTCAGTTCCTGGAACACATAGTCTGGGAGAAAGAGAAAACACAGATTTCAAGGAAGGTCAGTGTTATCTCCGTTAGGGTGTTTGGCTAATTATTATTCACAAGCAGCCAACTGTACTTGCATCTAGGTCACATTTCTGTAGACATCTATGTTTGGTTCCATGTGACAAATCCAGGCATATTTATCATATTTAATTGTCTTTTGGCAATCCAAAATACTAGAATATAAATTTATAATCTTGGTGTCTGTGATAATTTAGGAACAATTCCACAAACATTCGGAAAATTTACAAACTTGGGTGGAAACATGTTTACCAGGTATTCCTCATCTGGTAAAAATAAGCATTACAGAATATTACTAATGCAACAGATCATTAGTTCTAACTCATTCGACAGATGGCACCACATTACAGTCTCCACTTGATATTCCCACTATATAATGCAAATATTTAACAGCGCCAATATCAAATTCTTTCAAATATAAGCATTGTCTCGTGCTTGTATCAGTAATATTGTTCATAACTGAATATGAGTTTCCATTACTTTTATTTAGTCTACTCTTCAACCTGTAGAATTTTGATTAAAATGTGTCAATGTTCTATGTTTCAATAGATAGTCAACCCATTCAAGGCGTCGGTGAAGAATGTTGGTAACTTGGTGAAAGCTATGCCAGACAACTTTGCAGACGGAGTGGCGCGTGTGTCCGGCGGTCTCCGCAGCATTCCAAACAACATGCTGGATGGAGTAGGCAGGATGCTGCATGTCAAGGGGGTGAGTGACACCTGTCAATCAATGTGATTGACAGGCCAGCTGCGCAAAATTCAAATAAAATCAATAGTTTGTTTATCCGATAGTTTGTCATTCTTTACACTGAGCATACTTAAAGATTCTCTACAAAAACATAAAGAAACATAATATTTAATATAATGATATTTATTAAAGTTTGTGACCTTTTTCAGACGAAGTTGGTTGTTTCTGTAATGAATCGATTGCTGTTGTAGGCGCCCCTGTCACGTGACATGAAGGGGGATCTACGGCAGAGCGGGAAGGTGGGAGCTTGCCTGGGTGCTGAGGTAGGTGGGGAATATATCCCATGATGCCACTCGGTGTATCCTATGATGCCACTCATTGTATCCCATGATGCCATTCAATGTATCCCATGATACCACCCATTGTATCCCATGATTGCACTCACCATATCCCACGATGCCATTCAGTGTAACTTGTGATGCCACTCAGTGTATCCACAATGCCACTCAGGGTTGTAGTGTGCATGTTTGTCACTAGGGGGTCGAAGAGAACATCCCGCTGCGAATCATGCTGTTGTTGATGGATGAAGTGTTTGATCTGAAGAGTCGCGGACAGTGGCTTAATCGACGGATCGTTGCGATCCTCAGACAGATCGTCAAGACTGTCTTTGGTGACAGTTTCAACAAGTTCGTTGATGTTTTCTTATACACTCGAGCAGTGATCTGATGTGATCTATAAATTTGTTTCAAACATTTGATGTTTTGTGTTATACATATTAATAACAGCAACAAATACATGATTTCCTATTCACAAGTTGTGTTTTTCATTTAAATATATAATTAGAATAGTTTAATAAATATTACTGGTAAAGGTAAGATTGAAGAGGTTTTCAAATTAGCAATATATAAGGGTTTAAATGTTAGTGTTTTATTATTAAATGGTAAAATTAATTAATAAAAGTTATGTCACAATAATTATTGGGAGTGTCCTACAAGGTACTCAACATTTTACAAATAATACGATTAGACTTTGGAGTTTTAAGTAATCTGGAGCTGTGATTTTGTTTCAGGAAAATAGTTGATCACGTAGAATGGATGACGTCAGCAGAGCAGATTGCTGAGAACATTCGTTGTTTTAGGTGACATGTCGTCTCAATTGATGTAGAAACTGTAAACCATAGAAACATCAGAACATCTTTACTAAGTGTGCACGGGGCCTTAAATGGTGTTTGTTTATTTAATTACACCAAACAGAATGCACAGTGACGTGTAAAATATTGTTAAAAACATATTTTCAGAATTAAAACCTTTGCATGTTTGTCATGATTACACAATATGTTTCTCATGATTACGCAATATGTTTGCCTTGATTACGTAATATGTTTGTCATGATTACACAATATGTTTCTCATGATTACGTAACATGTTTGCCTTGATTACGCAATATGTTTGCCATGGTTATGCAATATGTTTGATACTCACAAAAACATCCCCATTAGCTTTTAGTTGTGTCTTTTTTTGGGAAATTCTTGGAATCCCTTATAAAATTATACCATGGTTTTTTGAAACAGGTAAACCATGGTAAAATACCAAGGTATCCCATACATTACCATACACATTATATGCCACAGCATGGTATGCCACAGCTTACCATGTTCTACCATGGTTTACCATGACTTCCATGTATACCATGGTATAACATGGTATACCATGGTATAACATGGTATACCATGGTATAACATGATATAATATGGTATAACATGATATAACATGGTATAACATGGGTATGCCATGATATAATGTGGTATACCATGGTATGACATCATATAACATGGTATAGCATGGTATAACATGGTATAATAATAATAATAATTAACTTGTATGGTGCCTGTATCCTCAGGAACCTGAGCTCAGAGGCGCAACAAAACAGAATCATTAAGCATAATCGTGAACAGGGACGCACAAAAGTCAGTATCAGAACGAGGGACAACCGAAAATTTATGGTGGAAATGCAATCTGAAATAAATATGTCTTGAGTTTAACATGATATCACATGGTATAGCATGGTATAACGTGGTATGCCACGGTACATTTTCACAAGGGATGGTTTTAATAACGGTACTAATAATTTTATTCGATGGAACTTGATTATCTCTTTCTGGCAATGGTTGCTTTTTCTCAATGTGACAGTAAACCACAGTCAGATTGGATGAGAAGAACGATTGTTCCAAGAAGCTCAGTCCATTTACTTTTGTGAAAAAACATTATTTCGATATTATATCAAGATCACATTTTTGTCATTTCTAAATCGAAATGGGAAAATTTTCGTGAGCATCAACCATAAAATTATGTACATACGTTATACGTTATCATCCTGAAAAGTCCGACTCGTTTGTTGGACAAGAGCTTTGTTTCCAGGTTAGACAATTATAGTCAATGTTTGGTCCAAATATTTAATATTAACAATTTTCATCTTGTTTGTTAATAAACTGGCCAAGTTACCCAGCACTGCACGGGAGAAAAGGCAGTCACTGTAAGAGCTTATGACTCCTTGCACTACCCAGTCTAGTTTTGATAGGGCAATGCCAATTTCAATGATGGATACAACTTCACACCCCAAAAATTATACCACTGCTAATTTCACGAAACATTCATATCACATGAAGGAAGTTATTTTGACGTTTAATGTAGCTCAAGTATCTCAGAAAAATCATATAAAACATGCACATTGTTGTGAACAATTGTGCGTAACTACTGCTGTTGCAGGGGAAATTTGAAATTTTTTTAACATACTAACCATCCCCATGGGCCCTTGAGAATACCTAAAAAATGTATCCTCCACACATGCGAAACTGACAAAGATATGAGGTAGCACATACATCCACAAACTGTGATTTATAATATAGATATCTTGACTGTATGACATTATGTTATACTGTTTTATTTACAGCAAACATCTAAATTCTGAAGGAGTATATAGAAAATTAAATCTCGGTGTAAATGTTCCAGGGATGCATTTTGGCCAAATGGGACTCTGGCTGAACCCCACACCCCAAGAGACGAAAACACAAAGTTGAGGACCAGGGTTGTCTGCAAGGCCAAGATGCTCAGTAGTGTCTCGGGTGAGAATTTCTGTTGGTTTGTTCTGGAGCATGTATTTTCATCAAAGGTAGCCAGGATTTTTGCGAAACCGTCAACACCATAAATTTCACAAACGGTATAAGATTAATGTTATATTTAATGTGGTTTGAAAGTTTAATCAAAAAGTTTGTCAAATATCATGCCCAGAAGCAACTGTGCTGCATTTCAAAACACATGAAATTGGTTTATATTATTGCATTGAATTGTGAAATTTTACATGCAGACTGTGAAAACTTATACAGTGAAACCTGTTCATAGGTGACACCACCAGGACTGCATTATATCCTTCGTGGACAGGTGTCTGTTATGGAGAATTTGATTATTTAATAATTGGACACTCACTAGGTGGCGCCATTATAATTTATTGCTAGTTGGTACTGCCGTGAGCGATACAAAGCTATTGTTAATAAAACAATACATATACAATAAATTTTGGCCATTAAACTTAGTTGGTGAAAATGTCATTAATCACAATGTCATTAATCACACAGCGTTACTGCATTCCACTGTCTCATGTAATCACCGTTTCTTTGACCCCTCTACGAACAAACGATTAATCCGACGAGTGACATAATTGAAACGAATTGTTAACAGGCAACTGCTGTAAAATTAACAAATTTCTCATTGTTCATTCACTTTGGTTGGAGCATGGCTTCTGAGAGTTAGACTTTGAGTCTTTGTCAAAACAAGGGTTAGGGTTATGGAAAGGCAAACTGAAATGGCTTTGATGTCCAAGAGAAGCCAAGGGTTGAAGCTTTACACAGCTGACAGCGGCCTAGGCTAGGGCTACGCAAGAGGTTCGCCTTAGGCCTAGTATAAATAGAAACTAGTTTCTTGTCCCCGCTTGCTTCCTTTTTTGCCAACGCCTCCTTTTTTGTTATTTGCTATTGAAAAAAAGTTCACTCTTTATGCATCATACAAGGTGTAGAGATGTGTGTGCCTAGTCTAAAATAAGAACGATGACCCCTTGCTTTGGAATTAGATAGTCACATTGGCCGTCATAGGCAGTTAGCTGACAGTGCAAACTAATAGCAAGTAATTTCGGACCTTCAGAAGTGTCTGTTATAGACAGGTGTCCGTTATGGACAGGTGTCCGCTAAGGCAGGTTTTACTATATTTATTTCCTATATCTTATGTCATAAGTGAATGAAAGCCCTGTTACCCCTGCAGATGAGTTGCGAACATTGATCGGCAACGAGACGACCCGGCAGGGCGTGACCCGGGTCTTCACGATGGTTCAACAACAACGCCTCAACAAGCGGATCCTCTACGTGATACTAGAGGGCATTCTGGAGACGCTCTTCCCACATAATAAGTTTCGCGATATGTTCCACAAGATGCACTCCCAGTCAAAGCGTGTACAGCAGGCAAGGGGCGCCACTGATGTGAAGTGTGCAGCACCACGGAAACGTGAGAAATGAACAGTCGTTGTCAAGTGCGTGTGATAAAATAGTTGATATTGTGTTGTTGCCATGGCAACATAGCTTACCTCAAACAAATTATTATTGTCATTGTCGAGTGCATGTGATAAAATTGTGGATGTTGTCTTGTTTCCATGGCAACACTGCTTACCCGATGTGGTTGGTTTGGTGTGACACTAAAAGTTGACATTGAGATGTCTGGCTACATCGTCAGTGATGTTTTGGCAGAATCTTTCATTTTGTTGCAAACATTAGAGCTGCGCATGTGTAGGTTAAATGCATGATACTGTTGACATTTTAATATCTGCTTGCACAAATGTTGTATATGTCAATGGGTCGTGGTAAACACACTCATAGTTATGAAATGTGAATGATTAGAAAACCTATGATATGTACTAGTCACTGGATACTACACAGTATACAAGGTGAAGAGATGGGAGATAACTGGAGACGCACATATTTTTGGTTGGCTTCATGTCTCTTCCTGTAGGATATTTGTGCAATGTTTATACATATTTATGATGATGTCTGCAAGTAAGATATTACGGAATGCGAAGGTAGGTTAGAATAAAGGTACACAGTCTAATAATTGTTATTATAGAACCAGGTATCTATTTTAACTTGTTGACTGCCCAAATGTGTCCAGTGAGCCACGATTAAAAAGTATAATTTGACCGTTATCTGTTTAATTTGATTGTTTAAGAGCGAACATCATATTAAATAGCCTGTGGAGGGATTGTAGTTTACCAGTTGATGATATGTAAATACAAAGGTTGATTCACAAACTGATAACACTCCAGTTATAATTTGTTTTCCATTAAAACACATTTTGGCTGGCAAGATGTTAGAATAGAAATGACTTATACTACATAAGATATGACTTATACTACATAAGATGATTTTAAAATAAAACAATAAGATATTGCACCTTTAACAAATGAATGTTTTTGGCACCTGTACTACATGTACTTGGATATTGTAATATTGAGGACAGATTGATGAATAGAAATGTTGCGTGTATAAATCTGGATAAGTTAATGTCTGGTCATATTTATGCTTCCTGCATTCCAATTTACCAGTGAAAGGACTGGGGAATGATGTAGTGTGATTACAAATAAATATGAAATATTCCATTGAATGAAGAATATTATCAAATGTTCTTATGCTTGTGTACATGTAGGTCTATGCTTGCACAGACGCACACTAATTTTAGTGACCCCCAAACCCCCTTCACAATTTTCATTCCAATTTTTTTATTTGGAGGCAGTTAAACATGTTTTTACAACATCCACTAACATTGTAAATTATACTGGAACAATTTAACTGATCAATTTAATTACTTCTCTATGCTAATTTTCCAGTAGTATAAGTAGAATAGTTAGTTAAAGATTAATTTTCCTGGATATATTATGCAGTATTACTATAATTATATGTTCGAGTAATTCAGCGTTTCTGCTTCAGTGTTAATGTGGAGGACCAGATATCCCACAGAGTGTAAAGTAAAGTTTAGTAAAACGTTAATGGATAAAGTCATTGTTATTGTTCTGAAATATAAATTGATGCCTTAAGTAAATTATATTAAAAACTGTGAAACTGTCTGCAAACTGAGGCCCGGCAGAAAAAAAACTAGTCATAAAAAGCCGCAGGAAACTGCGATATCATGAATGGAGACAGTGGCTAGTGCTGCCATCTAGCGAATGCAATGCGTCTTACATGTTTATTCGCGCCTCCAGCGGACACTAATTTTAACACGCATTTTGGTGTACCGTGTTTTTATTTATATTAATTTATAAAACGCACAGTGTATAATATCTTATTTACCAACTCATTAAAACACTGTATTATATATGTTTAATAAAAAATATAAATATGCACGTAATCCTTCCAGTCCACATTTAAAAGATATTAATATTTCGATATTACCATGTACACCACATTTTCACCATTTCATTTCCGTATGAGATGTAAATGCCACACTTAAAACAGCATACTTACCTGGCACAGGAGATACCGTGATCCACACGGCGGTTCTCCCAGGGCGAGGCCTTTCCATTGCACTTCGGTTGGGCTGACCCTTGCGATTACCCCAAATGTGGGTAACTCGGGTGCGTAATTTTTGGTAGTGGGGGACTGCGTTCGCGCTATCCCCTAGTTTCAATAAAGGTTTAAGTTCTATACGTGTTCGCGTGGGTGGGTCCCATCTAAGCATCATAGGGCGAAGATGTGTGCGTCAAATGGTACTGGTGCTATAAAGGAGAGGTTGCCTGGGGCGCGTTCGACTGACTCGGCTGCTCCTCGCGAACGACGACAATTTGACTCGAGGCGTAAGACCACTGTTGACCTTCCTGTTCCATTGACGAATGTAGTGCGTATTCAATTGCGATATGTGAATTTAAACAATTCATATGATGTGATATACGTGCAATTAAGCAGGCATATTCACAGGTTTGTTCGTAGAAGCTATTGGCTGTGAAATGGTGCATTTTTAAGAGTTTAACAGGCGGAGGGATTTTATGGGAATTTTTCTGCTGTGGGCCACACGGGCGCATGAATACGTACATGGCTATATTTTTGTCAAAATTTATGGGCATCGCACGTTTTAAAAGAGCTGCATGGGGGTATGTGATTTTTGACAAAATTTTGTCAGCATGTCAGTGAGATGATGGCAGTTCCAGAATGTTTGATGGTCACGTTTTCTTATAATCAGACAAAACATTAACATGGCCACCAATGGCAATGCAATTGCCGTGGGTTAGACAAGATCCAACATGGCGGCGCCAAGACCAAGTGGTTTGTATGTGTATGTTTTCATATTTGTGACGGTGTACGAATCTTTCCAGCTATTAAATTACCCTCATTAATTATATATACATTCATTAATGCATAAGATGAGTTTTTGGTTCATTTACAGTCGGGAAGATTAATTAAATGAAGTAGATGTTCTGCGAATATAGAATACATGTAGTCTTCGATTTATGTCGTTTCTATTTGCGTCGTTTCGCGTTAACGTCAGCGACGAATTAGGAAACAAAATCGATTTAAAGCGAGCTGTTTTGCTACAACGTCGTTTTTGGAACGTCGTAACAGGTTTCGCTTAGCGTCCTGTTTTCCGGGAACGCATCCACGACATAAATCGTGGATTTCGTGTACATTACACGTGTTAACTGAGGCCTTGCAATATTAATTATGTTTGTGTGGTTATGGTTTTGTAAAAAAAATGGATTGTACGCCAGGACATTCCGTTAGAGCTTCCATTCCTTTCATAACCTGTTCATATTTTTGTGGGATCAATGTGTCAGTGCTGGCACACGGATTCCACAAAACAGTACGAATTATCGCGCGAGACGAAAACCGTGAAGTTAACTATGCAACTCATTACTCTGTACAACCTAGCACCACATACATACGCCCGCAAACACATTTGATGAGTGTGTTTTGAAAAATTATGTGAGCCTTTGCCATAATGTAACAATACTTTACAATTGCATAACCAATTTCAGGTGTTCAGAGACGCAGATGAATGTAATGGACATTGACCTACACGACCATGGTAACTATTACAATTTGGTGCTTTCTTGTTCCAAGTTAAGTCTTAAGAGGGAATTTTATTGGTAATCCACCCGTTTCCATGGAAATATGCAAAAAAAAGTATGAACTATTAACTACACCAGGGATCATTTAACCAGTGTTCTCATAAACAGTGTGCAATGTGATTTACACACGCACGCACGCACGCACGCACGCACGCACGCACACACAAACGCACATTTTAATTGTAGCTTTAGTAACAAATAATTGCATTGCTTTCACGGACAGTAGTTATGGTATTTGTATCGATAGTTTTTCTATGCATGCATTTATTTTTCGAGTTACATTAGCTTGGGGCAATACCTTTCTTCGGACATCTATTGGTGACATAATATGTCATAGGATATTATTTATGAATGCACAAGCTATGACAGTGTGAGCACGATATTACAAAGTGAAATCTTTAAAGTGGGGTGATCCTTTATCGAATGTCAGGAAACACATACTGGCAAACAATGAAAAGGTATTAGCATTCCATCACTGAAGGATCATGCATACTTTATGTGTTGTACAATTTCTTTGATCCATTAACCTGTTGGCTTGGTCTTGGGGTATGCTAGGCAACATTACTGATGAAATAAAACATTCCCACACTGATGTGCGATTGTTTACATGTGTGCAACATTCAGTACAGTTAAAGGAGTTATGTATTATTAGTTAAGGGAGGTTGACTAGTTGCATCCTACATTACCCATGATGTCTGCCAGTTTTACTTGAGCATTATTCTTGCACCTTGAAACAGGGTAGTTTCCCACATCATTGTTTACATCCAATGGTGTACCGACCACTGATTGAGCCACGCATGTACATATTGACATTTGGTTTACATGCATTTATTTACGCTATTATGAAGACTTTAATCAACTGTTTGGAAACCACAGTGCTACCAAGCCTCAGTTTGTGCTGGCCTCAATGCCTGTGCCTGGATGCAGCAAATCTGATGTTCAGCAGCAACCAAGTACATCAGCAAATGCTGTGCTTATAAGCAGCAAACCTGATGTTCAACAACAACCAAGTGCGGAAGAAACAGATGTGGCATGTCATCCACCAACAAAAAAGACAGAGGCAACCAACAAAGTCGCCCACTCTGCAGTGGCTGCAGACCTACTCACAGGAGCAATCCGTTGCACGCCATGAACGTCTGAAATTAGCACAAGAACAACATCTGCATAAAGTTTCCATCATGAACCGTTTTTTGGACTTGATGGAGAAAAATCAAAAGTGAATGTTTAGTGGACACTAGACATGTAAAAGCATGTAATTACACTTCCAGGTAAATTTATTTAACCTGTGACCCTACATCATAAATGGGGAACACTTTTAATCTTTTACCCACGTCGCTTAGTTTTAACAAAATTATGTTTGCATGTGTAGTGAACACACAGATAAGTTTCACTTTAATCCACAGATTTACAATTATGAATTAATTTTCATCTGTGTAGTCGTATTACACCCAGTTATGTAAGGTGGTATTTATATACACCTATAATTTTGCATTATTGTTATTTGTGATACTTATGTCCACTTGTAATTATGACATAATTGGCAATTATTGATGTGCTGCTCACATATTTTGTACCATCACTTGTGCACAGTCACATGTTTTGTACCATCACTTGTTGTGCACAGTCACATGTTTTGTACCATCACTTGTTGTGCACAGTCACATGTTTTGTACCATCACTTGTTGTGCACAGTCACATGTTTTGTACCATCACTTGTTGTGCACAGTCACATGTTTTGTACCATCACTTGTTGTGCACAGTCACATGTTTTGTACCATCACTTGTTGTGCACAGTCACATGTTTTGTACCATCACTTGTTGTGCACAGTCACATGTTTTGTACCATCACTTGTTGTGCACAGTCACATGTTTTATTACGTTTGTGGTTCCCTGCTAGTGCATTTCGAAATATGTTTGGATGGTTGTCATAGTCTTGCTCTTGTTCAATGAATATGCTGATGTCAACATCTGACAGAACACACATGTTGTGTAGTATACATGTTGCTGTGACAATTTTGCAGGCATGCTCCATGTGCACAGAGTCAAGACTCTGCAACTTCCTGAATCGTCCCTTAAGGTGTGCAATAGACCGCTTCACAATTTGGCGGTTGACAGACAATGACCGATTGTATCTATGTTGCTGCTGGGTTAGATGTCCATTATCTCTAATGGAGACAGGAGCCATCCTTTCAGGGGATATGCAGCATCTCCTGGAACATAGAGAAAATGTATTATTTTATTGTGAAACAATACCTACATTTTATTAAAACTGCTCAGCCGCTGCATGCGCTATGTTGCAAGGGGTGATTAGCATGATGTATGTAAGCAAGGGGTGATTAGCATGATGTATGTAAGCAAGGGGTGATTAGCATGATGTATGTAAGCAAGGGGTGATTAGCATGATGTATGTAAGAAAGGGGTGATTAGCATGATGTATGGTGCAAGAGGTGATTAGCATGATGTATGGTGCAAGGAGTGATTAGCATGATGTATCGTGCAAGGGGTGATTAGCATGGTGCAAGGGGTAATTAGCATGATGCATGTATGCAAGTTGCATTGGCATGAATAGGATGTCTGAAATTTATTTAAACAGAGCAATACCAAGTTGTTTTAACATTTAAGTTGAACACCTTTTACTTCTCATTTTAGAACATACAATTGAAGCATTGAAGCATTGTAATTGTTCACACTATATTTGTTATTGTTTTTAAGTGATGTGAGTAAAAATGTGTTGTTGAAATGTTGGAATTGAACTTTTATGATACTGCATAATTAACAGAAATTTCAATAAAAATATTTAAATGTTATTTGATGTATACTGAATTAATATTTATGTATAAGTGGTATTGCAAAGAAGACAATATAATATCTATTCATATGTAAACAGACCATATTAAAATAAAAACAGTCTAAGTAGACTGTAATTTATGTATAACTTTGGTAATATTGATACCAAAATAGTCATAATGGTAATCATAAATCACCTATACAGACCAGTGCCCTTACACAATTACCTATCATGAATGTATCGGGGTGAATGAGGCGGTTGTCTTCCATGGCCTCAAACAATGGGGAGTTTCGTTTGCATTGATCCTGGCCACCCAACATAGCTGTCCATGATACACATACGCTCATCCACATCTATCTGCGCAATAAAAACATGATTAAGAATTTAAGTGCAAATTTTCTCGCTGATTTTGAAATACAGCTATCTGATAGTATCACAATGACATTACATTAGTGCATTAACCAGTTTTTAAAATAATAAAACCTTCACATATATTTTACATACCCTGAACAAGATTAAATACAATATCTAAATGAATAACTCTGTTATTTTTGAAATACATGTAGCTTCGCAAATTTAGTCAAGCCATGATAATGTATCATTGCCTGAAAGGAAAACCCTTTCGGTTGATGTAACCGTTGTCTCCTTGAGGGATCCTTGACAGTCGGATATGTGATCCGCCAATGACGCCTATGATGTTGGCAATGTTGCTTACTGCAGCAAATGTCTGAGATGTGAGACGCTGCATCTCAGCAGTGGGAAATTTAATGACACTGTCTTTCAAGTCACACAGCACATCAGCCACTTCGTGCACAACGCCATGCACTGTAGAATTAGATAAGCCAAACAAGTTTGCTATTTCTCACATGCTGCTGGTATTGCTAACATACCATAGAAACAACAACTTTTTTGGGGGAGGTACAGCAATAGGATCCGCGTTCTCGTCTCTCTTTGCTAACAGAACTGGCACTACCCTATCTGCGACGTGTTAAACGTGGATTTGTTTATCCTGGAATGATGCTTGAAATCCCAACATTCAAAATTTGCGACAGTTTTCTCCACAAAACCAATGATTTTTGGAACAGTTTCCCTCTTTAAAAGTACACTTGCTACGACATGGATCATATCGTCTTCGTCAGACAGATCTTCGTTATCTTCTATTAAAGTTTCAAAAAAATTATGAACTGCGAATGCGTGTGCTGCCATACTCGATTAGCGAGAACTTGGGAAATGTAAATGCCTACATACAGGACATGGGAACTTGAATGTAAACTATAAAATGGGAGACACTGTTCTGGGTACTACTGTAAAAGAAAAGGACTTAGGAGTTACAATAAGCGCTGATATGAAAGTTTCAGAGCAGTGCGGTATTGCAGCTTCAAAGGGTAATCAAATTCTTGGATTTATTAGAAGAAACATAACATACAAGGGAAAAAAGTTAATTATACCTCTTTATAAAGCAATAGTTAGACCTCATTTAGAATACTGTATACAAGCATGGAGACCATATCGTAAGAAGGATATAGATACGCTTGAACGCATACAAAGGAGAGCAACTAAAATTATTCCAGAACTTAGAGACCTTAGTTATGAAGAACGCCTGAAAGAATGTGGTTTAACAACTCTAGAGACAAGGAGGTTAAGAGGAGATCAGATTGAAGTTTTTAAGATATTGAATGGGTATGAAAATATTGATAGAAATATGTTTTTCTCACTCGAGAAGGATAGCAGAACTAGAGGACATGAGGTAAAATTAGTAAAGGATCAATGTAGATTGGACATCAGGAAGCACTCGTTCTCACAGAGGACAATAAATGAATGGAACAAATTGTCTACAGATTGTGTAACTGCTAGCAGCGTGAATATGTTTAAAAACAAAGTTGACACATATCAGGAGGACGGGTTATAAGTAGGTGAACATTGTTGGACTCTCGATAAGCCAATGGCTTCCTTGTCCACTTGCCATCTGGGCCTTTGGCTTGGATGGCAAATCTTGTTAAACTACTGATCTCGCCGTTCGAAATACACGGGTCGGAAATGTTAAGTGCGCATGCTCACAACTAACTCGAGGAACTCGAGTCGAGTCGAGCTGTGGAACGCGCCCCTGGATGCAGAGTGGGGGTTCTCATTGTGACGGAAATTTTGTATGCGCCCAGATTATGATCCTACACAAAATTTGTTTTTGCCTAAAACTAAAAACTAACTCTTATTTTGTGAATTAGTCAAATGCCCGGATGACATCGTGATTACCTAATTATTACTGTAATTACCCTACTTTGTTTGGAAGGTACTTGCGATGGATTTGTGTCCCGTCCAGGATAGTCAGTATAACTGCACTCTAAGTTGCTTCGCACTATAGAAACCAGGTTTAAACACTGGCCATTACCTACCCATACATAAATTCCGTCACAATAAAAACCCCACTCTGCATCCAGGCCACGTACTCTATGGTCCAGGCGAAGTTATGTGCGACAAACGGTCGCACATAACTTCGGTTAAACCGTGAATAGGTGGTCAAGCGAGGACTCAAGGCTAGACTTGTTTGTCTCACTTCTTGTGTAGTAGGCGTGGATGTCTCCAGTGGTTCGCTGCCCGACGATTGTTGACGTTGATTATATACAACACCGTCGCTATAAATATATTCTACCATTCAGACCAATGCGAGAACAACACCACTTCACAAGAATAATCAATTAAATTTCAGTGCTTGCGCACAGCCTGTGTCTGACGAATCCAAATGTTGGCAAATGTTTAATTACAGCGTACAGGTGTACGGAAATACACCAAGGAAGGATGATACGAGACGAACATACTCTACTAGGCGTAATTACGAAAATCAAATAAAATGAATTAGGAATAACTATTAAGGTAGTTCCACTGCTTCAAATTGAAATCAAAATATTATGTTAACAAGGATTACTATATTACACACGGATGAATAGTTAACGTAAATAAATAGTTATACCCATTTATAAGTTATCTTAAGAAGCGCATGTATGTTTGTTAGAAACAACAACAAAGAAAATAAACAAAACTGACGTGAAACCTCAGCGATCTTAGCTAGAGAATCTGGCTTGACAAAATTGCAGACCAGGGATTTAAGAAGATACCAAATTGAACGGGTTTTAAATATTGTTTGGTTATAATTGTGTTAATAGAACTATTTCCTTGAATATTAAAGAATGTAGGATAATCAGAGGACACGCCGAAGCCAGTAAAGGACAGTGTAGATTGGAAGAATCTTAGAAGAAGAAGAAGAATCTTTTAGTGCTTGTTACTTTGGATGGTAATCTTCTTCAAATTGTGTCTAATCAAAACAACAACAACGACAATAACAACAACAACAACAACTAGACTGCACACAAACGTCATGTCCGCACAACAGAAGTTTTGTTCAAGCTTGACCGTACAAACATGTCATTAGTCATTACTTATCGTGCTCGAGGCGTTGAATGAATCACATTGTGCCCGCGTGTGCTCGGCGTGACGCTCGGGAAACTCGATACCACAGCTTGCGTCAACATTCTATCTTCGCGGTCGAGTTGTCCGCGGCGTAGCGACACGTTGACAAGTTTGTTGAACGGCCACACAACTGACTGATGATTCCTCGGTGCTCTTCGGCAGCTTGACTATACATCACGCCCTGACACCACTGGAAGCTGCTAGAGGTGTTGCGAGTAAAGGTGGGTGTACAGTTTGTGTCTTGTCGCAGACACAACAAGTCTTGCCACGTCGCTGGGTTGTTGAACGAGGAAGGAAAGGGCGACTCTTCTTATGATATTTCAAGTCCGGACGTGGAGGTATGGCTGGCACTCGAAATCATTCGCTTCAAATGATCAATCTCGATATATAGCGATATGATACATATGCATCGATACATACGAACGTACGTGCGTGCGTACGTACACATGCATGCATGTATCGATCGTATGTATCGTACATCTAGACTTTGATCTTTGGGTGGCAATATTGTTAAGTTTAGTTGAATGTTTGAGTGCACCGCGTGCACTCAGCCTTTGCCACCAGGGTTATCTACGAGCCAGCGACAGTCGCGGCTGTCCTGCTTTCTGGCCATTGATAACAGTCAGTCAGAATACATACATACACGCACACGCGCACGCGCCCACTCACACGCGCACGCACACACACACACACACATCACGCGCGCAAGCACGCACACACACAAACACGCACACACACACACACACACACACACACACACACACACACGCACGCACACAAACACACATTATTATGCTTATCAGATGTAATTTTTTTCATGGCTACACACTCATACAGGCGTGTGCGTCTTACAGCGCGTGCATGTGACACACACACGACAAGTGCCAACACGTACGTCACGCGGACGACACGCGGGGATTGGAAGGAGCGTCTCACAGATCAGCGATCCATTAAACAGCCATAATATAAAAACTTATCCATCTCGCTATGAACAATTAGGCAGCACCTTTTAACGGTCGTCTCGACACGGTCGAGAAACACTGAACCGCCAGTTTACACGAATGCGAACAGCTGTTGATGGTTTATCTGATATACGTCGTGACTAACAGCAGGATTGCTTTGTACGTATGCACACGAAAGCACGTCCAATAGGTTGTGTAAAGGCCGCTGTGCACATACCGATTAATCAGTTACCAACATGTTGGCGACTGCTTTTTCAGTTGACAACTCAAATGTAGTCGTTATGTGTATGTTCTCCATTAACAGTTGGCAACGCTTTTCGTGGACATCTGGCATTTGAAAAATCGGTCGGCCGATGTGTAGTTGATAACTATTTGTTGGCAGGCAAGCTGTTGGCGACTAAAAGTCGGTATATGTAGGGCGGTCTTTAGAAAGACCAGATCATGCTAGACTGCATTTACATTTAGCGAGAAGCTACTTGAAAAGGTGTGTAAGCGTGTAAGTAATGCTGTGCAGATGCGAAAAAATTCACGTCGTTGGTATTGTCATATTAGTTGATGTTGCTATAGGCAACTTGAGGTATGACTTAGTGATGTCATATGATACCTAGCGGGCAGTATTCCTATGTACCATTAACCCCATAAGCAGGGTCCTGGACTTGTTTACTAAGAGAAAAATATATTCCTTGGACAGCGTCTTTCAATTATTCCTTGAACAGTAGGATGTTTGCCTGAATAAATCTGAGCCCAGTAACCCTGTCTGGTGTTGGTCATGATATGGTGTCACAGTTGGGATTCTGAGAAAATCGCCATGGAATATGGAACGATTGGTCACCAGGAGCCGTTAGTGCTCCAAGGAACCGACAGAAGAACTGAAAAAAGTTCCGACAACGTTTTGAAGTATATCTTGCTGCGACAGAGCTTAATAAGATAAGTTAGAAAGTGCAAGTCTGTCAGTTTCTCCATGCCGCCGGGATTGATGAATTGGATGTGTACAACAGTTTCAATTTGGAAGAAGACGACCACAAAGATAAACTGCCTCCCATCCTGGAATATATCGAGGAATAGTGTACACCTGAGCATAATGAAACCTATGAACGTTTGTGTTCAACCACAGAGTGCAAGAAGAAGCAGAACGTTTCGACAGGAAACTGTGCTGAATGTGTCGAGATTAGGAACACAACCTCTCGGGGAGAATGATCCTGGTCCAGTCAGGCCATGGCAGACGGTGGAAGAAGCAGAACGTTTCGACAATGGTAGAAAACTGTGCTGAATGTGCCGATATTAGGAACACAACCTCTCGGGGAGCATGATCCTGCTCCAGTCAGGCCATGGCAGACAGTGGGTTGTGATATGTCCCGACTTGCCGGCTCGTCCTAGTTGATTATGGTTCGAAATTCACTGGGGTAAACCATCTGGAGTCAATGGATGGTCACTGTGTCATAGGAAACACAAAATCACGCTTTTGCCAGTTGGGGGATACCTCAGATTCTGGTAAATGACAACGGATCGCCATTCTCCAGTCAGCAGTACAGAAACTTTTCGAAAACCTGCATGGGTATTTAAACACACAACATCGTCGCCCAGATATCCAGAAGCAAATGGAATGACAGAAAAAAAGTGTTCAGACAGTAAAGTGTAAAGAAACTGTTCACAAACGCAGGGAAAAGAGGTGGCTGTCCTTATCTAGTTTTGCTAGATCTTCGCAAACGCCTGTTGCTGACTGCAGAAGTACGCCTGTACAAATACTGCAGAGCCGTCGAATGAGAACAAACACCCCTACAGCGCCTCGCCTGCTTGAACCGCAACTTGTGGATGACAGTATTCAATAAATGCGGAAGAAAAAAACACGTACGTACCAGATGTACCATGACAGAAAAGCTGGCTAGATACCTTTGCCTGAGTGCAGGTGACCGAGTCAGACTGCTCAACCTGAGAGAAAATTGGCAGCAGCAGTGGTGAGACAAGTAAGACCAGAACTGAGGTCATATGTCGTACAGTCAGAAGGCCGGCATTACCTCAGAAACAGAGGACATCTGCTTGCTACGAGTGAAAGAGTTCAGTCCAAACCTTGACACCGGGAACTCTGCATGACCCGATGCCAACAGCAGGGGTGCCATCACACGGTCAACAATGGACAGGCCGTATATCACCTGTGCTGGACGACATGTTGTGAAACCAGCCCGGATGGACTTGTGACAATGTATAGATGGAGTGTACATGTTCACTATAGTGTCTGGTTTAGCTATACTATAAAGTTAATTACGGTGGACTTAGAGGACCTAAAATAGACTCAATTAGAAGAAACAGTGGTAATTACTGGAGTAACTAGACACACGGACATTATGTAGAAACTTGGACGTTGCATGAGATCCATTATGAATATGGAAATAGTATATTAGTTTAATTAGATTGATGTTTAATAATTATAATATGAGTACACTATTTCTTTTTAAAACAAAAGGAGGTGTCATATTAGTAATGTTGCTATACGCAACTTAAGTCGTCACTTGTTGATGTCATGGTATACCTAACTGGCACCTTTAACCCCATTAGCGGGGTCCTGGACTTGTTTACTATAATAATGTTAAAGAAAACAAGTCCCGGACCCCGCTAATGGGGTTAAAGGTAATCACTAGACAGCGGTTTGTAAGATGTTTTGCCTGAATAAATTTGAGCAGTCGCCCACGAAGCGCGTCTGGTAACGGTCACGACAAGTATGTGGTTTGAAATTGGTATATAGCTTGAAAAAAAACGAACGATATTCGGTACTTGAGTCACTACGATTTATTTCTGTATCACCGTTCAGATGTGTGTTAAAAAACCTAATAAATGTTATCATGTTTCGTAGCTTAATTAGTGGAACTCATAAGAAAGAAGGCGTTGGTTTGCACTAGATGCAGACCGGGCGATGTCGGCCGTACTAGACCGGGCGATGTCGGCCGTACTAGACCGGGCGATGTCGGCCGTACTAGACCGGGCGATGTCGGCCGTACTAGACCGGGCGATGTCGGCCGTACTAGACCGGGCGATGTCGGCCGTACTAGACCGGGCGATGTCTGCCGTACTAGACCGGGCGATGTCGGCCGTACTAGACCTGGCGATGTCGGCCGTACTAGACCTGGCGATGTCGGCCGTACTAGACCGGCTGTATTGTTGAGTTTTATTTATCCACTCCGAATTCTCTCCATCCACAAACACTCATTGCTTCCTTTTAGTGAGGACATTTTAAATCCAGTTGAATGTAATTCCAGTGATACCATAGTTGTTGATTTTATGAAGTAACCGCCTGTTCGAAAAGTCCATTATTATCATGTCATGGCTTTGCGTAATAACTTTGACGGTCATGTTATAACCGAATCCTTGTTGATACGTTGTGTGGCAGGATCGTGAGCGACACGTAGGTTTGTCTATTCACTGAAACTGCGTTTCATTTATAAAGGCTGGAAATCGGTCACCAATTATTGGTAAACAAATTTGACGTAAACAACGGAACAGTGCTCAGTCCTTTACGTTTTCTTATGTACATTAAAGGTTTGTCAAATAACATCGACTCCACAGTCAGACTTGCCGACGATTGTGTCATGTATACCTCAATTAGAGGCACATCAGATTACAAGAAACAACACCGCACTCATACTTAGGTGTAGAAATCACACACAACCTCAAGTGGGGGAATCATATCAGCAGTATTACGGCCAAAGCAAATAGGGCCCTGGAATATATTAGACGCCCACACCTTGAATGCTCATCGACAGTCTGGGACTCCTACACACATGAATTTAAAGTTCAAATCGAGAGAGTCCAAATAAGATCGGCCCACTTTGTGTGCATAGACTATAAGCGAACCAGCAGTGCAACATCAATGCTGATGTCCCTGCAATGGGATGCCTTAGAGCACAGGATGAAGGTGGCCAGACTTTCCATGTTCCATAAAGCCCACCCCTGCCAGACTGCCATTCCCGCAGAAGAATTCTTACACCCAGTTAAGCGCAACTCCAGAAATCTACACAATCTAACAACCAACCAGCCTCATTTAACAAAAACTGCCATAAGTACTCTTTCTTCTGACAAACGACACGCGACTGGAATAAATTACAATTAACCATTGCTAACATATCAAATATCAGCAACTTCAAACAAGAAGCGTTTAAACATCTACGCACCCAGAAAGATCAATTCCAGTGCTATTAGCTGCGTTAAAACTGCGCGCCCAATTCCTTCTCGGTTGACTCTGAAAGAGAGTTGAGAATATTTCTTCAGATTCAGAACTGTAGGCCAATGTATATAGGCCTACATACTGTCGCGTGCGCGTTTACCCACACGCACACATACACGCACACACGCACACACGCACGCACATACGCACGCACGCAAAAAGATTGTTATATAAACGGTACAGTGTAGTGTTTATTGCGTGTCCTACAGCAGGTTCCGACGCTGTGGACATCATGTGCGGCATCTGGGCGATATTCGGGTACGGAAAGGAAGTGTCGAAACAATGCTCGTGCTGTTTGCGCATTGCGCACCGAGGCCCCGACAGCTTCCGGTTCGAGAGCATCCAGCAGGCGAGTACAGACAATGACGTTGTTTTACTTGTTATCTTTGCTATGTATCTTTGTCGTCGCCGTCGCCGTCGTCGTCGTCGTCGTCGTCGTCGTCGTCGTCGTCGTCGTCGTCGTCGTCGTCGTCGTCGTCGTCGTCGTCGTCGTCGTCGTCGTCGTCGTCGTCGTCG
>BSQZ01000014.1:1547500-1552500 GCA_033239005.1 Lamellibrachia satsuma | reverse complement strand
ATAATAGTTTATCCTTGTTTCCACCACTGCCGCTAGGTGGCAGATCATATTGGCAGTGAACATCACGAGGTGATCTTCACAGCGGAGGAAGGAATCGAAGCTCTCGACCAAGTGATCTATCACCTGGAGACATATGACATCACGACAGTTCGGGCATCTGTCGGTAGGAGTTGATTTTTTCCACGCCATCATGAAAGTAGTTCCGGTTTGTTTGTGGATTCGTGGATTCGTTCATGCTATTTCTCTGACACGTATAACGGATTGGGCCGCGTTTTTTTCTAAATATCCGTTGTTACCTGGAAGAAAATCCGTGTATTATTGATATAAATATGTTTGTATACATTATTAATTCACTTACCATAATCAGTTGTTTTTTAATTTGGTTCACATTCTACGTTTTGTTCAACTGGAATGAATACGCTCTTAATGTTACAAATATCGAAATGAGAGTATGTATATACAACAATTTGTGTTTCTAGATCTTAGGAACCCAGCAGCCATTCACATACAGGGCGCTTTCCCAGGACGAGACAGAGCGAAATAATATGTCTCTTCTATAATGGCCGCCAGCACCATTTATAAGACAACAACTAAATCAATCCTGTTGCAACTATCTAATTTTTTAGCTTCTCATTTCCAGGAATGTACCTCATCAGTAAGTATATCAATGAACACACGGACAGTGTAGTGATACTGTCGGGAGAAGGCGCTGACGAGGTTGCGCAGGGATACATTTACTTCCACAAGGCGCCCTCTGGCGAGGAGGCTGACGCAGAGTCGCGCCGCCTCCTGGCGGACTTGTACATGTATGACAACCTACGAGGCGACCGCACGACAGCAGCGCACGGGTATGTCTATCTGCCTGTCTGTCTGTCTATCTGCCTGTCTGTCTGTCTGTCTGCCTGTGTGTCTGTCTATCTGCCTGTCTGCCTGTGTGTCTGTGTGTCTGTTCGTTCTGTTCGAAAATGTTCCTGTAGAAATGGAACCTCCAGATTTCTCAGGAAACAGCAGTAGTTGTGATGTAGACTCGAGTTGCGAGTGCCGTTGTGGAAATGTTCATACCCAATGACGCTACTGTTGTTTGTAGACTCGAGTTACGAGTGCCGTTCCTCGACCACGAGTTCGTGTCATGCTATCTCTCTCTGCCCGTCGCTGACCGCCAACCCACGGACGACTCCGAGAAATACCTCATCCGCAAGGTACTAACTTGAGGGTAAACATTATTAAAAAATATATGTGTGTGTGTGTGTGTGTGTGTGTGTGTGTGTGTGTGTGTGTGTGTGTGTGTGTGTGTGTGTGTGTGTGTGTGTGTGTGTGTGTGTGTGTGTGTGTGTGTGTGTGTGTGTGTGTGTGTGTGTGTGTGTGTGTGTGTGTGTGTGTGTGTGTGTGTGTGTGTGTGTGTGTGTGTGTGTGTGTGTGTGTGTGTGTGTGTGTGTGTGTGTGTGTGTGTGTGTGTGTGTGTGTGTGTGTGTGTGTGTGTGTGTGTGTGTGTGTGTGTGTGTGTGTGTGTGTGTGTGTGTGTGTGTGTGTGTGTGTGTGTGTGTGTGTGTGTGTGTGTGTGTGTGTGTGTGTGTGTATAAACACTTACGATGAACACGCCAGGTTATTCAAGCATTATATTATTTCTATTGTCTCAAACGATTTCACATTTTCTCGCTCATCCGTTCACCGCGAACGAGAATGGAACAAATGGTTGCCCGTAAAAACAACCCGTGTGACGAAAGTTAATTAGAGAATATTTCCCGCTATTCAATAAGCATGTTTTGAGACACACACACCGAATGTTAGCTTAACAATTATTAGAACAGAAACGTTCAAATAAAAATTAATTAATGGAAATATATACAATTAAGTCGTTATACGGTGTGTTATATACTCTCATATGTGGTATTCTTTCGTAGAGTTTTGTTTAGCACATTGCTTTTACTCAAGAATTATATAATTCTAGTTTGATCATTTATATGATTAAATGCTGGATCCTAAGGATCCTACAAATTCCTGTCGCTCATTAAAATACAAAGGACAGTTTCTAAAACGTGAAACACCATTTTTACTTATCTACTGTACCCCCGAAGGCGTTCGATGAAACAGGCCTGCTTCCCAGCGACATCTTGTGGCGGCCGAAGGAAGCATTCAGCGACGGCGTCTCAAGTGCAAAGAGGTCATGGTACGAGATTCTCAAGGAACACATCGAAGAGAAGGTACTGTTCCAACTATTGTCGTAACTTGTTCAACCCTCTTCTTGCCTACTATCACTTGAGGCAGAAACAACACTTCTCCAGTTCTGTTGTTCTCTCCCTAGCTGAGGGCCATTTCCTCTAATTCACCCTCCACAGCTATAATCCGGGTTGTTTTCGGTATTCCTCGTGTTCGTATTAATTCTAGGGTCTGAAGGCTGCTTTTTCTATATTTTCATCCTCCGTTCGAAAACACGTGGCCGGTCCACTTCCACCGTTCACTACAGCTTTCAAAATACAAAAGTAATTCATATTAATTTGTGCAGTTTGTTTCTGCTGGACATCTTTTGTGGCCAGAATATTCGCATTATGTTTCGAAAGCATTTTGTGCGGAAGGTTGAAAGTTTGAGTATTTTCCCTGATCGTTTGTATAGTAATTTCACAGTAAATATAATATATCCTTTATATTTTTATGACTATCGACTTTGCCGTTCAGCATGTAATGTCAACAAGATATTCGAGTCGAAAGATTAAAATTAAGCGAATAACGGTCAAACTATAAAAATAAACAGCGGTTCACTGAAACACGCACAAGGGTCAATACGTTGAAGCAGAGACGTCTCCGCTCAACATAATAATTTCGGCCAAGAGGAATGTAATTCTGTTTGAAGCGGCTGATTCTTTTAAGAGCCACCTTTTAATACAGCGGGAAAAATGAATGATTCTATCCCAGTGAATATATTAGATTCTACCGAGCGGCTGATTCAGTTATCCGTGATTCTGTTAATCAGAGTCCACTGCATATATAGTTTACAATAGGTAGCATTTTACGATAACAACGAGCATACTCTGTACATTTAACCCTCGGTTAATTAAAATGTAAATGTACGTTCTTATATAGCGCGGTATCCAGTCACTACTCAAGTCACTTAACACTTCACCCCCTGGCAGACTTGTTCATTCCGACGCCATCGCGACTTCTCTGGGAAGCACTAAGCCACGCTGCAATTCCTGCGCGAAGACTATTCGTTCACATATCCACCACTGTCTATAGCCAGGTACTCAGTTATACAACTACTTGAAATGGCAGCAAAAGGATTCGAACCCATGTTTTCTCGATTACGAGTCCTACGTCATAACCGCTACGCAACCACACCCCACATATTAACCCCAAATAACCCTCTGCCCTCAGGTGTCTGACGAACAGTTAGCCAGCGCCAAAGAGACGTATCCCTTCAACAGCCCCCACACGAAGGAGGCGTACTACTACCGACATACCTTCGAGAAGTACTTCCGTGGACATTCCGCCTGGATCCCGTATATGTGGATGCCCAAGTGGACGAAGGGAGTGACCGATCCTTCAGCCCGCGAACTGACCCATTACAAACAATAGCGGTCAACGTCAGTCGGCGTCCAAAAAGATTCGAAATTACCCAACTGTTACCAAACACAAATTTATATTTTAATTGGCGAAGTTGTGGTTATTTAACATATGCATTTTTATTATTTAATTTAACTTAGGGATCTAATTTATAATTTACAGACGCCATCAAATAAGCGAATATAAGAAATGACGGACAACATAAACCGATTTCACGTAAGATGTGCTTTTGCATTCTCTAACATTTCCGCCATCAAAATATTTATATTATTCTGGGCATAAATAGTCAATATTAAGATTGGTTTTTATTAATTTTCGAAGCACCATAGCATCTTTATAATTAATTTGACAACTTGAAATACCAATTGATGTTGTTATGTAATGCAGACAGCCTTTGCTTTTATAAATTGCTCTCACAAAAAGTGTTCCCTAGACGTGTTGGAAATGTTCCTTTCTTTTTCTGACGGTAACGAAAATATGTTCTCTCTTACGCATATGGACCCTGTATTAGGTAACAAGGGGCAAGTTTGTGGTAGCTTTCAACAGAAGTATAATGCGTAGATAATTCTAAGGTTGGCAGGTGTTTCTTCAATAATCATGCTGATGAAAACGCGTAGGACTATTACTATAACGGAGGACGGGTGTTAACATATTATTTACTGATTGAAATCTACTGTAGAGCGTGTTTTTAAATAAAATAGTAATATGCTTGTCTATGTACACAAGTTCGATTAGTGTATCTTAGCGTTGTCAAGACGTACAACTTTTTTGACGACATTTGTTATGCTGTATTAGACAAACATAATGTTAACATAATGTGCATAACATATTTACTTAATCCTCCTTCGAAAACCATGATTTGTGCGTCACAAATAGTCAAAACTGCTTGTATTGGGAACATAGTTTAAACATGACCATTGCATAATGTCTACATTTCAAATATGACGCAGATCAACACGTGCAACGATGCAAGAAACAGTTGACAATTAATTTCTGCAGGTTTAAAACGAAATAGAGGGGATGATTTAGGGATGATTTTGTTAAATTTAGCGGTATTTCTTGGAATACAAATTTCAGCATACCCAATAAGTCCACAACATAAATAAACCTATGTTTAAAATCACTGCCAAAATTTATTTCACAAGGTGTTTGTGGAGATTGCTTGAAATGTGAAGGATAATTTACGTACGTGTCTCAGGTTTTACTAGGGAATTGTACGCATTGTTAGTGTTTTCAGTAATGCATATATATGAACTGCACGTAGCAGATATTGTTGTTCAAATGTCAAAAATAAATATTAAAAGTTCCCGTGCGTGTTCAAATTGAATTCCATGTGATATTTTTGCTGAAGGTGTTTTTATTTTGGAAAGAAAATATATTGATATAGGTATAGATGACTTAATGCATTCTACTGTGTAAGAATAGTACATACTTTAAACAAT
>BSQZ01000014.1:1515000-1542500 GCA_033239005.1 Lamellibrachia satsuma | reverse complement strand
ATAAAATACTAATAAATATCAGTGTCGTACAAATCAGCCAGTGAAAATCGCTGTATATTCCCTGTAAAAACCCTCTGCGAAGATCTAAAACCAAGCACTCGTATAAAATATATTACATCAAAGTAAAATCAACAGATATGAGTAATTAAGCGGTGTTTTGGAAGTAGATTGGAAACGATCATAAAGACCGTTCATGACTCTACTATTCAACCGGCGCTGGCAGGTGCATCACCTGTTGGAAACCCTTTACGTCAATGAAGCACAGAAAGTTCATAATATAGAGTGCTGAAACATATTCAGCCAAACCTGTCTTAGGCGACCGCTCAGTGTATGGTCGAAAGTGGTCTCTTAATAGAGGTGGTGCTTCGGGAGCAGTTGACTGTGGTCGTTAATGAGAGGTGGTCTCTTAATCCTGATGGTGCTTCGGGAGCAGTTGACTGTGGTCGTTAATGAGAGGTGGTCTCTTAAAGGTTCCTCCTCGATTCGATTTTCCTCTAGTCTCATTTCAAATTCATTTTGCGTAAAGACAAACCTGCCTAGTATCCACTACAACATGCTCGCTGGTTTGTGCAACTTTTGTATGTAGTCTTTGTAAAATCATCAGACAAACTATTAAATTACTTAATGTTTTGCCCAACATTATGTGAAGCGAAAATGGAAACGCTGAAAACTCACGAATGTCACCCTTGGTGAAATATCGTAACTTTGTCGTGTGACCGGCGAGAGGATTGAAGTCACGCCAAGTATCTTCATTGACCCGCGCAGTGTTTACGATTTTGGATATCCACTTACCAGATCTAACGACTGAGGTCAATTATTTCCTTAATTTTAATTCTTTGCCGATCTTTGCTTCTTTTATCCAATCTTTCCCGTCGTCCCAACATATTCTAGTTTTCTGTTTATCATCACGTGACCTAAACATTATGTTTGTCTTTTCTTGATTTTGCAAATGATCTTCCCTTTTTTTAGCTTTTCTTAGAATTTCTTCATTGCTTTTTTCTGCCCACGATACTCTAAGCGTTCCTCTCAAAAAACAAATTCCTGTTTTTTTTTACTTAAGTTCAGGTGCCTGATGATACCATCAAAAGATGAAAAGCGGCCCAAAGCAAAGCTTAGCAACATTGCACTAAAACAAGATCAAACATGGATGGATCAATAAAAATATATACAACAAAAGAAACAAAAAATAATAAATAAATAAGTAAAAAGTGATTTATCTATATATCTGGTGGTCATGGTAACAAGGAATAAACGCTACGCCCTACATGATATATCACCTGACTAGGCATGCCTAGGTACTTTTCTATATAGCGAACTGCAAACAACTCTATCCACCTGAGATGTTCCCCGGTGGCGGCGCCATGCGGAGATGTGCCGACGATGAAGGACGGCACAACAAGAGGGTCGGTCTGCGTCGGCACCTCATTCTCCCGTCTCGTCGCCAGGCAGTCGCCCACGTACGTCCGCGACTTCACGGTCGGCCCTTCCCATATCATCAGTCGGTGATCTGAAAAGCGGAAATCGATAGTTAATGGTACTAAGGGGTTATGCGTAGATTTCTACAAAACCAAAGGCCCGTTTACACGATTTGACCCACAATTGGTCGGGCAACACCGTGTCGCATGACAGTGCTAAATTATGCGTGTGTTTAGTCGAGCGACGTGTCCGGTCACTGCGAATACGACTTATTGACTCGTGCTAATACAGATGTGTGTTTTGATGAAAGATCACGATAGGTGTCCCAGCTGTTTGTCGCGGCGGTCGCTGATTGGCCAATGCTTCGAAATTGCGGCGAGAGTCGGTGGAATTTGACCATCCCTAATGTCACCACCAATTGGTGTTTACACGACTGATTTTTGCACTGCTATGTCAGCCGACAAACGCTATTCTCGTACGTATGCCTATTGTTGTTCATAATGTGTAATTAAGATGAACTGTGATTGCCATGTGTCAGGGTAAAAACCTGCTCAAATGCGCTATAATAAGATAATACTAAGTTAATTTAATTGAATTTAATTAATTGAAAAGTTAAAGTTAATATGTGTCTAAAAGACAAATAAAGATAAGCTAAATAAGCTAAATGAATTACTTTACTAATTAACTTAAATAAACAACTAAATTAAATTGAACTTGACACATTAGATAAACATATAAATTATGCAGATAAGCTAAATACAAACAAGTTAAATAAATAATAAGATAAATAAGTCAAAAGTCCTAGTCGTTAAAATGCCTCTTCAGCTAGCAACGGAGTGTTCAGAAGGCTGCACGAGAGAGATGTCCTAAAACAGTCTAGAGTGCCACAACGGAGTTGGCTTCCCTGGCTGCAGGTTAGCTTCCCTGGCTGCGGGTTAGCTTCCCTGACTGCGGGAGGTAGGGCGTTCCATGGTATCGGCCCTGCCACATAAAAGGCCGGATAACGACAGCGCTCGAGATGGTACAGCGGTCAATTACAATTCCTACACTATTTACCCAAACTATATTACGTATGTAACCAGTGATGTAACCAGTGATGTAAACTGTATTACGTATGTAACCAGTGATGTAACCAGTTATGTAAACTGTATTACGTATGTAACCAGTGACGCAGCTGAATAAACGTAGCAACGCCGGCAGCAACGAGTGGAAAGAGGGGGTATATTTTACACGGCCATTGAGAATGGACTCCCCCCAATATAAACAATGTAAGAACAGAATGGACCCCTCCCCAATATAAACAATGTAAGAACAGAATGGACCCCCCAATATAAACAATGTAAGAACAGAATGGACCCCTCCCCAATATAAACAATGTAAGAACAGCATGGACCCCCCCCAATATAAACAATGTAAGAACAGAATGGACCCCTCCCCAATATAAACAATGTAAGAACAGAATGGACCCCTCCCCAATATAAACAATGTAAGAACAGCATGGACCCCTCCCCAATATAAACAATGTAAGAACAGAATGGACCCCCCAATATAAACAATGTAAGAACAGAATGGACCCCTCCCCAATATAAACAATGTAAGAACAGCATGGACCCCTCCCCAATATAAACAATGTAAGAACAGCATGGACCCCCCAATATAAACAATGTAAGACCAGCATGGACCCCCCCAATATAAACAATGTAAGAACAGAATGGACCCCTCCCCAATATAAACAATGTAAGAACAGAATGGACCCCTCCCCAATATAAACAATTTAAGAACAGCATGGACCCCCCAATATAAACAATGTAAGAACAGAATGGACCCCTCCCCAATATAAACAATGTAAGAACAGAATGGACCCCTCCACAATATAAACAATTTAAGAACAGCATGGACCCCCCCAATATAAACAATGTAAGAACAGAATGGACCCCTCCCCAATATAAACAATGTAAGAACAGAATGGACCCCTCACCAATATAAACAATGTAAGAACAGAATGGACCCCCCTAATATAAACAATGTAAGAACAGCATGGACCCCCCCCAATATAAACAATGCAAGAACAGCATGGGTACATGGAAGGTACATTTACGCACGCACGCACGCACGCAAGCACGCACGCACACACGCACGCACACACGCACACACGCACACACATACACACACACACACACACACACGCACGCACGCACACACACGCACATATATATACATATATACATATATATATATATATATATATATATATATATATATATATATATATATATATATATATATATATATATATATATATATATATATATATATATATATATATATATATATATATATATATATATAGGCGGGTACGTTTACCACGACTGAATATGAACATCCCCCCCGGTCCAAATTCCACAGCGGTAAATAGACCCCGGGTCCATTTGTACGGGGGTCCATTTATAATACAACACCGGCAGACACCAATCGGACATTGTACCCTGGAAGGCGATGTCACGTAGCCTTGTGAATGTTAGCAGAACATCAACAAAATCCTATCCATAGAAGGCCCGCTAATAGATCGTAGTCATGACATCTCGTCAACGTCGTGGCTGGTTCAAATGAAAACAACGTGTTATTTTCACAGAAGATGTGCGTTACCATAACACTTGCCACACTAGTGGGAACACTGAAGGACAGGCATAAGCTTATCTTGGCGATATGGATCCATTTACGGGCAGTGGGTGCGTTAGTTTGATGGGTGCCAGGGAGATGTAATTTGAACGCACGTTTAGTGGGGAGAGATACCTAGCGCTCGTCACACTAAGGCAACTATTGCCTGTAAATTAACATCGTGGGAGAAAGACACACACACACACACGCACGCACGCACGCACACACGCACGCATGCACGCACGCACGCACGTACGCACACAGGGATAGAGGGAGCTATGGAGTGAGGGAGAGAGGGGGAGATGTAGAGAAAGAGGTGGGGTAAAGAGAGAGAGAGAGAGAGAGGGAGAGAGAGAGAGAGAGAGAGAGAGAGAGAGAGAGAGAGAGAGAGAGAGAGAGAGAGAGAGAGAGAGAGAGAGAGAGAGAGAGAGAGAGAGAGAGAGAGAGAGAGAGAGAGAGAGAGAGAGAGAGAGAGAGAGAGAGAGAGAGAGAGAGAGAGAGAGAGAGAGAGAGAGAGAGAGAGAGAGAGAGAGAGAGAGAGAGAGAGAGAGAGAGAGAGAGAGAGAGAGAGAGAGAGAGAGAGAGAGAGAGAGAGAGAGAGAGAGAGAGAGAGAGAGAGAGAGAGCGAGAGAGAGAGAGAGAGAGAGAGAGAGAGAGAGAGAGAGAGAGCGAGAGAGAGAGAGAGAGAGAGAGAGAGAGAGAGAGAGAGAGAGAGAGAGCGAGAGAGAGAGAGTGAGAGAGAGAGCAAGAGAGAGAGCGAGAAGAGAGAGAGAGAGAGCGAGAGAGAGAGAGAGAGAGAGAGAGAGAGAGAGAGGCGAGAGAGAGAGAGAGAGAGAGAGAGAGAGAGAGAGCGAGAGAGAGCGAGAGAGAGAGAGAGAGAGAGAGAGAGAGAGAGAGAGAGAGAGAGAGAGAGAGAGAGAGAGAGAGAGAGAGAGAGAGAGAGAGAGAGAGAGCGAGAGAGAGAGAGAGAGAGAGAGAGAGAGAGAGAGAGAGAGAGAGAGAGAGAGAGAGAGAGAGAGAGAGAGAGAGAGAGAGAGAGAGAGAGAGAGAGAGAGAGAGAGAGAGAGAGAGAGAGAGAGAGAGAGAGCGAGAGAGAGAGAGGGAGAGGGAGAGGACAACATAGAGAAAGAGAAACAAGAGAGGGGAGAGAAGGAGCTAGGAAGAAAGGGACAGAGAAGAAATTAATGCTTGGTGGTGCAGGTGTCGTTTTCCCAAGCATTGCATATATCAGTCGCATGCATACATTAAAGATATAATGCTGGATCGAAGCTGGGATTGACTTTCGTTTCACCATTCCCATTGTTTTTTTGCCTTTGGCTAGAGCGTATTTTTTGTAGTTAATACATTTCTTAACATCAACCAGACGCCTGTTGCGCGACACTAAGTCGTACTGTAATATGTCGCATTTGTATCCCAAACACACCGTGTTTTCCGCATAAATAGTTGTGCAATGTCGTGACCAATTAAATCATACCTGAATGTGTCCTATCACCGAAAAGAAATCCTCTCTGGTGATCAGTCGAATCTACGCGTCGCTTTCTTGATCTCGGAGAAATTCGCCGCTTCTTCGGGTCGCATGTTACAAAACAAAATGTAAGTTAATAATTTAATTAATGCAATATATAATACATATATGTAGGTGAGTATATCACTATGTGAGCTTAAACATATTAAATTTTGCTAACACGTTATTTTTGCAGAAGCCTTAGTCTACAAGTTCCGCCAAAGTGGTGGTAATAATGGGAGTTCATAACCTTCTGACATCCATAAAAGGAAACACACCTTATCCGTCGTTTGCTCATTAACTTCTTTGTGTAAACCGGATTTTGGATGAGGCATATTTAAATAAACTGCTCTATCCAACTCCGTGCGATCTAAAATGCCGGAAGCGTACAATAGTCATATTATATTTTTCCTTAGAAACGGAATTAGTTTGCAGTGTTGTTGTAATGCAACAAGAATGCATATTAATTATGTGCTGTTAAAAACTATTTAATGTTTCATTAATTTAACACATTATGTTGAATTTGATTTAAAGATATTTAAATAATTAGGTGTAATAATAAGCGTGTAATATATTGGACAATGAAACGACAACGAACGCGCCTTACGCAAAACGTTCCACCTAGCGGATTCAAATGTCAAACACTACGTGGCGCCATAATGTTCTTTTCTGTCACGTTTTTTTATGGATATCACTTTTGACCAGCCGTTATATTATAAATGCTAATAAATTCGGTGTCGCGAAGTCCCGTTGAAATTAATATGGGTGTCTGTACAATGATGCAGTGAACAGCCTGGTAGCAAATGACAATTTTGAGCTAAATTTCCTAATTCCCGGTTTAAACAATTTCTGACGGTAAATACTGCAATAAAGATTAAAAACCTGAGTCATGACATTGTTTAGTTGGGTGTACTTTGAGATGGAACTGTTAAAAAGGCGAGGCTGTTTAACTATACGAAAGTTCCAATTAGCTGCGTATCAATTAGTCAGCCAATGGAAATTAGTTGAACATTCCCTTTAATTGGATGATGCTGAGTAGTGAGTAGAAACATTTATATACTTCTTCGCTTATTAATTGTCGCTCTCACACCCAAGTCTATCGCTTTCACTTTCTCTAGGAGGCTCTCGCGTATTTAGGATCTTGGAAAATTCGGTATAAAAAAGTATTATCCTAATGCACCCCCTTAAAAAATATTAGCGATGATAGTCGGGGACAGTTTTACTATAACGGTGTTAATTTTTATTTTACAGCGACACACATACTGCTGCTGAATTGTTTTCCCGATTATCGTTACTGTCGATAACTATTGATAGTTAAATTTACTATCGATCGCATTGTATCGTCACAGCACTATTGCGATGTATCGATAATGTGATGCATCGTTGTACTCATATTAAATAGACTCTGTTCGGAGGGACGGTCGTGTCTTAGTAACCATTGCGATAATACATGAAAGCTTTACGTGTCTTTCTCGACCTTGACACTTGGCGCCACGGTAGAAACAATCCCATCTGGTGACGCGGTTTCAAAGGCAGCAAATTAACTGTAAAATGAACAGGAATGTTTGACGACAGAAAAACTCTCTCCCCCTCCCCAACTCTCTCTCTCTCTCCCCCTCTCTCTCTTTCTCTTTCTCCCCTCCCCCCTCTCACTCCCTCTCCCCCTCCTCTCTCTCTCTGTCTCGCTCTCTCTCTCCCTCTTCCCTCCTCTCTCTCTCCCCCTCTCTTTCCCTCTCTCCCTCTCTCTCCCCTCCTCTCTCTCTCTCTCTCCCTCTCTCTCTCTGTCCCTCCCTCCCCCTCTCTCTCTCCCTCTCGTTATATCTCTCTCCCCCTCTCGTTCTCTATCTCCCTCCCTCTCCCTCTCTCTTCATCTCTCCCCCTATATATATATATCTCTCTCTCCCTCTCGTTCTCTCTCTCCCCCCTCTCTCTCTCTCACAGCCACACATACCTAAATAACTTACCCCGCGCCATGGCCCCTTTGGCTTAATTTGTTTTTTCGTATGTAACCTATTGCGCCAATGCATGGCAGCATGGTCAAATAGTGGGTGACTAAGCTTGCCCCCTTTTGCCTCGTTTGCGAGATCCTAGATACGCCACAGCTCATATACCAATGCCAAAGGGGGCATGACCAAATGCCCCGCCCTCCAACACTCTGATCGGAATTCTCCAGTATTAAATCGTCCTGAGCTGTTTCGAAATTGATGCCTGGATTGACTATAATATTAGCTCGTGTCTGTTGCCTATTCAAATGGAAACGGGCGCTCTGTCCCCCATGTGTTTATGAGAACGTTACAAGTGCACCGCGGATCCGGGGTCAAACCATGGCCGCGACTACGCCACGCGCCGCTGCGCTTGACGGCTCTAGCAAAGATTGGGTTACGCGTTCAGCGTGAATCCACCCGTGACGAAATTTGGCACTCCCGTCTATATAGCAGCGCGGGGTGCTCGCTCACAGAAACTCATATCGCTACCGCAGGCGACGTTCTTACAATCGCAGCGTCGTTGTCTTTCCTCGTGTGAGTATCAAGCAGCGGTGTAGTGTGATTAAGACGCCGGAGCATCGGCCAGATGAACAGTAACGCGGTAAGTGAATGGTTCATGTTGTGTCGGGTGAACAACAGCACCGTTATACGCGTAACCGATGTGTTTAAACGAACGGCTTGCCTGGCCGTTCGGTCGCGCGACCAGTATTCACTGCCCAGGATTCTTTTCGCCACATTGCCAGCAGCAGACGCCAACAGCAGGATAAATATCTTGATGACATTAATCTGTTTATTAAAACCACATGTTGTATATTGATCGTGTGTTCGTTTACATGCCGTCGTTAACGGCATTTTATTGCCGGTGAGCGTTTGCTGTGGTTTAAGAACTGCCTGAACGAGCAGTAAACTTGCTTAGAAAAACGCGGCGGTAATACTTAAATCGAGGAGACCGTTATATAATATCTAGGGCGCGGTGGCGTAGTGGAAACTCAATCGACAAGACCGGGGTTCGAATTCTCTTGCAGCTGTTTTGAAGCTTGGGCAATTTCGTTCATTCCACTTTGCACCAGTTCACTCTGCTGTATAAATGAGTACCTGGCAATATACAGTGGTATATATGTGTGGAATAATAGTCTTCGCGCAGTAACTGCAGCATGGCTGAATGCTTGCCAGAGAGTTGGTGTTGGATTCACTTCTACCAGGGGGTGAAGTGTGAAGCGCTTTGAGCGGTATCAAGGACTGAATTCCGCTCTGTGTACCAAAGCACCTTTTTACTATTTTCTGTGATTGTGTATTCATTGACACGACCTCGTTAACGGCATTTGATTGCCAGTAAACGTTTACTGTGATTTAGGACCTGCCTGAACGGCCAACAATGTCCAGTAAACGTGCATAGAAAAACGACAAACGTCTAATTGGTGGCATCCGGTGTTTTGGTCAATGGTGGTATTCACCATTGGTCAGACAAACTCTAGACACGGCGCGGTCCTCGCTGTCCAGGTGTCCAGCACAGTGACCTGTCACAATTGTAGGTTGACCACCCCACAACGAAAAGGCTGTAGATGACTCAGAGACGCTTTACAGGTCAAGTTCTCAGTGGGTAGATATCAGACCTCACCTTGACCTGCATCGATGTCGTAATAGCTAAACATATTAGTGCTGATTTGCCAATTTGTATGAGTCCAGTTCAACTTGACACTAGGCGAACAGGACACAGGGTGCAGGAAACTTTAGACAAATAATTCTACTCTCATATAATTCTACTCTCATATTGGTTAAGGATCTATATAAGATGTAATTTTTATGTAATTTAGATTAATCGCATGCACGCTATATATACATTGCATCAGACAGTCATCAGTCGAACGGTTTGTTCAATAATCATTTGTTACGATAGTTAACCATGCGAGTTTACTGATTTAATATGTTTTAACAGTATTTGAAACGACATAAGGCCTATTAAAATATGTTAAAAACAAGATACGATCCCACACAGCATGTGACTCACATCTCCAAAGATTCTGAGTCTTTCCTTGACAATGAAACAATTAAAACATAAATTCAACGAAACATACAATTTAATAATCAGCCGATGTTGAACTATTTTGTTGATTTAAAACTCAATAATAATGAAATTAACAAAAGTAGCCTGCGTCGACATGAATAGTTTAAAGCTACGCTGACACATTGACAACAAGGCGTCATTGCTTGATGTATTAGATTGGCGTCCAGTTACCACAGTCCTACGATGCAGTCACAAGCGGAGTCGATAACCAACTGTCTGCCCGAGTCCCCGCAGGCGGGGGTGGGACATGTCCGTATCAAAAAAGCCCCGTCATTTCCTTTGTGGGAGGATGACTGTGAAACCTGACTATTAATTCTTGCGATGATTCTCATCATGAAGCTCAACCCCAGGGCACTGCAGAACAATGACAACATGTTCAAAATACGGTGCACGAGCACAGACAGCATGGACTATTATGAGTGAACCACTTTCGTGCACCTTTCGCTATGTGGTTGAATGCTTCCAAAAGAAGTCCAATTGACGTGAACGTGTCTACTGGAGGACACGTAAATTGCTTTATCGACCAAGACGCGGTAACGTTCGGTTGCTAGCCAAGTATGCTTTTGGAGCCCGCGAAAACAATTTTTTTCTTAAGAATACGAATAACACGTCTTGATATAAAAATGGCTCCAAGTACAAATGTGAGTGAAAGGAACACCTTTATTGTTAGTGAAAGGACCTCTTTGTGTGTGAAGGGTCAGAAGTGTTATAACTCACTCGACCCTACATGCAAGAGATCAATTAACCTCTGCAGAAATACATCACAGAAACATATGAGATATAAGGACTCCCAATACAAGGAACATCGGCTGAAAAGGAACAACTTTCAAATCCCCGTTCTACCCTGCACTCTTTGATGTATACATGGATATAAGGAACAGCGAATATATAGAATAGTTCGACCGAGTCCCATCGTGTTCTTTTTAGTAAGAATCCACTATATTCTGTGGGGATAATGACGGGTGCAGCTCACTGGTCCTGAACTAAATGATCCCGGCATCCCGTTACACGTAGCAGGAGCTACGCACAAGGAGGAATACGCGGGTCGTTACCTAATCGTCTAAACTTACGTTAGTAAATGATTGCAACGATAAAAGGCAAATAATTGCTTAGGAACGCGGACACAAAACTATACGATCCAGGGTCCGGAGAGCTATGGCTTGTCCTCGCTAACGCACGAACGCTGAACAGTTATTTTGTGAGAAGTTGACTACTTGAGATGTCGGTGGCACGACACCTGGCGACGACTTGGTGATTTATGTGACGCCTACCTAGGCACATGGCAGTTAAAAAAGAAATAATTATTTGCCAAATATCAATATTTAGGAAAAATGCAAAACGCACAGTTATGCTTAGTTTTAACATTAATTAACATTAAAGACCAACCTGTTCTGTAATGAATCAAAACAGCTCCGAGGTGACAGACAACAATTACGTTTTTCACTGACGACCATAATAGCGTTCCATTGCTGCCCTGGGAGCTTTTTCAGCGGTTTTCTTGACACGTTAACAGCGTATTACGCTTCAGTTGACATATGTTGAATGCGAAATTTACGAAGCTGACAGTCTCCTTTTTTAATAGAAACACTCGTTAACCTGACACCTATCATGTTGACATAGCTCGTTGATTTGACGTCATATCGTCAGTTTTGTGGCCCCACAACGACTGTAATATTGGATGAGGGGCCAGTGAATGGTGCCTCTTGCCACTTACACGCACAATCACTTTTCTCCCAATGTTGATACGTACAATCTGACGTTGACACGTTTTTACATGCAATCGACGCATTAGGATGTATTTACGGGTACGTGTCACTTGTGGTTTGACCCAACGCCTTGTGTATATTAGGGAAACTCGTGTAATAGCAATTTTATGTTACTGTTAGGACTTAAACACGTGATTGCTATAATCGGCATTTACTACTGCGCAGACGTTTTACCCCAATAATACTCAGACAGTGGCATGTATTGGACACCCATTTCATGCATCTATGTTTCTTCAGTTATATGTTAATATAATTATGTTTCTAACATAGTTCACCATTACCTGTATGCATACTTTCCACTGTTTAGTTCTCTGACTCAATACCTCCTAGAGAAGTCGAGTTGATTTTGCATTGAACAAGACTTAGTGTAAACCGCTTTGAGCGACCCAATAGACTGGACGCCGTGTCATGGAGAGAGCGCACAACAATTGTGTTAGTCCCCGAAGTTACACGACTTCCCGTTACCAAATTTCAGACTACTCACTGTTGTGGGTAATCTGACGGCTAAGTTCCACTATTTCTATTGATACTCCGGGACGAGATGTCGTTTCATATGTGATAAATCATATACTAATACTGCCATATGTTCTGACATCATAACTATTTTGAAGCGACCAACTGCTGACGACAACAATATTCTGACCTACGTTTCTGATGACTTTTGTAGCCAATATAGTTGTTTACTGCGGTTTGATACACAGCAAGGAAATGTCAGCGATATTGTAATTATTAGGCCTACAATGGAGCAAATTGTTAGTCGATTTGATTGACACGATATCGCTATGAATGCATTCCGGTTTGCTGATCTCACTAACGGCTGGTGCCGGGTGTAAGCCAAACCTACAGGTTTAAAGGACTTTTATTATTGCGTAACTTGTGTCGTTGTTGTTTCATGAGAACTAAAAACTACTTTCAGTTCCAAATATTCGTGATTCTGGTGCGACGTCTGAGGAAGACGCAGCAGTAACGCAGTAGTAATACAGTTCATATCCCTTTGTTGGTTCAATGTCGTTTCGTAACAGCCGACTCGCGTTTCACCTGACTCGTGGGACGGAATTTTACGTATATCCCTCTAGTGTGGGACACGGGGAACCGCGGGTCCCTCCACCTAGTGTCTATGCGACGACAGACTTGTTGACTCGGTCGCACATTGTTATGACGTGCGACTTGACTTGGAATTCAGATTCGATTCGAGACTTGACTTGCTTGCCAATTTGTGGCTTACCAATATGTATGTATGATTAGTTAATGTTGTGGCCACGCAACGTCCACCTAATGAATTAACTTGACTTGACTTGCCAGTTCGTTACTTGCCAACAAGTCTGTGCCATGGGATAAATTGGTCCACAAAAGGGGTAAATGTGTGACGTGTGTTCACACGGTGGTGGTATCTATCACTAACCTATCACTAACTTATCACTAACCTATCACTAACACTACCCTGAATAGATGCACCCAGCTCGATACTGCTCAAGTCTCATTATAATTATGTTTGCAGAATTATGCAGAATATTGACCCGTAGATGGAACAGAAGAAACGAGTAACACAAACTCGCATTGATTTTATCAGGACATTTAACCTGAAGCAAATAACGCTCACGCGATCGAAGCCTAGTTTTTGGAAACGATCGCGAAGTGACGCTGTTGATCAATTTATAAAATGGAAGGCCGGGCAGAATGGGCAGAATGGGCAGAATGGGCAGAATGGGGAACGCGTTAACGAGGCCAAGGATCTGTCACGTGGTAGAAGAATCGGAAGAAATAGCACTGCATTGTGGTTTGTACGTAACAAAGTACTTTTAGCGGATAGAAGGAGTCGTGGTATGCGCATGTCACAAATTACGCATTCTTTTATATTCTTGTATCTGGACAGCTATTCGACAAAGCCATCTACTGCGGAAATTGTTTCCCAATTCCCAACGCCAAACTACAGAAACACGTCGGCGTAAGAAATTGTAGCCTCATCTAGCGGCAACTAACTTGGTGTTCTCTAGACCGGTCACAACCACTGCATCCTCGACTTGTTGAAACGTGGCCGTGCCAGTTTATCCCACGCCATGTGCGGATTTAAGGTGAATCAGTTGTACTCTGCCCCACTTGCTGTCTTGAATTCCATCGAGCAATCGTTGTTTCAACAGGTCGATCCGCCAGGTGTAGTCTGAAACCAATGTGTGGCGTGTTGGGGGGACACACGTACGTATGATGAGTCCAGTGCAGTAGTGCAGAGAGTAGTTTGTAGTGCATGTGCTTCAAGGCACAGGCTGTCTTGGTCGCTGTGTTTCTGGGAACTAGTCCCACCAGCGACGACAGGTCCGCTACTAGTTCAAGTTAAGTTCCCGCATCGAGCAATTCCATTGGTTAACACAGCAATTGGAAAATCTTTGTTTCAACAGGTCGATCTGCCAGGGGCGCTGGTGTAGTCTGAAAACCCTGGCGGCGAGGGTGAACGGCAGTGACCTTTTAAGTTTCGGGGGCAAATGTTGGCACGGGCGATTAAATGGAATGCGTATTTGTTGTGGTCAGTTCAATTAATTTAATCAACACAGAGACTGGATCGAGGGAAAACCGTGATTACAAACTACATAAGTCGCCGCTGGCATGTTGGACCAGTATCGACGTACTCTCGTGCCAGGTGACTATATCGCCTATTGGTAAGTCAAATACCACTTGCCCCGTGTGGTCAGTTGTTGACAATCAACCGTGCGAGTCAGTGTAGCGAACCCGCAGGGTTTTGCCCTTTTTATGAATGTGAAATCCCAGAATTCTTTTCAATTCCAAATGAAATACAAGCCACGAGTGATAGCAGGAATTGTTACACGAGAACGAGTACTTGGGCAAGGTGCTTGGGTTTAAATGTGAGCCTTTGTAAATTATAAAACCGTTTTAATGTAAGCATGACAAGTATTGTGAATGTATGTCCTGTACACATGACATGGGGAGCAGTGGCTCAGGGGTTAAAACGTCGGACTGCCAGCCGTGATAACCGGGGTTCGAGCCAACTTCGTTCACCCCATTTTGCCTGTCTTTCGGAAGAGATAGTAAGAAGCCGTTTGTTCCGTCTACCTGGCGTCTACGCCAGGAGAAGTAAAATACACAGGGGGTAAATGTACAACCTGCTGTGGACTCCATCTCTCAACCACATGAGTCACGACAGTTGCGTCCATGACATAGCTCAGTAAATTTTGTCAACTATGTCGCATGAATGACTGAATGAATGAATGAACGAACGAATGAATGAATGAATGAATGAACGAACGAATGAATGAATGAATGAATGCACGAAAGAATGAATGAAACCTCCCCTGCTGGTATATCCAAGACTTTAGCATAGATTACAAACCACGGGCCATTTGACCTGTCCCAAGTCCGAGTAACGGAGGGGGTTGGGCAAAGCGTAAATCACCCCTTCCAGTAAAATCACATTGATGGAAACCACAATAGTAACTGATGTTGTTGCCTCGTGCACCAACTAGACTGTGAATGGGGTAAGTATGTACCGTCAACAACTACAGCGTGTTTGCCCGGACAAACCCTTCCCTTACTGCATCGCGCCCGACTGACACCACGCCAACAGTATACAAACCGTGTGATAGACAAAGGTCATACGAGATATCTTGGACAGCTTCCAGCGCTTTCTTGGAATTTGTCCGGCTTGTTGGGTTCGCCTATTCTTTCTCACCCGTGACCACTGATTCAAACTCGCTGCAAAGGAGTTCTCTCGAGTGTGACTGGGGTTGTATATGAAGTCTACGTTGCGTGAAAAGAACGTTGCATAGTTGTGTAGGTCAACAACGACTTTTCCCAACCATATGGTACTGCACAGCGCTGATGTGTTACATATATATAACTAGGATTGTAGTTGAGCGTTGAACGGCACAAGTGTGTGACATTGAAGTCACTATATGGCGGATGAATGCGTAAAACAGATAAGATCACGTTTAGGTCACGAATATCGACGTTGCAACAGAAGGCAAGGCATTCGGTGACTCACGTAGTAATTTGTAGGCCTAAATCAAGGGTCAAAGTGACCGGGGAAGCGCGTTGGTTATTTAGTGAGATAGTTTATGCAACTAACGACGTAATTCAAATGTACAAATACACGCACGCACGCACGCACGCACGCACGCACGCACGCACGCACGCACGCACGCACACACACACACACACACACACACACACACACACACACATGGTCGGCATACTACGTCAGCAGGCGCAGTGCACGCGACAGGTCCACATCCTGAAATGTGACCCTTTTCGATAACATGAATCGATCGCCTAAAATGACGCCAGGTAGGCTAATAATTGTTTACTGTATGATTAATGTCCATATTGGATATGCGGATATGCCTTGAAAAACGTACTCTTTTCGTCCTGAAGTTTCTTCGTTCGATATGGGCACCTCGGAACGATTAACCGACAAACCGCGACACGTGTGTACAACGAGAGCTCTGTCCATACCAGTTCTGTTGTACGCCACTGAAAGCTGGCTTCTGTTCTTGACCTGCAGGACGAGTCTCATTAACTTGTGTCAACCGCATAATTGCGGACATCCGGTGGCTTGTGGAGTGGTACGATCGTCTGTCCCTGCTATCCATAATTGCGGACATCCGGTGGCTTGTGGAGTGGTACGATCGTCTGTCCCTGCTATCCATAATTTACATTCACTGCTCACTCCTTCAAGACAGTTTCAAGCATCTAGTGTTGATCTACCTTTTGTTTTCACAGTTGAAACAAGCATTGGAACTTGGTTTTCTCAGCTGCTGCACCAACTTTTTGGGACTCACTCCCCGTTAGCTTTAGGCTTGAGGAATGTAATAACATTTCGCCGTCATCTGAAGACATATCTGTTTAAGCTGTGTCCATGGAAGGTCTTATTGTTTATTGCATTCAGTAAGATTCCCTAGTTTTTTGTTAAACGAATAACTGAGAACATCCGATGGCCAAACTGAGTTGGGAGATCGTATGGACGCCCTGTCACGATCATCCATTGTGCTTGTCAGGCGAACAAGGTGCATGTTCCAACCATTAACGCTCATTTCTAATCATGTCTCTTCTGGTTTTGTTCACCGTTTTTCTCAGACAACTTTCCACAGCACAAGATCAACCTTGCAAGAATCGTTTCCATGACCATTTCGGTTAGCCTGATGCTCCGACGAAGAGGCGAGCAGTCTAGATGTTGCCACTGTCGTACACGGGTTGTTATTTCGTCGGCTGACCCACGGCAAGGCCCTCACGAAAGCGCATTTAATCTTGTCGCCATCGATTCATGATATCTGATAATGATTATGATGATTATACTAATAATCTATATAAATTATCTCTTCGTTCATCCCCGCCCAGCCGACACGATGGAGATGCTACGTGAAAGCGACCGTGTAAACGCGTTCCGTGACAATGTTCTCGGTGTGGGGCTAGTCACTGTTACGGCATAGATAGTCATTCATGCGGTCAGTTTTTTTATGCTTTGCAAATGATCTGTTGAACTTACCAACGCACAGATAAAAGAAATCGGTCCACGGCTTTGCATGCAGTGTTGGTCGGAGAACAACACATCACTGACGGCGAGTCATATCCTAGTTGCGTAAGCTGTTTTTACATACAGCACATTTGATGACAGATTATGGATACGTATAATTGAAAAAGAAACGCGCCTTTGTCGTGTTGTGGTACCTTCCGTGGCGTAGGTTTGCCGACCACTTCACTGAAAACGACCCGGGGTGTCGCGACCAAAACCAGCCCGCCCGTTCATGGTTTTCGTGCGCGAGTGCGTACATACGAGCGTGCGTGCATGCGTACGTGCGTGCATGTGTCTGTGTGTACTATGGCGTAGGTGAGTGGGTGTATGTTTTTATGTTTTGTAGTTGAGTACACAATTTATTGATAAGAAAACTCAAAGTCGACATTGAAGCACCACGTAATGAATCGGATGAAAATGATTATTATGATGATTATGATTGCATCTACACTGTATATTTTACAATGACTGTACGCATCTATACAAACGGACTGGTCACATTTGAAAACAATACTAAACATTAGCTTCATACTACGCTGGAATATTATATTGACGTACAGTACAATAGGATGCAGAGTGCTTCTTCCTCATCATCTTTGCAAAATAATAAAATCAGAGGTCGGCACATGTTGACTTAAACGGTAACCCATTTTACTTTCGCACAACAAACGACCAGGGTTGAATAAACTAGAGTAATAGCGGCCGAACCAAACTGCCCAAACACAGAGCGGCAGCGAAATATCATACCACGATTCTCACGACTGTGACTTTGACCGACAATCTATTAGTTTGTTCCCGCAAGCAAAACGCTGTTTTTACGTTTTATAATTGCTTTGGTATAATGCCACTAGTTTCGTGTTGGTTAGCTTTTTTCCAAAGGTCTAGGCGTGGCGCAACCAACAATAGGCGGGTAACTTAATTAAGCGGGCGTTTGCTTGTCACTAGGCTTGTTAACTCTCAATAGCGCCAGTTCACTCATTTGTGTAAACTCGTGCCTGTGTGCAGTAGGCAATAATGGTGTCAAAGCTTCGCGCACTGATTACAGCATGGCTGAACGCTTACCAGAGACGCCTACTTTTCCGGGGCGGACTTTCATCCTATTAGGGTAACATAATTCGTCAAAAGATTCTTTTGAGTGTCGGCGCTTGTTTCGTGGTTAGGAGAAGTACGCACCCTTTGCTTGATTAATTTGTTAAATCGGGCCGGGACTCAGCGGGAGGTCCATTTGAATGAAGCCGAGCAGACAAGTGCCCTGGTAACAATGGACTCAGTCATACGTGACGTTGTGTATTGGTTTACGGTTGTGATTGCAGGTCGACCGCCCACAGATGACTTCCGACTCGAACAAAACGGAGCTAGGCAATGCAAATACAAAGGAGGGCGCGGCCCTGCGGGAGGTAGGTGTGGGCGGGAGGTAGGTGTGGGCGGGAGGTAGGGGTGGGCGGGAGGTATGTGTGGGCGTTGATTTTGTTTAGATTTCTTTTTAACCGGTGGTGTCTACGAATTAAGCTAGGGTAGTCGAAACCACACCGATACATGCTGACACCGGCGAAACCGCCAACAATCACCGACAACCACTGATAATCACCGACAACCACTGATAATCACCGACAATCACCGACAACCACTGACAATCACCGACAATCACCGACAACCACTGACAATCACCGACAATCACCGACAATAACTGAAAACCACTGACAATCACAAACAACCACTGACAGTCACCGAAAACGACCAACAACCACTGACACATGTCGATACTTATCAACAATCACTGACACATGCCGATATTTATCAACTACCACTGACACATGCCGATACGTATCTACAACCACTGACACATGTCAACACTCACAAACAACGACTGACACATGCCGATACTCACCGACAACAACTGACACATGCCGATACTCACCGACAACCACTGGCACATGCCGATACTCACCGACAACAACTGACACATGCCGATACTCACCGACAACAACTGACACATGCCGATACTCACCGACAACCACTGGCACATGCCGATACTCACCGACAACCACTGATACATGCCGATACTCACCGACAGCCACTGACACATGCCGATACTCACCGACAACCACTGACACATGCCGATTCTCATCAACAACCACCGACACATGCCGATACTCACCAACAACGACTGACACATGCCGATACTCACCAACAACCACCGACACATGCCGATACTCACCGACAACCACTGACACATGCCGATACTCACCGACAACCACTGACAATCGCCGAAAAACCACCGAAAACCACCAAAAACCACAGAAAACCACCGACAACCACCAACAACCATTAACCATGACGGTCAACTCCTGATAATCTCCGACACTTACTAACAATCACTGACAACTACCGAAAACAACCGACAATCATAGAAAACCACTGACAATCACCAACAATAACCGACAACTCCCGACAGTCACCGACAACCGCCGACAATGTAGCCCATGAGCCAATACATCGCTGCAAAAGAGTAGGCCTACTTTTCAGCAAAATTATATTTTTAAAGGGAGACATTTAAAAGACCTAGAAGTTTTTTTAAAATGGCGTACTGCTTCAAACCACCAAACGTAGTTAGTTAAGATACATGACGCACTAATATAAGATAAAATGGAAATTGTAAACGTTAGGCTACATACAAGAACATCTTATTAGAAGAATGTTTCATTATTTATTTATCGCACAGTGGAGTCTATATTTCTTGAGGTTAGTGCATATTTGACTCGAAATATATTTGAAATATATACAACCAGTAAATGACAATCGTCGAAAATTACTGACAATCACCGGAAACCACCGAAACCCGCCGACAATTACTGACAACCGCCGACAATCATCACCTTTGACTTCCGAGTCCGCTACAGCGCCGTTTCACTGCATATATAGTTCTTTTGTACTTTACGGCTTGTGTTAGTTATATAATACCTACACGTGGATTGATTGCGTGTTCGCGGTCATACATCCTACAAACCCATTAAATGCCGCCTCCAGTATTGTTTTTACTGTGTGCTCGCGGAACAAGGATGTGCTTCCATCCATAAAGGGCTGTTTTCAAAATAGAAATCCGAGTACGTCACGAAACACCATGACGTGGTGCATTCGCGAGACAAACGTTTAAAAAAATTAAAGATTGTATCGTAGGCTGCCCGAAGGCACGGTTGCATCAGCGATCTTTGACAATGGGCGAACAAGTATTTAAATGCCCTTGTACCTACGTGAATTGTGAAAAGTCAAAGCATAAAATATCGGTTTTGCGGTCGTTACTGTTACATGCTGTTGTTTTTGTTGTTTAACAATTCGTAGGTAGCTGGGCCTATTCCGATTACTTCGAGTGGGCTAATAACACCATTCAGTTGGAAAGGTGGTTGGGAATACATTAGTTTGTTAGAGAAATGGGACTAAGTCTTGTTGCTGAGAGACGTTGGTGTAAACAGTTGCCACTACAATAATTTCTGCCTGATGCCAGCCATTATAACTGCTGGGTAGTCAAATGGTTTCTTCCTGATGCCAGCCATTGTAACTGCTGGGTAGTCAAATGGTTTCTTCCTCGATAACTTGTAGAGACTTAGCGGGTAAACTCAGCCACGCCCCTGTGATGCTAATACTAACAACTGTCGTGTAGTCTTGTTAACGACCAACGATCGAATATTGTCATTTCTGGATGGCTTTAATGACGCTGCACTACATCACATAAAACCAACACTTTACCAATACAGAACCTCTTCGAAAAAACGCACCTTACATACTTAACTAGGCAGTCTTTATGGTAACAGGATAGTGGCGGATGAATCGAGTAATTGACATGTGACTTCCCGTAGCGCTGCGTAGGCCTAACACATAATATGTTTACATTTCAGTTCAAAAAACGGGTTAATGACCTACTGAAGCCGGAGTACAGTGACTATTATTTATCCAAATGGCTGAAAGGTATGTTCGCTATTTGTCTATGTGTCTGGCTGATGTGCGTTTAAATTACCGTACGTCAGTCACCGGGAATGTTTCTCAGATATCGTACCGTACGCATAGGGTCGTTAATCACATAAACTGAAGGTTTGATTAATGAAACGTCCTCGGGTGTTTTGAAAAGTGAGGTTCGAGCGTACACAATCACGCGGTGATTTCTGAACAATTGTACAGTTAAACCAAATTCTCTCAAAAAGGTGGTTCGTTCGAACTCCCTGAGCTTTAGGACGGATCGGATGATTGATTCTAAATATGGCCTAAGTTGGCCAGGAGATTATTACATTCGACCTTTAAGTTTAATTGAACATTGACGTATTTTGTTACAAGGTAGAGGTTCCTTAGAAATGAGAACTGTGGCTCGCGCCCAAAAATTATGAATTATGATAAAAACGACTCTTCACTCAAAGGCAACCGGAAACCTCAGCTTAAATTTGTACCCGGATGGAATCCTCAATTTCCTCACGTCTTAAAAAAATATTTGGATTATTCGGTGTGGGAAATTTTCTTTGGGCCTGAACATATCCTATTATAGGGTTGATTTTTCAGGCCAAATGGCCAACCCAGGTAAATATGGGGTTACAACGACTGGCGTGTATTGTCTGTAAAAAGGCTATTATTTACGCAGCCAGCGGCGCCGATATGGCGTCCACTTCGTCATCGCTGCTATCCATCTCGCATACTTGGGCTTAATAATGAAATCTAATCCCGAACTGCACTGCGTCACTGTCCCATTTTTTTATGCCCGGGTAAGCCCACTCGTTTAGGGTTTCTTACATACGGCATACCAGCGGCAAAAAAAAAAAACAGGATATAATTTGAGACGGGAAGATCTATTTCTCGCAGCGAATCCGCCATTCACAGTGCTTGGAATGCAAACACCGGAAAATGCGAATCTGGAAGACGACATGCAGGAGCAAAATAAAAATGCGAATAAAACGCTTTAGGAAATTCACGTGTGACAAACGGGACGTGTACAGAAATCAGGTGACACTTGCATTGACATAGTCACGCAATGAGCAGTTAAAATGAATGCAAGGGAAGTCCGGTTTTATCATTTGTAGGTCGATGAGTATCGTGGGCAGAATATATTGATTACGAATAAATGCTGGATAGAGTCAGAAGAGAAAGACAAGTATTTGAAAAGAAATCCATACAAGTATTACATTGCCTAGACATGTTGAGAGCATGCCTGCAGTATGCGCACGCACGCACATACAAAAATACACACACATGATAAGTAGTATATCATAATAAAATACTTGCTAGAAGTGGACACGTGTAAATATGTAACCTATTTGCACACCGTAATATAAACAGTGGGTACCTATATGATATGTTACACTAACAACACAAAATACCAACGTTAAATCTTGATAGCGTAATCATGTCGCTGTGACACGTTTAAATAACTCGGGCTTCAGAAGTTTGCCCAGAATAGACACTAATGAGTTTTTAAATGCCGGTTGCTATCACGTGATGTCATTATGTTGTCACTATCGGAAGACACCTATTGTCGCGTACAATAGCAACCGGGTTCTTCGGTACAGAAAAATGCCAGTTAGCGACCGGAGGCGTTGCTTATTTATCGGCAAAAAGTGCGTGCTATCTACCACGCCGCATATAGTGCAGTTATTAATAGCGCCGATGTTCCGTTTACGGATGTGCCGTTCCGGTTTTTCGTCCGCCATGATGAGAAATGACCGTTTTAGTTTAGACCGGTTTAGATGTTTACTTTTAAAACAATACAAAACTACGAACTGAATGTTTTGGGGGCACATCATAAGACAGGAAGTAAGGCAACGGGAAATATTGGAGGGAATGGGGAGGGTGAAAGAGCAGGGGAAGACCAAGAGTCGTAGGGACCGATGACGTCAAGGCGTGGGCGGGGACAACTGACTATGAAGATCTGATAAGAACGGCTCAGAGCAGGCATCAGTGGTGGTCCATGACAGTCGACCTTATGATGGGAGATGGCGCCACATGATGACATGTAGGACGGACACAATGATGACATGTAGGACGGACACAATGATGACATGTAAGACGGGCAAAATATGTCTGTTCACATTAATACGGCTAGGGAAGACGGATAGCTAAACCTGCTGAGAGACGACTTAGTAATACAGATAGAGGCGCTCACCGTCCTAACTCGGCTGTTCAAACCGTTCGAACGCTGGAGTTTCTTTAATACGTCACAAGAGGGCGCGTTGCGGCAGAAGTTCTCGCGAGAAGCGCGAGAAATTTGAGTTTTAGGTAGAAATGTAGGCGAATGAATCAATCCAGCGATATTGAAACATTGTTTGAGCGAAGTGGGACTTGACAGAACGACTCAACAAATCACGTGACAAATAAAACGACACCTGTTGATTTAGCATGCAAACATGACAGACTTTAGCCGACGCAATGTTTTCTCTGTCAATAACCCACAGTTATAGGATAGGTAAAACGAATAGTTTATCCGGATAGTTTTACCTACCCATCGTAACTCCACTGAGAACATAGCGATTACGTGTAACAAAACAGTGCACGATGCATCATTGGATGCCCGTAAATCAGGTGATTAAGCTTCTAAAGGTCAACAGGATCAGTGTACCTGAGTGCACTGGGGTTTTACAGTCACTACTGCCCGTGGTGCTTTTGTCTGCACTGTGCTTGAAACGTTTCCAAGTAGCGACGTCGTACATCGTGTGAAATGCTTGGCGACCCTGCTATGACGGTCAGTAAGCACCACCACCCCTCAGTCACACCCCACCCACGCACCCATCGCCACACTCACGAACGCACATCCAGGGGCGCGGGCACAGATACGTGCACTTACACATCGATGAAGAATTGTTGGACTCGCGATGAGATAAAGGTTTCCTTGTCCACCTGCCGGCATTAAATGGCAATCTTTTACCATCTCGCACACGCGTGCCCTCATTCACTCACTCAAGTAGCATTCAGTCACTAGTACGGATGGACTGAACGTGAAGTCGTCCACGGTAACGACATCGGCTGAATCAATATTTTTATTAAATTTACTTAACTTATTGTTTTAATGGTGATTTTAACAGCATCCTGAAGGTGTTTTTTTTTGGATACGTGGAACACTATAAATGCTACGTTATTATTAGTATCACCACGTCTTACTTATTATTATTATTGTCATTATTATTATTATTGTTATTATTATTATTATTGTTATTATTATTATTATTACACGTGTGTTTTTTTCAGCACGGAACTTTGACGTTGGACGTGCTGAGCAGATGTTTAGAAAGGTATGATATAATATTCTTTATTTACGAATGCCTACAACTAATAGATGATTTAGCGTACTACCGCACTGAGCTACGTACTGCCGCACTGAGCCACAGTCGTAGTCGGCCCGCAGTTTCATAAGGCCAAGCCAAAAGAAACGCGTGGTTACAATAACATTTATCTAACACAAATTGGTATCGCCAATCCTCAAGCGACACACATATTGGCAAATATGGCCCAAAAAATAGTCCCGGTAAACGTAAGACAATAACGAAGATAAATGTAGTATTACTGAGTTTATTCTGTTGTCAAATAACCATCAGTAAACACTAATTCAACGGCAAACAATAGTATTTAAGTTGCTGAAGCTTTTACATTATATAATTGTGTATTTTTGTGAACAACCTTATTTTGAAATGTGTTATTGTTTCATAACATTGCATTTCTTCAAAGGCAATTAATCTACAAAGCAACTTACTATCTGTCAAGTAAATAGTTTGAATTTCTGATATCAGACACCATTGTAGTCAATGTAATAATATGTATACAGGCGACTGTTTACTTTCGCTTTCATTTTCACAGAGTATGGGTTATCGCGAGAAACTTAAGGCAGACACACTGCTGGCTGACTACACGCCACCAGAGGTGAGATGAGTTGGTCCGTATGTGAGTTCAATTGCGCTAGGTTGGTCCGGATATAAGTTGAATCAGTTGATTTGGTCCGGATGTGAGTGGAATCATTACGAGTTGGTTGAGCCGTGAGTTGACTCACGGAGAAGTGTGTGTTTCTCTCCGTTCCTCACTGGGCTCATCAGGCGCGTGTGGGGCTTGGGGCTGGATGCACTAGATGTGGTTTATTGAACTTTAGTTTTTAGTGCTGGGGGGTTTGAATTGCTGTTTCTGGTAAATTATCCCATTACTTAACTGTGCATGGAAACAAATGTCTTGCAATTATTAAAACTTCCGAATGGCACTTGATAATTCGTGCTGTTATCACGACGAAGACCTTGTCTGATAACTACGGTGAGGTACCGGTCACTGAGTAGGCCTATGTTGACCATGAAACGTTTTTAAAAGTCAGCCTGGCAATGTTTCGTCGGTTCTGTAGAGATGACCAGTTCTGATATGTGTCACGGTGTGAGTTGTGTCAAGTTGTGTCAAGTTGAGTTGCGTTTTATTGTTCGACCCTATGTTTCCGTCCACCGCCGCCAGGTGTTGGTCAAATATCTCCCGGGCGGTTTCGCCGGCTACGACCGCGAGGGGGCGCCAGTGCGCGTCGAGACGTACGGCAACCTGGACGTGAAAGGAATCCTCTACTCGGTGAAAAAGATCGACATCGAGAAGACGAAGATGTTACTTGGTGAACAGGTGATGAAGAAGTTGAAGGCTCAGTCGACAAAGGTAAGCCCGGATCGAGGCAGTTTTATCGGCCGTTGCTAAATTGGTTAATTTATTTTCCTGAAACAAATTGTACTAAAATAACCAGTGCCACTTTTTCAATATGGTAGGTCAATAACATTTTCCCACGTTATCATTTAAGTAGTTTAATATGTCACATTTGTGGCTTTGTGTCAAAACAAATGTTAAGTATTGGATGTTGCGATCAAATAACAGCTTTATAATGTCAGCGCAACAAGTAACTAGAACTAATGGCAAGAAGGTTGTTCAAATTGTCCGAAGAAAGTAGAAAAACATAAAACACGCTACGTTTGGTAAATTAGTCTCATAACATAAATGTAGCTAGGGAAAGACGTTCCGGGAATGTCATGTTATTAACATTTTCATACGCTGTTAACGTCTTCGTCTTTTATTACCATGTTAATCCGTCATTAATATCTTCATCTGTTATTAACATGTTAATCTATGAATGCGTACTTTATCAATTCTTTGGATTTAGTTGAATCTAAACTAAAGTCATCACCGTTAGATAAAGGTTCGGATTACTGAATTGAGCCATTACACCACTGGTATACCATATACGTTAAATCCACCAATGAACTGGCAATGTTACTCTTGCGAACCAGAAATAAAATGTTCACAAAACTCACACTATTTATGCGGCACAGCTCTACAAATGGAGACCACATTTCCTCCAGTACAACCATCTGTCATATACCGCTATCATAGCCTGTACACCGAGTACCACATCGGTGACAGTAATTGCTAGTGTCAGATAAATGCACGGTTAACGCTTTCAGCTGGGCAAGACGATAGATGGAATGACGGTGATCATTGACATGGAGAACACAGGCACGAATCTGCTATGGGGGCCAGGTAACGACATTCATAACATTAGACATACCAGAAAACACGTAGGCTGCTATTGGGAAATACATAGGCAATGAATCGTGTGTGTGTGTGTGTGTGTGTGCGCGCGCGCGTGCGTGCGTGCGTGAGTGTGTGTGTGTGTGTGTGTGTGTGTGTGTGTGTGCGCGTGCGTGCGTGCGTGCGTGTGTGTGTAGGTAGCAAACACTGTCGGAAGACGAAATAATAATAATATGACATTTGTGCGTAATGGACACCGGATGCAGGACATTACGGTAGTCATAGTGCACACCACCGAGTCAGCGATATAACAAGCGATGATCGTATTACAGTTGCACTAGGCTTACACTTCATTCTTGTTGAGCAGGACCGTTTTTAATGCTTAATGTTGCGATAAAGTCAGAATACGTTACAGTGATGTTTTCCGCCTTAGGAATGAAGATGATCGCCCATATGGGGGAAGTCGTACAAGACAACTACCCCGAGGTCGTAAAGAGGTCGTTCCTCATCAATGGTAGGACATACTCAGTGCTTGCCTGTGTTTAATATATAATACATACTGTTTAAACTTGCTTATCCTCCATAGCTCCATAGCTGTTTACAACTGGAACTGCTTATCGATTATGGACTGCTTAACCCCTTTTCATTTGGTGCGCTTCCAGAGGATTTTACCGCAATAGAAAATATTTTATATATTATTGTATTATTATTATTATTATATCACACACGCATGTACGCACGCACGTACGCACGCACATACGTACGCACGTACGTACGTATGTATGTACGTTTCCAAGTACGTACGTATGTACGTACGTATGCATGCGTCGGCCCAGCGCTGTTCGTTCGATGCTACGCCGATGCGAATGGCTTGCTGCAACCAACACCTTCCCATGTGTCGATCGGAATGTTTGATGCCTGAAGATGATGTATCAGAACGTCCTTGTAGCGCAATCTTTGGCCTCCCACTCGTCTCTTGCCCTCAACCATTTTGTTACACTCCTTGACAGTCTGTCATCACCCATTCGCGTTAAGTGTCCAGACTAGCGGAGTTGTACATCAGCTAGCATTGCTTCGAAAC
>BSQZ01000014.1:1430000-1507500 GCA_033239005.1 Lamellibrachia satsuma | reverse complement strand
ACAGATCCAGACTCTGACGTCACGATCATAATTATGAACATGATCTCCGACAATCTTCGCCATAGTGTTTATATATAATATATTATATTACTTGGGCGGCATACATCGGTACATTGCAATAATTGGGTGTCATACATCTGTACATTTCAATACTTGGGCGGCATACATCTGTACATTGCAATAATTGGGTGTCATACATCTGTACATTGCAATACTTGGGCGGCATACATCTGTATATTGCAATACTTGGGCGGCATACATCTGTACATTGCAATAATTGGGTGTCATACATATGTACATTTCAATACTTGGACGGCATACATCTGTACATTGCAATAATTGGGTGGCATACATCTGTACATTGCAATACTTGGGTGGCATACATCTGTACAGTGCAATACTTGGGTGGTATACATCTGTACATTGCAATACTTGGGTGTCATACATCTGTACATTGCAATACTTGGGCGGCATACATCTGTATATTGCAATACTTGGGCGGCATACATCTGTACATTGCAATAATTGGGTGTCATACATATGTACATTTCAATACTTGGGCGGCATACATCTGTACATTGCAATAATTGGGTGGCATACATCTGTACATTGCAATACTTGGGTGGCATACATCTGTACAGTGCAATACTTGGGTGGTATACATCTGTACATTGCAATACTTGGGTGGCATACATCTGTACATTGCAATACTTGGGTGGTATACATCTGTACAGTGCAATACTTGGGTGGTATACATCTGTACATTGCAATACTTGGGTGGTATACATCTGTACATTGCAATACTTGGGTGGTATACATCTGTACAGTGCAATACTTGGGTGGTATACATCTGTACAGTGCAATACTTGGGTGGTATACATCTGTACATTGCAATACTTGGGTGGTATACATCTGTACAGTGCAATACTTGGGTGGTATACATCTGTACATTGCAATACTTGGGCGGCATACATCTGTACAGTGCAATACTTGGGTGGTATACATCTGTACATTGCAATACTTGGGTGGTATACATCTGCCACATCAAAGTTTCCTATATACTGTTCTAGCTGAAACAAATGTGCCCTTTGTTTTTGTCACAAAAACTGCTGTTTGGACCATAGATTAAAAAATGCAGCATATATGGACCTTTGTGATATCTTACATAAGATAAAGGAAGTAAAGATACAGATTTTAAAATCCCCAAACAGTCTGAAGATAGGATATAACCAGTGCTTTTACGTAATCCTAACTTTTCAAAACCGTCTGATAATCCGACGATTTAATCACACAAGCCAAACGGAATATATTCGGGAAGATGAAGGACTCTTTGATACGTCTGGAGGTGGACGTGAGTTCTACACATTGTGCACAATGTTGCTGCGTGAGTGGGAATAACCCTGACGATTCCCCCTCTTGTTCCAGACGTCGTGGTGTTCGACAATTCCTACAGTTGGACTCGGTCCAAGACGCTCTCCTATAACATCGATGTCTTGCCGCCAGAGGACAGCACCGTCGTCGAGGACCTCGACTCGGTGACGTTGGGTGGAAGCTGGGGACTGATAGCGTCGAAGAGCGAATGTACTCGATTGTAGTGGACGGTCACGATTTAGAAACGTCACCTTCTGTGGTCTGCTCAGTTCTTGGGAGTGCAGTGTCAAACGAAGAGAAAATATCCCTACTACAATTAGGCCTACACAAATGACGTCCATTGTTTCGTCTGGAACGACAATGACGCACTCCTTGGGATTGGTGGCTGTGACGTCAAATCCTCGGCTCCAGTGCCGTGAAACAACATTTTGTCAAGATTCTTGTGAACTTTACCACCGTGTATTTGCTTTGGTCAACCACTAGGCTTATATGTAGCTTTCCAGCGTTCCATATGGCTACACATATTGAGACATGACGCACAAAGGGGTCTAATCTCACTTCGAACTTGTAAATATGAGCATTTGACCTCGCAAACACGGGTACATTTGTATTGTAAATAGCGGCAAATGGTATTTTTAGAAGTATTATTTGTATTTAAAATTAAAATACTACGACATGTTCATAAGCGTGAATGAAAACAATTCATATTAATCCTGTTACACATGGGCGCAGTATTGACGCTTGAAGGATATGTATTTTCGTCAACAGTGAGTGGATGTTAATCCTTATAAATTGTAAACTGGGGCATTTATTTATTTTTAATTGTGGTGTCTTATTTTTCGTGAATCGATAAATGGTGCTTTATGCTTTAATGATCGATATGTAAATCATTATTTATCTTAATGTAGGTGAACATAAATGAAATTGTGTATATTTTCCCGTAAATAAAAAGAATATCAAACTATGTATCACCTACAATAAACTAACTCTGTTTTATTATTTCGTTACAAAACTCCTCCAAGAATATTTACTAAACATAAAATAACACCTGCGTACGTAATGTTAGTCTATCTTGTTATAATGTTATATTTTCTGCGAAAATTCTGTGTTAATTCGGTGTGAAAATATATTATCGGCGGACTACGAATGCCACCATTAACCTCGTCTTTGCACTATATGCCAATATTATTGCAAAACACACTGTAACATAGGTATGTTTTTACAATAATAATTATCATGATGCGGGCGTGTTTTTACGTTACTACGTAGTATTATCTTGGACAAGAACTGCAATCTTGAAAACTAGTTATTATGTAACAGGACTGCGTCGAGTTGTCATGTATATAGACTATAGAGTATAATGTTATTATGTACGTATGAGCCTATGTATAATAAACTATATGACAATGTGTCAAGCAATTTTTTGCCGCCTTTGCTTTTTAGGACAGTATGGCAACCTCTGTATAAATAAAGGAATAAAACACAGGGACTTGGATATCGGTCGGATGAACGTGGAACAAACATGCACACTATGAATGCACGCACTTGACACTGGACAGAATTTCTGAATTCCATTTACTAGTACATCTGGCATACGCACATACATACACCAGTACGCACGCACGCACGCACGCACGCACGCACGCACGCACGCACGTGTAACCCATTTGGTTTTTTTAAACCGTTTGACTCCCAAATCTCCCGCTTCCTAAAAATGCCAAATATCACACGAACCATCTACACCGATGCTTACACAATTCAGTCACTCGATGCTAGTCTCAGTATAAAAGAACTATATTCTTCTAGTGTATCACTGTGTATGTTCATTGCATTCGTAAATGGCGTTTCGTTGTGACGCGCTTGATAGCCGTGGCGCCATCTACTGTGCAACAATTAGCGTGAACTTAAATTTGTATGACGCAAAATAACAATTTCTCTTTTCCCTGTGAATATAATATATTGGCAGACATGGAATTTATTAGCAATGAATGTATGAAAGCACCATTCCATATGCCATTGATCCACCGCGCCAGTGTACGCACGTCTGTTAAGGTAAACGTCACATAAGTTTGCAGAGTTTAGGAATGCATGGTATGTCCCTACTGCAGAAGTACTTAAGGCCAAGTACAAAAGAAACATGTTTTCTCGTCCGGAATTTTATAAAAAAAAAAGGAAGATGTGGGGACTTTATTATTTATCATTAATATGATTTTTTGCTATTGTTGCATTTGCATTTGAATGCTACCCACAAACATTTGATTTGTCAAATGCACAACCGAATGCGCACTCGAATGCATGCGTAATTCTTTGAATAATTATTATTGTTAGATTCACTTTCACAAGTTCGCAACATGCCACTGGAAAAATTGCTATGTAGTGAGCAGTACCCTCAGCAGATCAGAAATCATTGTCTGACCTTTGAATCCACTTTCACAGCGTGCTCTTTGAAAAAGTACTCTGTTGGTCAACTGGTCAATGCCTGAACTGTTATTCCTACAGCATGAAAAGATCAACTGGTCTATAGGTTGATGGCTTCAAAGAATACCTGTTCATTGAAAAAATCAAACAATGCAGACAAATGACTCCCTTGTATTGTGTTGGCACAGTTGGAGTGGGATGGGGTGGCAGCTCATTGGGGGGTAAACATTAGCAATGCCAGCCCTGATTTATTTACAGCCATAGAGAGTGATTAGTGGTAGTTGTAATTATCCACCAGGTTGTCGTCCCAGTGACCCCATCATTGCGTCTTGAGTTCCTCTTCCATTCTGGTCTACCTGAACGATTAGCCTTTCATTCCCTGCCAGTGTTGTAAACTGTGGAGCCCTGGAACTGTGTGACTCATTGTACGACTCTACATACATCATATTCATGCAGTGGTACTTAGTGGTTACAGTAATGTGCTACTGTATTTATTAAATAAATTAATAATGTGTTTGTATACATTACGTTGTTTTTTTCTCCAAATAAAAGGAATCGTTAATATAAAGCAAAAACATTTTAATTCAAATGCATTTGCAAATGTGTAACCAAAACATTTGCATTTGAATGCGGCCCCAAAAACATTTGCATTTGCATTTGAATGCGTTCCTGAAAAATGGCACTTGCATTCGCATTTGACTCAAATGAAACAGTTGTATTTGCATTCAATTAAACACTTCTATTTGGTATCGTCTTAGTCTCATGGTCTCTAGTGTTGTCAAACCACATTGTAATAAGCGGCTTTCATAACTAAGGTCTCTCAATTCTGGAATAATTTTAGTTGCTCTTCGTTGTATTCTTTCTAGCTTGTCTATGTCCTTCTTACGATACGGCCTCCATGCTTGTATACAATATTCAAATGAGGTCTAACTATTGCTTTGTACAGGGGTACAATAAGCTGTTTCTCCTTATATGTGATAGTTCTCCTAACCTTGCGCCATAAGAAACGTGTTCAAAGGCAATGCATGTATAGGATGATCTCAGAGGATCTCTGATGATCTGGGATACTTCGTAATATGAAAATGAATGTTGAGAGAGGAAACGTTTATTCATATTTATGTGTGCGTGTGCGTGTGTGTGTGCGTGTGCGTGTGTGTGTGTGTGTGTGTGTGTGTGTGTGTGTGTGTGTGTGTGTGTGTGTGTGTGTGTGTGTGTGTGTGTGTGTGTGTGTGTGTGTGTGTGTGTGAAAACGGCACATTATATTAAGTATATTTGAATTTGGCCCCAACTACAATTATATCTCCGACCAGTAGTGTATTTAGTATCTCACAAGGTCAAGGGGGGGTAGTCTATTGTCTTGCCTAAGCCTAGTCACCCATTAGTTTGCCGGGCTACCATGTAGTTGCGCGACAGGTTATTCACTAAAAAATTACTTCTTTCTTGAAACGTTCTCGATCTCTTCCTGATTGTAGCAATTTCCGATGCTGGGCATACATTTCGGTTCCGTTACAATGGAACATGCACTCTCATTCCAAGCTCTGTTGTGTGCAACAAACAGTGGCGCCACATCCCGGAACGTGGATAATTTAGACTATAATAATATATGCAGTTTCAACGGAACGTATTAACTGTGAACAAGTGTCATGATGGATGAAACGTAAAAAAAAGCGTTTCGCCTATACGGCTTCGCAGACTGCCGTACACGTCACCAACATGTCTAAAAGGCTCTTGTCATTGAAAGTTAAACAGTTTGTTCCGATATTTATCGGACTATGGCTGGGCATTGCCTTCAGCCTCATGTCTGCGCCGTTTATCGACGACAGTTGCACGGCGTCTCCGGATGGTAATAACGCCGTCCATCAAAAACAGGGTTCAGACGACTCATTTTTGACGGCGCAGTTTGGCGGGCCGTTCCGAAAGACAAACTCAGTCGGGGCTGCCAGCGAGCCGATCAGCAACTTTGACTATGGCCGAAGCGAAGAATACGAGCCGAAACTCAAGAAACCTGACGCTAACGTTAAGACAACACCGACGCCACAATCTGCGGATAGGAAACGAAAACTCCTGCGGCCGCGGTACGCATCTACCGAGCTGCAGGTCCGGGAAAAACTGTTCATCGGCGTTCTAAGCATGCCCGAGACTATAGCGACACTGGGCTTGGCTGTAAACCGCACTCTTGCCCACACTGTTCCAAAATTGATGTTCTTTGTGCCTCGGGAGAACGCACACATTCCTCCCACTATGCCAGTTGTACTACTGACAGAGGCAGGTTCGAAACTGGGACCATTTCAGATGTTTGACCATATCGGTAATCACTACTTAAAGACCTATGATTGGTTCTACTTTATGCCGGATTCTACGTACGTCCGTGGGCGCAAACTTTTCGATATGGTGAAGCGCACAAGTATCAACCAAGATGTCTACATTGGCAACCGAACAAAATCAAAGGGTGCTAAAAAATCGTTCTGCAATTTTGAAGGCGGAATGTTGTTATCTCATGTACGTATTATGCATTTGTGCTTACCTTGTCATGTACGATATAGGGACAATTAATCTGTCAGTGTCACAGTTTTTAGTTATTCAGTAAACATGTTTCATCTCGTTTTGGAATTTCTTCTGATATTTGATTTGGTCAGGATTTGCAGATTTTTACTGAGCAGAAAAGTTATTTGGCTGTCAAAACCTAGGTACTATATTTTATACTACATCTGCAATTAACAAGATTAGGCAGGTTACCAAGACATCATGTCGTACTGAAGTTTTTATCAGAATAATTTATGAAATAAAATTTTTCTTGTTTGTTCCCAGCATTGTTGTTTCCACAGCTGGTGATACCATGAACCATGGTTCCTAAACATCACTCTAGTAGCTGTTGTTTGTTTCCACAGCTGGTGATGCCACGAATCATGGTTCCTAGACATCGCACTAGTAGTAGTAGCTGTTGTTGTTTGTTTCCACAGCTGGTGATGCCATGAATCATGGTTCCTACACATCACACTCATAGCTGTTGTTTGTTTTCACAGCTGGTGATACCATGAATCATGGTTCCTAGACATCACACTCATAGCTGTTGTTGTTTGTTTCCACAGCTGATGATGCCATGAATCATGGTTCCTAGACATCACACTAGTAGCTGTTGTTGTTTGTTTCCACAGCTGGTGATACCATGAATCATGTTTCCAAAACATCATACTCATAGCTGTTGTTGTTTGTTTCCACAGCTGATGATGCCATGAATCATGGTTCCTAGACATCGCACTAGTAGCTGTTGTTTGTTTTTACAGCTGGTGATACCATGAATCATGGTTCCTAGACATCACACTCATAGCTGTTGTTGTTTGTTTCCACAGCTGATGATGCCATGAATCATGGTTCCTAGACATCACACTAGTAGCTGTTGTTTGTTTCCACAGCTGGTGATACCATGAATCATGTTTCCAAAACATCACACTCATAGCTGTTGTTGTTTGTTTCCACAGCTGATGATGCCATGAATCATGGTTCCTAGACATCGCACTAGTAGCTGTTGTTTGTTTTTACAGCTGGTGATACCATGAATCATGGTTCCTAGACATCACACTCATAGTTGTTGTTTGTTTCCACAGCTGATGATGCCATGAATCATGGTTCCTAGACATCACACTAGTAGCTGTTGTTGTTTGTTTCCACAGCTGGTGATACCATGAATCATGTTTCCAAAACATCACACTAGTAGCTGTTGTTGTTTGTTTCCACAGCTGATGATGCCATGAATCATGGTTCCTAGACATCACACTAGTAGCTGTTGTTGTTTGTTTCCACAGCTGGTGATACCATGAATCATGGTTCCTAGACATCACACTGATAGCTGTTGTTGTTTGTTTCCACAGCTGATGATGCCATGAATCATGGTTCCTAGACATCACACTAGTAGCTGTTGTTGTTTGTTTCCACAGCTGGTGATACCATGAATCATGGTTCCTAGACATCACACTCATAGCTGTTGTTTGTTTCCACAGCTGATGATACAATGAATCATGGTTCCTAGACATCACACTAGTAGCTGTTGTTGATTTCAATTAATTTACTAGATTTACTTGAAAAAATAATGTAATTTATTACAACTGTAGTAATCACATAAATTAATGTATTATTTATTGTTCATTGCCTTAATTTAGTTACGAGCATATTATTTAATGTTTGGTCAAGTTACCTGAAGTTAATATTCACCTGAAGTCCTAAACATATATACATGGATAGCAATTTAATTAAAGATAGATTTGTAATATATGAATGGGTTATAAGAATTAAAATTATAACTAAAATACCCAGTTTAACAATGATCTTGGTTGCTAGCAGTAGTTATGGTAATTCATATAATTTGTCTTAGCCAGGAAGTCATAAACGGACATGACATATACAGAGTTATTAAAATGGCTCTCTCCCTCTCTGCTAACCTAACTGTCAGCTTCCATTATTACCTGACTAAATTCCTACTTCCTTTACTACTCTCTGGCTAATTAGTGCTTTATTGGGCCTAAGTTATAGTCAGCCAACTACTTATCTTCTAATTGTCCACCTGTGCCTTTGCTAAGTGTCCATTGCTAGCTGTAGAAACCATCAAATGGTCTATCAGTACCACCAGGATCCACATTTATGATTTAAATCGCAGCATGTGCTCAACATATTTCACATCTGTTGTTTGTATTGATCATTTGATGACCATTTGTTTATGAGAGGTGTAGAATTAAAAACAGTTAAGTAAATGACGTAGTTGTAAAATTGATATAGAAGAGGTAAGCAGTTATAATTATTTGGTTTAAAAAATCATGATTATAATTACTTGGTGACACTGCTGTCAAGTTTATTATCTGTGTTTGCAGAATATGATGACAGATGTCATCAACGATCAGAAGTGGTGTCGCCAGAACGCAAACTCTACCAATATCAGTCAGAACATTGGGCTGTGTGTGTTGCATGCAACAGGCAAGACGTGTGCAAACACGATAGGGGTGTGTATTAATCATATTATCAGAGCCAGATGGTTTCGTTTATCTGGCAGTGCTCATAATAAAGGAGCATAGATGGTTCTTTCTTGAATTTTCATGACAAATAATTACCGCTACACTGTATTCAAATAAATGATAACAGGTGAATATAACACGTCTATCTGTATGAGACTAAGCAGGCATTAAATGTAAGTAAGTTAAAAATATTTGATGAGCAAAAGAGACAACCAGTTAAGGAAAAATGGCTATATTTGGCATTACTTGTACTACAGTGATGAAATTTTAAATGGAGCAAAAGTTACAATATAGATTATGTGATAGAATTGCATAGCCAACCATGAATGTTGAATAATTTGACATTAAATGATTCAAATGTGATAATAATAATTAATGTGTAATTAACAACCATTTCCTATGACATATTGAGGAATAACAACATTTTTGTGTTGTATATTTGTAATATGTACATTACATTATCTAGTGCAATCTACCTAAATTAAAAAATAAAGATAATATTAATACGTGATTAATAAAGTCTGCTGCAGTATCATTCCTGGGTCAGATAAAAATTTTTATGGCTGCCACAAGATCTAGAAAACATGACCAAATAAATATTTCATTAGGTGTTTGTTTAAGAATAAGAATGCTACCTTAATACTGGGTTTGTGTATGTATCCAAATCTGTGTCTGTGAATTAGACAAATGTCTTGGTTCTTTCAATCTCACCAATATGGCCACTGTTCTGGTTCTTGCAATCTCACCAATATGGCCACTGTTCTGATTTTTTCTGATTGCTGGGTCGCCCCACTCAAAGATACACTATAATAAGCTTGCCACACTGCTGGCTACTGCACCCGCAAACTTTCCAAATTCCGCCCCCTGAGCTTACATCCTGGGTCAAAATCTGGGTCCTGTTAGGGGGTGGGTTGTATGAATTTGTGAAATCACATCTTTGGTTAAATTAACAACCTGTTATGTTTGTATTAAAAATATTACATTTTATTTAGTGAATAGTCACAAAACTGTAAACGTGATGTAATAACAGTGTTTTTGCTGTCCTATATACCTGTACAGTTGCTATATGAAGCATGATCAAAAACATTCTGGCAAAAATCTACCTACTTGAAACCTGTAAATGATAAATATCAAATGTTTATGAAAAGTACTCGTGTGGAGAAATATATAGACATTTAATTTAATTTATTAGATGCAGTGTTCCGATAATGTTGAACAGCTCAGACTGGAAGCATGTACAAGTTAACTGCCGTGCAAATAGACCAAATTTAATTAGCATACTTTTGATACTTACATCATATCAAAAGTTGGTAAAGACATCTTGCATCGTGCGATATTCAGACATGAAGATAGTCAGCCAACCTAGGGTCAGCAAGTGTAGGCCCTGTTTTTATGCCAACGGGTGTCCTGATGTCTATCTCTCTTGGACAGTGCACTAATGATGCACTGATGTACTCACCGAGACAGCCACAGGTTCAGACGTGTTGCTGTTGGTTTTGTTTTTTATGCACCGCCAACTCGGTGCTGAGTGAAATAGAACAACTTAATAAGTTAGGACTGCCTCAAGCAGATTCACTGCATGGGGCATTATCTCGCACACACGGAGACTAGGTGTGCTCAAACTGTGCTTCTAAAGCATCCTGTCAACAGTTTCTTGATATTTTATCATTTCTCTCATTTCTTTATAATTTTTACCATTTATCTGTTTTGCCCCAAATGTCGTGTTTAAATAATAATAAAACTTCTATAGCACCTAAATCCCCAAGGACACAGCCCAGAGGCACAACAAACCAGAACTGTTAAGGCGAAACCAAAGGCAACGATTTGGGCCTTTGCCCCTATAAGAATGCCTAAAAACTAACCATTTGCAACTGTGGTCAAGAACATCATGTAAGTGGTTAACTGGGAATCTGTTCTTAAGGTGCGAAATTCTGGTGTTATGTAATTTTTTCGTGGAGGCTGACGTATTCATCAGTGTTTGCAATTTTTACCAATCAGCGGCGAGCAGCCCCTTAACCCCTGATGCGGCTGTGACGTAGGATGTGCATCACGTGTATTTTTAACGTGGTTGAGGTGTGCAGTTACATTGTTATTTGCTTTTATATTGGATTTACACGCAGCACAAATTATTACAATGTTGTACTGTGCAGCATTCAGATGTAAGCATCATTCAGCGAAGCATAGATAGTTGTCGTTAAAGCCTGAAGTGGTACAGACAATCTTCCAGCATGTACCTCAGCCAAAGGCTTCGACAACACGCAAACACTAAATTAAGAGAACTGTCAAATCAGAACGCAAGGAGGTTAGTAAACAATGAATGAATGGACTATCTTGCCAAATAAGTTGATTTTAGATGCAAACAGCATGTCCAACCTTATAACCTTATTGGCAAGTATGTGCCTAAAATCGTCTATGATCAGGCATTTAAAGTTTGAGTTGTGGGAAACCTAGTCAGCACTCTTAACATAGGATTCTGAACAAATGTAGCGCTGCCCATGCAAAAAAGATTTTTGGTGTTCAACGAGGTATATTTAGTTAACCACTTGTGTGATAGTTTTGATTATAGTTGCAAATGGTTAGTTTTCAAGTACTCTTATAGATGCAAAATCCCAAAAAATGCCTTTGGTTTCACTTTAAGCATTATAAAGTCACATGAAAAATGTATTCATTTATAATTTTATATCCCCAAAATTTTTCTACAATACACATGCACCCGTTTTGTGACCAGTGTGTCCCCTTAACAGGTTTAGAATCCTCCATCCATTGCACCCTTAATTTTTTTTACAGGTGGCATGAGATTCCCAAACGTGTCTCGTCAAAACTTACATTTCTAAGTACTTTAGAATAATTTAAACAAGATCAGTGGACTAACAGGCAATACAAGCACACATAAGATGTTTCATCATCTTTTTATTGTTTTTAGATTCTAGTAAAAAAAATGCCCATCCCGGGATAACTTGGTAGTTCACACGTGACAGTCATGATAGCAATGTTTACCAAATAGGTGATCGCTTTTATGAATATGGCTAGATGAAGTGTTTGCTGCGCGCATGCGCGCGTGGTTTCTGCAATTATTGAAAGTTAATGTTTTACGTAATATAAACCGCCCAAATGGCGCTACATACCCTCAAACAGTTTACGTACCAAAGTATTCGCAGCACGCGCATGGTTTCTGTGATTGTTGGATGTTAACATTTACATAGCGAACATTTGATTTACCATAAAAACCACTAAGAACCCTTGATATGCAGGGTATTTCGAAAAAATAAAGGCTTTACGTTTCATTCATGGGGTTGTAGATTAATCCCTGAAAGTTTGGCACCCGAGGTGTATGCCGTCTAGGAGGAAAACATTAACATAACCACATACAAACATATGCTAGCTCGATTATAGTTAGATGAGGGGTTTTTGTGGCATGCATTATTCATTAACCATTCAATGTATTTAAATAATTATTGTAGCATTTTAAAGATATTAAGACTAAGCAATGTCACAGGTTTTTCCCCATATTCAATCCAGTAAATATTTGTTAGGTAGTTTATCATAAATTTATCATTTTGCGATTAAAATAAAATCTGATAAATCAGTTGAAACACGTAATGTTTCAGGAATATGAACACTCCCTGTGACAATGTCATTGCATTCTACATCATCTGACAAATATAACTGCCAATTATTGTGACTCTAGACCTAAAAATAAAATTGTTACTGCTGCCACAAGATCTGGAAAACATGACCAAATAAATTATTAGGTGTTTGTTTAAGAATAAGAATGCTACCTTAATACTGGGTTTGTGTATGTATCCAAATCTGTGTCTGTGAATTAGACAAATGTCTTGGTTCTTTCAGTCTCACCAATATGGCCACTGTTCTGGTTCTAGCAATCTCACCAATATGGCCACTGTTCTGGTTCTTTCAGTCTCACCAATATGGCCACTGTTCTGGTTCTTTCAGTCTCACCAATATGGTCACTGTTCTGGTTCTTTCAGTCTCACCGGTATAGCCACTACTCAAAGTCCAAGTTTGACTTTGACCGGGACATGAATAAACTGCGCCACCAGCCTGAGTTCTGCCACACCCTCACTGTGTCTGGTCTACGGGAAGAGAAAACAGTCTACAAACTACACAGGTCAGACGCCACAGCATGCTCAGCAGTATTTTAAGTAGTAGAAATGTGTGAGATACCTGTAGGCTGAAATAATACCATGAACAAGGTCAACTAATACTGTGTGTGAGATACCTGTAGACTGAAATAATACCGTGATCAAGGTCAACTAATACTGTGTGTGAGATACCTGTAGACTGAAATAATACCGTGAACAAGGTCAACTAATACTGTGTGTGAGATACCTGTAGACTGAAATAATACCGTGAACAAGGTCAACTAATACTGTGTGTGAGATACCTGTAGACTGAAATAATACCGTGAACAAGGTCAACTAATACTGTGTGTGAGATACCTGTAGACTGAAATAATACCGTGAACAAGGTCAACTAATACTGTGTGTGAGATACCTGTAGACTGAAATAATACCGTGAACAAGGTCAACTAATACTGTGTGTGAGATACCTGTAGACTGAAATAATACCGTGAACAAGGTCAACTAATACTGTGTGTGAGATACCTGTAGACTGAAATAATACCGTGAACAAGGTCAACTAATACTGTGTGTGAGATACCTGTAGACTGAAATAATACCGTGAACAAGGTCAACTAATACTGTGTGTGAGATACCTGTAGACTGAAATAATACCGTGAACAAGGTCAACTAATACTGTGTGTGAGATACCTGTAGACTGAAATAATACCGTGAACAAGGTCAACTAATACTGTGTGTGAGATACCTGTAGACTGAAATAATACCGTGAACAAGGTCAACTAATACTGTGTGTGAGATACCTGTAGACTGAAATAATACCGTGAACAAGGTCAACTAATACTGTGTGTGAGATACCTGTAGACTGAAATAATACCGTGAACAAGGTCAACTAATACTGTGTGTGAGATACCTGTAGACTGAAATAATACCATGAACAAGGTCAACTAATACTGCTGTGTAGTAGACTGTAATGCAGCAGAACTACAGAGGAAATTGTCATCAAATATGATGTAATTTTGCATCAATTTGTATCTCTATGCGTGTCTAATAAAGTAATATAATATAAACTGTCTATGCTGGTTAGGGCCATTTTTTGCTATTCTTAATATAATATGCCGTTCTGACACAAATTTTAAGAAACCTTCGCACAAGAGACATTCTAAATCACTAGCAATTATTTCATCGATTGCTTGTTAACAAATTGTTAGAAAAGTCTTTATGAGTGAAATGCGTACGATTATTGTACAACACTGTTTTGTGAAGATTCTACAGCATAAAATTGCTACATCTGTTTGAAAGCCTCACTGTATGCGGTTTCTGAAGGGAGAACCGGATAGTGACTTATAATTGATTGATTGTGTTGGTACTGACCCTGCAGGTACTTCTGTGAACTGGAACTGGATGAGACGAAGCGCGCCCTGGAGGACAAAAAGTCTTACATTGTGAAGCTCTCCCCACACGTTCCCACTGAGAAGTTGACTTTCCCCATTGGTAAGTCGCTTAGGGATCACCTCAAAACGTATTGGTAAGTCACATAGGGATCATCTCAAAACATTGGTAAATCACTTGGGGATCACCTCAAAACATTGTAAATCACTTAGGGGGTCATCTCAAAAATGATGTACGGAAATGCACAAAATCGATGTCATTTAACCTCAGACACCCTCGTGGCCCACTATATAAAACTTTGAATTACTTTGACCTGTTAGCAACTTCGTATTCACCAGGTGGCACAAAACTGGCTACATGCACTGGAAGTCGGCAACTTATGTATTGTGACTGGAAAACAAACAGTGTTTTTGGGAAAAATACATTGATGTACAACTTTAAACAAAACAGCTGCTAACCCCCTCCATCTTTGAGACCCCCTCCATCTTGGTGTTTTGAGACCACTACTTAATGCTGCTTTCATAAAAATATGAAACATCACTTGCTCCATGACATACCTTGCATTAATTGTCTACTTAAAGTTGCTGGGACGGCTAATGTGTCAGTTGATTTTTTCCTTATATCATGCTCGGAAATATTGAACTGAACGTCGATGCCACAAATAATCACCTGCCACTAACGTTGTATTTCATCATCCGTCCTTTAAAAAAACCAGTCCTTTGGGAAATCCCCCCATCTTCTTGGAAATGTACATTCGTTCACTATGAACATGGAACATAATCATTGTCTGGTTACTGTGATTCCAGAATGTACCTTAAGTTATCTACTTCAAAATTTATCGTTACTACATCTTTTGTTATTCATGTTAAAATGATGATTATTTTGCAGGGATTGATCCTCCCGTGAAACTGAAGACGCGGTTTGACATGATTCGTTGGGACTACTTCACTACAACACATATCTACATTGACAGTGACTTCAGCAACGTGCAGGAGCTCACTGGTTCGTGACAACAATTTTAAAAGGCCCCTTTGTTGTCTATGTCCTGGAAAAAAGTCCTTGATTTTTTTACTGCAAGAATTCCAGGACATGTAATGTGTATAAATATCATCATTTCGCTGCAACGAGTAACAAATTGAACTCTGGAGTTTGATGATTACATACATTTATTTATTTATTTTGAGGCATCATATGTTTTTCTACTGTTACTGTTACATGAAATTGAACATTAATTATTTTATCAGTTTTCACAACAAAATGTTTCATCTGTTTATGATTGATCTCATTGGATGGGCATATCACATATGAAGTGTCATCAAAATTATAAATAATGTCCTGGAAGTGTACTGGTATTATGTTTAATATAATGAAAGGGTAGGAACCCTGAACGTTAATTTAGTGCATTGACATGTTTCTATAACAACCCTCGCCTTACAGGAGTACATAAGAAGGACATTGACGAGATCATGATGGTTGCCATGGAGAAGATCAACAGGAAGTACAACACCCATAACACCCTGCACCAACTCATCAATGGCTATCGGCGTTTCGACCCAGTTCGGGGCATGGCCTACATCCTTGACCTTAACCTAAAGTCTCCTAGTGGCAAAAAGGTAAAAACTGTCCGTGTGTAATGTCAACAGCACTGTGACTCGTGACTTTGTTTAAAGGGAATGTACTGATGTTTGTTGGGAGTTAAATAAAATTAAAATGTTAAAATTCTCGGAACGTTTCGATCTTAAAGTACATCTAAATTAACAAAGTTATACATGTATGTATGTTTATTGTTGTTGTATGTATGTTTATTGTTGTTGTATGTTTATACACGTATGTATGTTTATTGTTGTTGTATGTTTATACACGTATGTATGTTTATTATTGTTGTATGTTTATACACGTATGTATGTTTATTGTTGTTGTATGTTTATTGTTGTTGTATTTTTTACTAGGTATAACTATCGGTGGTTGTTTTACTAGGGATGACTATCGGTGGTTGTTTTACTAGGGATGACTATCGGTGGTGGTTTTACTAGGGATGACTATCGGGGGTAGTTTTACTAGCGATGACTATTGGGGGTAGTTTTACTAGGATGACTATCGGGGGTAGTTTTACTATGGATGACTATCGGTGGTTGTTTTACTAGGGATGACTATCGGTGGTAGTTTTACTAGGGATGACTATCGGTGGTAGTTTTACTAGGGATGACTATCGGTGGTAGTTTTACTAGGGATGACTATCGGGGGTAGTTTTACTAGGGATGACTATCGGGAGTAGTTTTACTAGGGATGACTATCGGGGGTAGTTTTACTAGGGATGACTATCGGTGGTAGTTTTACTATGGATTACTATCGGGAGTAGTTTTACAATGGATGACTATCGGTGGTTGTTTTACTAGGGATGACTATCGGTGGTGGTTTTACTAGGGATGACTATCGGGGGTAGTTTTACTAGCGATGACTATTGGGGGTAGTTTTACTAGGATGACTATCGGGGGTAGTTTTACTATGGATGACTATCGGTGGTTGTTTTACTAGGGATGACTATCGGTGGTAGTTTTACTAGAGATGACTATCGGTGGTAGTTTTACTAGGGATGACTATCGGTGGTAGTTTTACTAGGGATGACTATCGGGGGTAGTTTTACTAGGGATGACTATCGGGGGTAGTTTTACTAGGGATGACTATCGGGGGTAGTTTTACTAGGGATGACTATCGGTGGTAGTTTTACTAGGGATGACTATCGGTGGTAGTTTTACTAGGGATGACTATCGGGAGTAGTTTTACTAGGGATGACTATCGGGGGTAGTTTTACTAGGGATGACTGTCGGGGGTAGTTTTACTATTGCGATAGTTGTTTTACTACTGCTATAGTTTCAATGACTATCGTGATAATATCATAGAAGCTCAAGTTATTGGGCATACCTGCTAATTTCATTTGATGTGAGTGAAGCTAGCTACATAAATACTTGCATCATAAGTCGGGCACACATTCTGACGAGAACACCAATGGATGTGATCTATAAAATAAACTTTGCAGCTTTATTCGTAACATTCTCGAAATCCTCTTCATCCGATTCATTAAACATCGAGCATGGTTTCACTTAGCGAGCAGTCAGGGCCGTAGTCCAAAACCATAATTAACTGGCGGTGTCTTCGCTTGGACTAGGAAGGAGTTGACTCAAAATACCTTGAATCTGTGAGTGACTCTGATCTGATTGATGATTATTGATGTAAATAAGTAAAGTTACCTAATGAGATTGAAAAACCTCGTTTATGAACAGTACTACCATGACACAATACACAACCTGCTGATTTGTTCTGCCAACCATCGTTACTATTATTAGTTCACTGTACTACCGGTGATGACTATCATTAGTTCACTGTACTACCAGTGATGACTATCATTAGTTCACTGAACTACCAGTGATGACTATCATTAGTTCACTGTACTACCAGTGATTACTATCGTTAGTTCACTGTACTACCAGTGATGACTATCATTGGTTCACTGAACTACCGATGATGACTATCATTAGTTCACTGTGCTACCGGTGATGACTGTCAATAGTTAAATTTACTATCAATAGCATTACATCGCCACATCGATTACCGTGATGCATCGATAGTTCAACGTATCGTTACAACCCTAATATTTACCGTTAGAAATTGTAAAAAAGAGGTATTTGACAGGCCAATAAATTATCTGGTGAAATACATTATATTTCATCTTGAAAGGTGAAAATTTATTGATGTGTGTTAACTGTTTAACTGCAGTCAATATGTGTTGTAAAACTAGCATATTTTAATTCATCATCAAATTGTCCAGTTAACTAACGAAAATTATACATTCCCTGTAAGGGATCCTTCATAAGTTCGCAAAGTCCAAAAAGATGTATAGCACTACTTATTGGTGAGTGGGGGTTTAGTCGTCACATGTTTTGTGGGACTACCCCTAATTGGTGATAGAGAGAAAATAATATTTTGGCATATTATTTACATTGTTTATTATTTTGTACACTGTAAACAGCTGTGTTTCACAAGTAAGTTTTACATGTCAGTAATAACACGTTAGAGTGGTATTTTGTTATTTGAAAAACATTTATTAATTTAATAGTACAGTAAAACCTGCCTTAGCAGACACCAGTTCATAACGGGTACCTGTTTATGACGGACAGTTTTGAAGGTGCCGAATTACTTGCTATCAGTTTGCACTGTCCGCTAACTGCCCATAGCGGCCACCTGGCCAGTGTGGCAATGGACAGGGAATTTGGACCCAACCATTCATAGTATCCCTGCTGCTTACAGACAGGTCAAAATGCATTGACAATCCCATTAATCAAAGTAGCTGGGCCACTGCTGTTATGTATTAACTAGTAACTTAGCTACATATGTATTCTGTGTCATAACATCTGCATAGTGTCATCAGGTAGCATAACAAATTTGCTCCAAATAAGGGGAGCCTCTTGCCTAAGCCACCAGCACTGCCAGCTGTGTAAACTTTCACCCCTTGGGACTTGGCTTGTCTTGGACATCAAATGCCCGTTCAGTTTGTTTTGACAGACTCTTAAAAAACTCTTGGAAGCCAAGCTCCAACCAAAGTGAATGAACAAGGAGAAATTTGTCAATGTCACTATCCCTCCTCCCGTAGACAGTGGACCATGTACAATTCGTTTCAGTCACTTGGCGGATTAACCATTTTTCGTAGAAATGGTGATTACATGGAATGGATGATGGCTGTACACACTGCCTGGTTTCCATGCAGTGGAATGCAGTAACGCTGTATGATTAATGACATTTTCACCACCTAAGTATTAATGACAGCTCTAAGATATTGTTTTATTAACCATAACCTTGCGCCTTTTCACAGCAGTACCAACTAGCGATCATAACAAATTAAAATGGCAACACCTAGTGAGTGTCCACTTAATCAAATTCTCCGTAATAGACACCTGTCCTTAAAGGACATAATGCATAGTACCAGCGGTGTCCGCTAAAGACAGGTTTCACTGTAAATAGAGGCTGACCTTTTTTGCCCTATTTTCGCCGAATTTTTACCAGACCCAGTGAAAAATAACTTAATAGTTTGCCTGGCAATTTCACTGGAGCTAATTAAAAAAATTACAAACAAGTTAGCATGTCCTAGTTGATACTGGATAGGTTTGATGTTTCGTCAAATGAGTCTGAAACAAGACAGGCAAAAGAAATGAATTGAGAACGGACTTTTAAACTTGTGTTGTAGGTACACAAGCGAGTCCACCTGATGAGGCCGCTGAGCCAGGTGGAGATCGTCCCAATGCCATACGTGACAGAGAGTTCCCGAGTCAACCTAATCCTGCCCGTGACACTGAGCGAACGTGATCTTGTCGTCAGTTTCCTTGACTCGTATGCAAAGACGTGTCTCGACGCCGGGGACAACACCCACCTGTTTGTCGTCTTCGTGTACAACGTGACGACATATCACAGTGACACAGATGTCTTCTCAGTGCTCAAGTCGATGATTGCGTTCTACGAGACAAAATATCAAAGCGGGGCGCACATTGCATGGACGACGGTGTACGCACGCAAGCCGAACCAATACACGGTGATGGACGCGATCGCGCGCAAGTTTGTTCCTGAATCTCTGTTCCTGTTATGCACGGTCGGCATGGAGTTGTCGACGGAATTCCTTAATCGCGTACGTATGAATACGATTGCCGGTTGGCAGGTGTTCTTCCCGATCGCGTTCTGGCAGTACAAACCGAATCTCATCTATGAGGAGAAGCCGTATCCGACAATGATCGAGATAAACAAAATGGTTGGCCACTTTGACAACACGCGCTACGAACATGCCAGCTTCTACAACTCAGATTATCAGCATGCACGCCATCTTTTAGCATCTCCGGCAAGCAAACTCAACACCAGTGATGATTTATTCGACATGTTTCTTAAATTTCACCAAGTTCACGTTTTCCGTGCTGTCGAGCCAGCATTGAAGATACGTTATCGCGAACGCACCTGTAATCCGATGCTTAACGAAGATGCTTACCAAAGATGCATTGTGGGACGTGCCGCAGGGTTGGCGAGTAAGTCACAGCTGGCGATGTTGATCTTCGAGCAACAGCAAAAGGCGGATCAGGCACATGGGAATGGATCCAAGCAACAGAACGAGCCAAATAGTGAGCAGGTGAAGCCAAATGTAGTAAAGAAAAAGAAGAAGTAAACTCAGTTTTAATTATGCAATGAGATGGAGATTTCAATGTGGCAACTGGAATCACATCAACAATGTACAGTTTATTTTTCCAGAAGTCGATGTTTATTTCCGTACATATGGCCCAATTCAAGATCAAAATATGCGAGTAATCATGTGAGATACTAAAACGTATGTAGTTGCTGTACATTGCAGATTAATTATGGCCATTTATCGTTAATGAGCAATGTGTGAATTATGTATCTTATGCAGAAGCAGAAGAAGCAAATGCTGAATATGCCAATAACATGTTACAATATTTCCAGTATATTAAATGAAATAGACATCCAACCTGCATTCACACTATATGCCATGATTTGCTTCAAAATTGTGCAGTGCATTTTGTAACTTTTCAGTTTATGAGTGAAAATGATCTTAAAAAGGCCTTAAAAATGCAAGATCTAATTTGACTTTTTAAGATTTTGCACCCACCCTCCACTGTGGTTGCTCTACATACTGATATTTCATAACTAATGTTTGCTGTGATCATGTTTCAAACAGATGTCCCAATTCTTGTACTGTGGCATTAGGGGTCGTTCTCAATTGTCAATATTTAGCTGTTCATACAAAGTGTACTATGGGGAAAGATCAAGGCCGCATACTAAATTTTATAATGTCAATCGTTTGCGAAATATGACCACCTTTGCATCGTGCAGTGCTGCGCGGTGAACTGTTATAGAACTACTATTTTTTTCACATTTTTACATCAATGTTTTTTTCAATCTGGAAAATGTTCAAGATTTCAAAATACTGACTCGTGGAGGATGGGGGTCAGAGAGTAGTACACTTTGTATGAAAAGGTAAATGTTGACAATTGTGTACGGCCCCTTAATTCTGCAGAACTCTTGTTTCAACTGATCTCTCCACAGTTATAACTGGAGTGCAGAAAATGTGAAACCACCACAGAACTTGTGCCTGTTTACATGTGGATACTATGTGCCAAAGGTGTTGCTATGTATTTAGTCATTGTGTAGTTTCTTATCTGCTATGCGTAAGTCTAAATGCCACATAACCAGACCAATTATGCACATAGCACTGTGCACAACAGACTGGCTGCACTCTGCTTAAAGTTTTGATCTCTGGTGGCATAGATAACACGTTGTAGTTTACCGTTCTTATTGTCATGCATTTATGCATAATCGGTCTGCATATACATCATATATGTTATACTTTATGTGCAATATTAGAACTTTCAGATCACTTGTATTTACAAATATGTTTACATAGATATTATTACAGTAACTGTATTGCATAAATGTAAGTGTGTTTGTCGGTTATCAGAGTAAAACAACATTTGGTGTTTTAAATATACATATATATATACTTTTTTGGGCTTAGTCTTATTTTGAATGGTGTCATTGTGATAGATTTATATTGCGAAATGTAGTATTGTGTATACATGAAAATGTACTTAGAGAATAAAATGTCATTTAGTGTGATTTGTTTGCCACTTGTCGCGCACACACGTATGCACAGACATGCACACACACGCATGCACAGACACGCGCACACACGCATGCACAGACACGCTCGCACACGCATGCACAGACACGCTCGCACACGCATGCACAGACACGCTTGCACACCCATGCTCACACACGCATGCACAGACATGCGCACACACGCATGCACAGACATGCTCACACACGCATGCACAGACATGCTCACACACGCATGCACAGACATGCTCGCACACGCATGCACAGACATGCTCGCACACGCATGCACAGACATGCTCGCACACGCATGCACAGACATGCTCGCACACGCATGCACAGACATGCTCGCACACGCATGCACAGACATGCTCGCACACGCATGCACAGACATGCTCGCACACGCATGCACAGACATGCTCGCACACGCATGCACAGACATGCTCGCACACGCATGCACAGACATGCTCGCACACGCATGCACAGACATGCTCGCACACGCATGCACAGACATGCTCGCACACGCATGCACAGACATGCTCGCACACGCATGCACAGACATGCTCGCACACGCATGCACAGACATGCTCGCACACGCATGCACAGACATGCTCGCACACGCATGCACAGACATGCTCGCACACGCATGCACAGACATGCTCGCACACGCATGCACAGACATGCTCGCACACGCATGCACAGACATGCTCGCACACGCATGCACAGACATGCTCGCACACGCATGCACAGACATGCTCGCACACGCATGCACAGACATGCTCGCACACGCATGCACAGACATGCTCGCACACACACGCATGCACAGACATGCTCGCACACACACGCATGCACAGACATGCTTGCACACACACACACACATGCTCACACACGCATGCACAGACATGCTCACACACGCATGCACAGACATGCTCACACACGCATGCACAGACATGCACACACACGCATGCACAGACATGCTCGCACACACACGCATGCACAGATATGCTCGCACACACGCATGCACAGAGATGCTCACACACGCATGCACAGACATGCTCACACACGCATGCACAGACATGCTCACACACGCATGCACAGACATGCTCGCACACACACGCATGCACAGACATGCTCGCACACACACGCATGCACAGACATGCTCGCACACACACACACACACACACACACAGACATGCTCACACACGCATGCACAGACATGCTCACACACGCATGCACAGACATGCTCACACACGCATGCACAGACATGCTCACACACGCATGCACAGACATGCTCACACACGCATGCACAGACATGCTCACACACGCATGCACAGACATGCTCACACACGCATGCACAGACATGCTCACACACGCATGCACAGACATGCTCACACACGCATGCACAGACATGCTCACACACGCATGCACAGACATGCTCGCACACACACGCATGCACAGACATGCTCACACACACACACACACACACAGACATGCTCACACACGCATGCACAGACATGCTCACACACGCACGCACAGACATGCTCACACATGCATGCACAGACATGCTCACACACGCATGCACAGACATGCTCACACACGCATGCACAGACATGCTCGCACACACACGCATGCACAGACATGCTCGCACACACACGCACGCACAGACATGCTTGCACACACACGCGCACACACACGCACGCATGCACACACACATACACGTGTTAACACACACACTGACACACGCAGCAATTTGTTAAACTTTTGCTTATGGTCCCTCGCTTGAATTTAAAATTCCCATGCTACCAACTGGTATAACATTTTTTATAAACGGGACAAATCTACAGTCCCATCACCAAAATCTAAGATCCCGATTTTGCCTTAAAAAAATTGCTATGCACGCACACACATGACACACACACGTGTTTATGCATATGCCATGGGTAAACATCCACTTGGGAGTTGTAAACACTCTTCCATTGTGTTTACCAGCTTTGGAGTGGTGCAAACAGATCAAGGTGGCGTCTTCATGCAGTAGTTGTGCACTGTGTAGGCCAGAACCTTTCGGATAAGGGACTTCTCTTCTGTGTGGTGCTGTCCAAAATAATTTCTGTCCAAAATTCTTTCCCCTGGGTGCAAGGTTTGTATGGTCAGTTTCATGTTATATTCTGGATCAACAGCATGGAACAGATGGTTAAGATGTTAAATTTATTGTAATTAATTCCAAGTGATCCGATTAAGATAAAGTACTGACTTGCTTCTTGGAGCTAAACACTGCTTTGCAGTTTAAAACATTTGAAACCAACAAACAGATGAACAAGACCTTCTTTTACGGGGTAACACACATTGCTAATGTGACAATTGAACATAACTGACATAACAGGTTAAAAATTGAAACTAAAAATCTGATTGGATAAATGGAATATTTTAATTGACAACCATGTTTTCAGACCACATTCATTTTTACATAAACCAGTGTCAATTAACAACACCATAATATACGCATGTTATGGCTTTCTTCTTGTAAGTATACAGAAACATCGCTTCTCTAAAATATTTATCTTCACAAAAAATTATACACAACCTTGGCACTGCATTTAATCTGATTAGCATTATGGTATAAACTTGTTAGTAATACTTTTTACGGTCAAGTTTACAAACACAATCAGTACTTCATATCATACAATGTTATTGCTGCATTCACCAAAACAGTAATAACATCAACATTTCTATATCCCTGAAGAAATATGTACAGCCAATATAAAGAGTTCATACTTTTGGTAAAACCATCAACAGAATTTACTTTGATCATTAGATTATGCAACTTATGAAAGTTAGAATAGCCATTTTTGCCAAATTTTTACCAGATCCTTTCAAAAATAATCTTATATTTTTTTCCGAAGATTTCACCAATACTAAAATTTTTACAAATGAGCTAGTAGAAAGGTTAAATTTGTACAAATGAACTAGCATGTTGTAATAGATAATAGAAAGGTTCAATTTGTACAAATGAGCTAGCATTTAGCAATGGATAGTAGAAAGGTTAAATTTGTACAAATGAGCTAGCATGTCATAATGTATAATAAAAAGGTTAAATTTTTCGTGATAGAGTTTGAAACAAAACAACAATTAATTTAAATATTTTGTTGTCAGGACGACCTTTTTCTTATTCACACACATATTACATGTAATCACAAGAATATCAGACACGTACGTTTTCATAATCTTATTATTTTACAAAATAGTTTTTTCTTATATTAATACATTTTGCATAGAGCTACACAAATCATAAAACAAAAGTGAAATACCCTACCATGATCTGGATTTCATACCCAACATTGTGCTTAGCACTGTATGATCAATAGTCTTCAAGTATAATAAATCTCATGATTACTTATTCATTCTACAAAATAACTATGTAGCTTGACTATAACAATATTATATTACAGTCACATACAATATGACATTTGCTATTAATTATTCGATTACATCACAATTACATTTGTAATTAATTATAAACTACACAGAGAAGGGGTCATCATACTAAACAAGGTTAACAAGGTATATATTAAACCAATTTAAATAGTAGACCCTTTTTATTGAATAAAGTAACCATAACTAAATGAACATGCAAAGGCCAATGGTATTTGATTGACAAATGAAATAATTATAATAAAGGTATTTGTACAGACCACATCCACACCACAATGCTAGCACAGAATTACACAAAATGGAAAGTATATAAAATAAACACTACTGAAACTTTTGGAACATGCAATAAATGCTGAACATTACAGTCGACTTATACGTTTATTTGCAGCACAAAATAATGAGATTTTTTAAGATTTTACGTCAGCAAAAAATTTAATATTAATAGTCAGCATTTACCCCATATTAGTCAATATGACATCAAAATTCATTAAATTAATGGGGGAATTACAACAGACACAAGTACATAATTATATAAGTGAGAAGATATCTCAATACATCAATATTTTCAGATGGTCCAACAAAACAAACCTGGTAATGCTGATATTTTGTTTCAACATAGCTGAGCTGTTGTTTCATCCTAATTACAGTGGCGCATCCATTTGTCTCATAAACTGATATAAAAATATTCAAGAAAGGCATCATGTGTGGACATTTGAGAGTTGTAGTCTATAGACAACCTTTATAGCTTCCCAACTAAAATTCAATTATTTCATTATTTCTAATGCCTATAATGTCCCCAGCAACCTTTAACCTACACTCCAGGTCATGACCTTGCACCTTCACTGCAGGCATGTACACCTGTACACTAAAACAAACAAATACTACATGACATGATTTGTAAGATATTGTTCACAATTGTCAACATTTATCTACTCGTTAATTCTCAGCCCCCGCCCCTCCCTCAATTATAGTACTTTGAAACGTTGATAATTTTCCCGATTGAAAAACATCGATGTAACAATGTTATGACCCAATGTCTACAAACATTTATCTCCAATAATTATATTAAACCTTTGTGTTTTTCAAACAACTCCAGGTGTCATATTAATAATGGTTTTCCATGTGAAGTCACAAGGACAGTTTTTTACAGTGCCATGCCATGAACAATTACACGATTTAAAACAGTAGTAGCTATGTTAATAACTACAGTAGTAGCTATGTAACACATATGCAACGATGGTCATATTTCACATGCCACCGATATTGGCCCCTCTCCCTGTAGTCAATAATTTATACTCTGCCATTTGGCAGCATTTTTTCCCGGTCAGACAGCCCTCATATTATTTGTACTCGCCGCTAACACTGCCTTTTAGTGGCTTATTCACAATGACCTGTATCAGGGCACTTAATGGCAATGACCAGTGCACTTTGTATGAACAGATAAATGTTGACAATTGTGGACCCTAAAACAAATACTGCCATGATTGCTAACTAAACCCACTCAGTGAGACCTACAAATGTTGATACACTCCTCCACCAGCAGCATAATCCTTGTTAAATACCCACACAACCTGAATGATATGTACATTATCTAATTGTATACAGATAATAAATATAAGAATTTGTCAGAGTCAGGCTGACACAAAATTCTTACAAACAGGGTATAGTCTACAGTGATTTGTAAACATTTCAATAGGTTTAGGTCAATTCTGGAATTTAAATGTACTTCAATTCTTATTTGTTTAACCAAACAGGCCTTTCTGGAGAATTGCAATTTAAATTTTCATCGTTGTTAAATATTTAAGTGTCACCAAAATATCTCTTATTTTTTCATTTTCCAAAAATATAATGTTAATTTTGAATTGCTGAAACTATGAACCATTATTGTATACTGAAGTATATCAATTACTCAAACATGGCAAGTACTGCAACTGTATAAGACTTAAAAGAAATTGGAATTAAGGAATTATCAGACATCAAGTAGCCAAACGAAGACATATGCATGGACTATGTAAACACACTGAACTGCTATTTCTATTATCTTACAAGGGATTAAGCATTCAGCAATGTAAATATCACAGGAAGACTACAAAATGCATTGTTACGCAGTGCTATCACAAATATATGGAACGGAAACAGTTTCCACGCAACATTCACAGAATGTTCAACTTATACAATATGTGGCTCACAAAATGTACAATTGGCCGACTGTACAACTCACAGTATGTATGGAATGTATACAACTCACAATGAACATACATCTTAAACCTTGATTTGTTGCACCTGAACTATGCATTTTGTTCAGTTGTTGTTATACAGCAGCGTATAAACAACATACCAGGTTTTCGTTTAGCACCGAAACGATACCCGTGTATTTCACCCACCAAAAATTACTCCAAAATTGTACAATATTGGCTTCACCAATTTGAGACACTTCATTTCCTAGAGTTTTGACTTTGTTTAAATTTCGTCCATGATATTATTTTATGAACATTGTTCAAAAATTGCTTGGTAAATGAATTTATTTTCAATTCATCAATATAAATATAATCGCCACTACAATCTCCAAGGACAACTTCAGTCCTTGTCATGAAGATTCTTTGAAGTGGGTGTACACAACAAGTCATTAAAAAATGAAAATCCATTATCAAAATAATGCTTTAATGCGTTCGCATAATAAAACATTTCGCAAGATTAAGTTGCATAATTGAGGTCTGAATTCGCATTTTTGGAGAAACGTGAACGTTTGCACACCCCTGTGAAATGGAGAACAAAGTGTCACATAGGTTTAAACTAAAATCAACAGTCACATCACTTCTTACGTTTTCCCTCAAGAATGAAATGTCAACATATTACACATGTGGATTTGCAACAAAGCCAACAAAGACAATCGTAAGTACGATTACAATAAACATGACACCTGTTGATTAACAACAAATGCAACAATGATGATCGTAACTACGGTTACAATAAACATGACACCTGTGAATTAACAACAAATGCAACAATGATGATCGTAACTACGGTTACAATAAACATGACACCTGTGAATTAACAACAAATGCAACAATGATGATCGTAACTATGATTACAATAAACATGACACCTGTGAATTAACAACAAATGCAACAATGATGATCGTAACTACGGTTACAATAAACATGACACCTGTGAATTAACAACAAATGCAACAATGATGATCGTAACTACAATTACAATAAACATGACACCTGTGAATTAACAACAAATGCAACAATGATGATCGTAACTACGGTTACAATAAACATGACACCTGTGAATTAACAACAAATGCAACAATGATGATCGTAACTACGATTACAATAAACATTATACCTGTGGATTAACAACAAATGCAACAATTATGATCGTAACTACGATTACAATAAACATTATACTGGTCACAATACACTTCATTGTCTCTTCTGTTTCAATGTCGTAACGATTGAAAAACGTCACTTCTTCTTCTGATATCTGTCTCGACATATCTTTTGCGATACCCATTTGTACTACTGTCTCTGCAGCTGTGTTTGAGGCATGCGAGCATGCAACTGTGTCGTCCATTGGGATGCGACTACTGCTGTTTTTGCCTTTTGAAGTGTTTGAACCATTTAGTTTGTGAGCGGAGGCACCAGTAGTTCCACCAAAGTCAGTGGTGGTCTGGTGAGACATGGCACCAACCTCAATCGAGTTGACAAGAACGTCTTCATCAGAGGAGTCCATCATATCTTCGTTAGAGAGAAGTGGATAATCAAGTTCGCTGTTAACGTCATCAAGTAAGAGGTATGGTTTTGTTACTGGCATCGTTTCACTGTGCGTGCCAATGAAGACATGGTGTCGATATCACGAGAATTCTGCAACAAACGTAGGAGCTGTTGAACATATATATACTTGGTAGTATAATTATGCACAATGTTTGATACTAAATGAAATCAATGTCATTTACTCTCAGAGACCAACCCCCATCCCACCCTCCAGGTGTGAAGCTTTCAGTTTCATCATCCATCATGCTTACATACCAGTCCATTCATATTCAGCCATCATAATGCTCAACTGTCTGCATGCGCTTAACTTTAGCACCCTTTTGAACAATGCTTGGAAAATAAACAATGCTCTGGGGAAAAATACATAATTGTGTGATGTTAAACAAAGCAGCTGCTATGCTACCCCTAACCCCACCCCCTCAGCCCCAATGAAACCAATTCTGTTTAGCATAAAATGTATGTTTTGAGAAGGCCCAACAAATATCATACATAGTGTGTGTGCGCGCTTGCGTGTGTGCATGCGTGCGCATACGTCTGTGTCTGTGGGTGCGTGCGTGAATGCATGCAGTATTTCTTGATTGAACTACAAAGTCACTCCTACATGTAGCCAACCAATTTGCATAGAACTTTCAAGAAGATACCCTACGAGGAGAGCAGAATGATCTAGGTCTGATATCACAGCTCCTGCTAAGTGCCTCTATCTTCCTGGGACCCTTAAGGGTCTGATATCACAGCTCCTGCTAAGTGCCTCTATCTTCCTGGGACCCTTAAGGGGCATTCATAAATGTCCACATTTAACTATTTGTACAGGGTGTACTAATTCTCAGACCCCCCACCTCCCTCCCCCACCCCACTCCCCGAATCAGTACTTTAAAATACTGATAATTTTCCAGATTGAAAAAATATATATCGATGTAACAATGTTAGTGCATGTACCCAGGATATACAACAATCACCTTCAGAATATATTTACAAACTTTATCTCCAATAATGATGTTAAAGCTTTGTGATTGTTTTCCAACAACTCTGTGGTGTCATATTTACCACTGTTTCCATGAAGTTGTGAACTTCCAAGATGTTGGACTGTTCCACAGTGCCACACCATGACCGGTAACATGATTTAAAACAATTTTAGTTCCATAACAGTTCACCGCATGGCGCTGCAGGATGTAATGATGGTCATATTTCGGATGCAACTGACATTAAACCAATTAGCACAGCAGACCTTAACCCCCTTTAGTATGGCCCAGAAGGTTAGCTGATGTTTCCCTGTGCATACTAATCACTACAACGAGGTCACTTTTCTTCTATATTCTCTAAAGCTCTATCTACCAGGTATACGTTTGAACACAATAAATACACCGCAGGGCATTGCTATATTACAGAAACACCAGTAAAGGAAAAGATCTTTGGCCTACTGGAGGATCTGCGGCGCACAGCGACCTTCGTATGAGGAACTGGAGTCCCTGTGTGAGCGTTCGACCAAGAAATATTATGCAGTATTATTTATGACAATACACAGGGCCTTAATTGTTAGACTGTGCATGGTGTTATCTTTGACAATACACAGGGCCGTAATTGTTAGATTATGCGGTGTTAACTACCACAATACACTGCCTTAATTGTTAAATTATGTGTATGGTGTTATCTTTGACAAAACACAGGGCCGTAATTGTTAGATTATGTAGTGTTAACTACCACAATACACAGGGCCTTGATTGTTAGATTACTTGGTGTTAACTACCACAATACACAACCTTAATTGTTAGATTGTGTGATGTTAACTGCCACAATACACAGTGCCTTGATTGTTAGATCATGTGGTGTTAACTACCACAATACACTGCCTTAATTGTTAGATTATGTGGTGTTATCTTCAACAATACACAGGGCCTTGATTGTTAGATTACGTGGTGTTAACTACCACAATACACAGCCTTAATTGTTAGATTATGTGGTGTTAATTACCACAATACACAGGGCCTTGATTGTTAGAGTATGTGGTGTTAATTGCCACAATACACAGGGCCTTGATTGTTAGATTACTTGGTGTTAACTACCACAATACACAACCTTAATTGTTAGATTGTGTGATGTTAACTGCCACAATACACAGTGCCTTGATTGTTAGATCATGTGGTGTTAACTACCACAATACACAACCTTAATTGTTAGATTATGTGGTATTAACTATCACAATACACAGGGCCTTGATTGTTAGAGTATGTGGTGTTAACTACCACAATACACTGCCTTAATTGTTAGAATATGGGGTGTTAGTTGCGACAATACACGACCTTACTTGTTTGATTATGTGGTGTTAGCTGTGACAATACACAGGTCCTTCATTGTTAGATTATGTGGTGTTAGTTACCACAGTACATGGCCTTCAATGTTAAATTATGTGGTGTTAGTTACCACGATATACACATGACCTTGATTGTTACATTACGTGGTGTCAATGGCATCATATGAAAATAACTAAAATTAAACAATAGCATGATTTAACCCACATAATTATGTACTTTACAGAAGTTGGATTCAAGTGTAACTGTGTTTGTCATTGATTGCATTATGTTCAATTAATCAGTAACTCCAGACACAGATCAAGTCTCCAGACTTTATTCAACTAGTCTTTGGAAAGTTTTCACAAGAGTAGTCTAAAACCTTGATATGTGTTGCTGCCTTCAAAGAGTATGTTTCAAGTATATTTGACTCACTACACTTACTCCACTCCACATTTAACTCCAAACAGCCCTGTCTACTAACATGGGGTGGTTTACTTTCAGAGTTTTCCTTCCCTAAAGTGGGGCGCGGGGTAAAGTGGTAGAGCATCGGATTTTCGGTGGAGGGGACCGGGTTTAAAACCACATGTGGTAGAGCATCAGACTTTTTGGTTGACGGGACCGGGGTTCCAAACCACCTGCTGCTGTTTCAAAACCTGGACAATTTCGTTCACCCCACTTTCCCCGTGTCTTTCGGAAGAGACACTAAAAGCCGTTGGTCCATTTTACCTGGTGTCTATGCCAGGGGAAGTAAAAGATCCCACATAGGGAGTAAATGTGTAACCTGTCATGGACTCAAAGAGTGGTGGTCTCTATCTCTAACCCCCCGATTCCAGGCACATGAGGTGCTAAACAGGACCAAAGTGTAACACTTGTCTCTTCTGAAGGACACAAGCAAAGTGGGGTGAACAAAATTGCGCAACCTTTGAAACAACAGAGGTGGACAGTCAGGTGCTCTATTGCCTCTAACCACAAGACCACCGCTCCCCACTCTAAGATTCTAATTAGCTTCCTCCTTTAGTACCTTAGCCTTAGTCATTATTTATTTATTACAGTCAGACAACAAATATGCAGCGGCAAGAGGGCAAACTTTTGATTCTACCCGTGGCTATGCTATTACTTGTGTGACTTCCTAGTTTGTTTACCGACATTCCGTACAACTATAACTGTTCAACGAAAAGATTACTGTAACCAAATGAGTAATTTATCGCAGGAAACAGCTTACGATATTCTGCGCGGCGAAAGATGCAATATGGCCAATAATCTTTGGTCAAACTTTGTGAGTGCAGCATAGAAACAGAAGAAAGGTTGACACTGTGATACTGACACACAAACAGAGTAGTCAGTACCCGGTACTCAGCATGTAGTAACTACATCTACGACGTACAAGTGTTTGACACGAAGTCACAATGACAATGCTACTGAATGTGAGCACTCCAAGTCGGGTGACATCCGCCCACCTTTTCCGCTTTAGTCGATCTCGTGACACTACGAAAACCAGACGAAACGAATCATACGTAAACACCCGAAGTTGACATGTGTGGATGTCCGCTGGTGACGCCGCCAGGTAGTGACAAGTTCACGACGTCAACGACCCAAACACATATCCGTCGTCATAAATAATTCACAAACTCCGTAACACAATCTCAGATCTCGGTTCCCGTCTTCGCCGCATGGTGTCTACTGTAAGTGTAATTTCATTCAGCAGATGGCGCTAATGTGCCCAAGTGTCACCGTCTGTCTTCGTGCTTTTGGTTCGTTCGTCATTCATCGTGTGGCGCCACTTCTTCGACACGGCCTACTCTGGGGTGTAACTATCTGAATTTGCTTGCAGCGTTAAATTGGCCAAACACATTTTTCTAGTGTGCTCGAATGATAATCTGGTCAATCATCCCTACTCTATTTACGAAGCCTCGACACCTTAGAATGTGCGTCGCGTTATTTGGACATTACTCGTTATATCGACTAAGTTTTTAGGAATATCGTTCGGTTAAGTAAGTTAACTTAAGTTAAGAGTCGCCGTCGGTCGTTACAGTTGTTGTTCATGCAAGACAAGTCAAGACAGTAGCAGCCTAGGCTTTACTACTGGTTGTTTAGACTAGTAGCCGTTTCAAAAACGCCACGTAATTACACAAGCTAATGTGCATAACAAGAGCTATCGATCTGCTGCAAGCTGCTACAAGCAGACGATAGAACAATTTGCTATCAGAAAATTTAATAGCATAACTTGGCAGGTCGTGATTGGCCAGAAGTTTGTAAGTAGATATCACTGCGCGGTACATGTTGAAAGATGTAAAATTTTAATATTAAAACGTACATAAATAAAATACATGTTATGTTGATACTGTTATTTACAAAGTACCAAAACAATAACAAATGTAGGCGAATTTTAGCAATACACGTGGGACTTCTTTATTAGTCGCGCGTAGGTCGATATGTGACACCGGGTGGTATTAACCGGCGTCGTCAATCTCATTCTCGAAGATGGCTTCGTCGAAGGTGTTGCTGTTGGTTTTTACCGTTTTTCTGCTAACTGCTTCATTGATACACTGTGAAAATGAAGACACTGAATCGAAAACAAAGGCCAGTGGTGGTGTGTATGCTTATATAGTGCACAGTTTCTCGCATTTTGTTTGTGCAGCTTTGATGATGAGGTTTGTTTGGAAGTTATGAAGCCACGGCACAGTCACAGAGTCAAACGAGGGTGGGTTGGGGTGGGTGTTACACCCTCCCCTCGTTGGAAGTTAGTAAGAAAGATTCGTCTGGGGGTGAATTGACACCTTGCTATGTGCATCTATTGTAGGATAGACATGTGTTTAGCAAAAATGGTTGTTTTGTTGGAAGTTTTGTTACGTGTAGGCCTACCGGCTACTGCCAGTACTGGCACTGCTCAGGCTCAGCATGTTTTCTTGAATAAATTTCAATAATTTAATAAAAACTAATGTCTTAATTTAAAATTTAATACAACCATTTATAAGTTGTAAAACAGTATATACTTTGAATGTGACACGAGTGTTGATGTTTGAATGGTATTAATGGTTAGGCATAATGTGCAATGTAAAAACAGGTCTTTCAAAAATAATAAAAAATTCCTACATGCAGGCTTAATTTTTTGTTCAGTAAAACAGGAACAGTTGATCACACAGACACGCAGAGAGGAGATAACATATACCTGAAAATTACATGTTGATCAAGGTTGCCTTTTTCTAGAATGTAAACATTCATTGCATGGGCGTTTGTTCAGACAGGCACAACAAAAGTCAACATTGGTAATTACCTGCTGAATGTTCTGCTTTTACACGCCAACCCTGATTGGTGCACACCTGATGAGTAACAGAAATCCACAAGACTGCAAACAAACCAATTTCATTATCTACAACTGCTGGTTTGCAGAGATGGAGTAATCATACTCAGTAATCGTAATCATGTGTAATAGTTTTTTAGTAATCGTACAGATACGCAATTACTTTTAATCAAAAAGCCCAAGTAATCGTAATCATGATTACAATCACAATTAACATTTCTTATGCGTATTTCTATAGTTCTACCTGAGATGAATTAAGAGTGCATCTGTCTCATGGCTTGACAGATTCCATGTGTAGCTCACTCACTACTGAGCTTGTCTACTGGCAATTAGGACTGTTCAAACAATTGCCTGGACCTGGCTTGCAGCTTTCTTTGATATTGGTTGTTTAGCTGTGTCTAATGTGCACAATGAAGCTCAGCTCACACCCAGCTCTATTCATTTATCTAACTAGAGGTTGTTTGCCTGGAGCTGGATGGACATCTTCCTTGGTGTTGTCTCTCAGTCTCACAGATAACAATGACATCAGATATTTTTACTTATTTCAATATTCCTTGAGTAATGATTACAATCAAAAGTAATCATAATCGATTATACACATTTTCAAAGTAATAGTCTTGTTACATGTAGACAGCTACTGGGCTACTCTTACATTCCTTTCAGCCTATCACATTATATTTCCTCACTTTTACAGTTTCATTCAGTCACTGAAATAATTTAATAATACCCTTTTCAATTATTTGAATGAACATTTTCTTCTTGGTGTGCCTATATTAACTGTATACTTTATGCAGAGACAAAGGAGGAAGAAGATGCAGGGAAAAAAGATGTAGTGAAAGACTCAGGCATGGAACAAGAAAATGGAGTCCTGGTTCTCACTACGGAAAATTTTGATGACATTGTGGAGTCGTCCGATTCAATCCTGGTAGAATTCTATGCACCATGGTAAGCACAGGAACTGGCAACATGTGTGAAAATGACAGTGCATGGTATTCACATAATCAGAATGTATTATATACTAAGGGCCGTAGAATGGGCAAAATTAACAATGACACATGTGAAAGATATATTCCTATACTAATATATAGACGAATCAAGCCAATCTACTGTGGAGATTTCTACAGGTGCTTGTTACTGCTGTAGGTGTGGCCATTGCAAGAGCCTGGCCCCGCAGTATGAGAAGGCTGCCGAGATGCTAAAGGAAAGTGACCAACCAGTGCCACTTGCTAAAGTGGATGCCACAAAGGAACCCAAACTAGCTTCAAGGTTGGTTTTGAATTTAATTTAATTTATTCAACATAATGTACATTTTCGATAAATTTTAAACATACATAGATATAAGTCTAACTACCACTAAAGTGGTACAATGAATATATAATTAAAGAACTACAATCAGAAAATGTTGACGGGAAATGCAAGAAGTTGTACACTTATAAATTGCATTCCCAAAAGTAAACAATTGCACTGGTTCCATACTTAAAAGAAAAATTACTTAATTAAACTAAGTCTTAACTACCCAAAAAGGTATTTAATATGAAAATAAAATAATATACATATATAACATAAAATAATATACATATATAACACATAACCATGACACTAATGCAATTTATTCATATTTCATATCTATGCAAGAGTAAGGCTTTGTACGTTTTTTCTATTTATAAATCGAATTGCATAACTTAATATCAGCAGGCAGGTCATTCCACATCTTTTACACTAATACAATCGGCTTTTTTAGTAGTCCTACTAAATCTTATTTTGAAATTACAATTTTTCATTCATTGTTGTGATAGCGACTAGCATTAACTTTCTGGAAGTACAACATAATATTAGCTGGTAGTAGATATATATACCTTGTACATAAGCACCATGCTATTGAAATCCACCATGTCCTGTACAGCTAAAGTTTTCAGCTGGTAAAACATCGGTCTTGTACGAGACCTATAGTCTGCCTTTAGACATATACGAACAGCTCTTTCTGAATAATATGCAAAGGTTGTATTCGACTCTTATAGGTGTTGCCGTAAATTTCACAACAATAATTTAAGTATGGCAGTATGAGAGAACAGTATAAAGAGTACAATGCAGAACTAGTCAATAAGTGTTTAACCCTATACATTACAAATACATTCTTCAAAATTTTATTTTTATGAGGGTGATATGTTCACTCCAATTCAAGTGGCAGTCAATGTGTACAGCAAGAAATGTTTAACATACACTCTATTAATGTACATACCATTTATACTGACCAAGTGATTGTTTTCACACTTTTTGTTGCTGAATACCATAACATTGGTTTTGGCAATATTTAAAGACAGCGTATTAACTTGAAACCATCTGTAACATTACGATACCGATGAATTCTTCAGCAGCATCATTTTGCAGTGGATGTGACAACTTTTTACTGATACCAACACTGATCAAAATAATGCCAGAACTAGTCAGTATGGAATAATATCAAAAATATATAACGTGGAAAAAATAATGCATACAGGTGTGTATGTGGTGGCACGTACTTAATTTGGCATCCTTAAAATGTGTATTCAGTTTCCAACACTAAACTTCAAGACTGATGTTAATCTGGTTAAAAGTGCCAATGTCTGCAACACTGTTCACAAAGGTTTCCAAGGGTCTAAAGATTTATTCTTAGATTGACCCCAAATCCTACACTAAGACCCAGTAGCCGAGAAGTGGTGAGTACCTTCATTTGATGCAATTTCAGCCTACAGAAAAGGTTTAAGTGGTGTATTTGTGTGATAATAGGGTATGACATTATTTACACTAATTTTCATGGGTAGGGAAGAGGGTAGAAGGTCTTTTAGTGTGGGTAAAAATAAAACAAAATATAACCAAAAATGAACACCAAACAGCATTTGCAAGTTGTAACTATGGGTTAGTAGGATGTTTTTAGGAGGGAAGTGGGCAGATGGATAAATTCTAACATATTGAGGCTATGGGAAAAGTACTAGGAGACAAGTGAAGTTGATGGAAGAGGGTGGAGAAAGATGACCGAATGCCAGGACAGACATTTTGTCCACACGGTCCTAGTGAACCACACAACTGTTGGGAGGATGCATTTGGGGTGACCTTGGGCCCCAGGAGGTGGAGCAGCAGGATGCAGGAGGGTTTGATGGGTCGGCTAGGACCATGTAGACAGCATGTATATCCTGACTTTGGTAGTCTTTCTCTTCTTCCCTTTCCCATGAACTTACTTTTTCTATAGCCACACTATGTTAGAAAGGTTACAATTTACCCATCTGGCCACTTCCCTCTTAGAAACCCCCGACGAGCCCATTGTTACAGCTTGCAAATTCTGTTTGGTGCTCATTCTTGGGCTCAAACGATACTGACCAGTTTTGGTCTTTGTAGGAGTCTCCCTTCCCACAGCAATTTTTGTTGTTGCATATCTTGTATTACTTTGTTGATTATTCATTAATTCTATAATTGTTATTGTATATTGTACAGTTTAGTATTTGTATGTGTCATGTATATCTATAATTTATATTGCTTCTTGATGTAATTTATTTGTTTCTCTGCTTTGTTTTGGGACAAATAAAATTATCCTTAAAAATATTTTCTGATGAAGAATAAATGATATTAATTAAAATTATAAAATAATATTTTTTATTATAGGTATCAGTTTTGTCAGAGTACAAATCACAGTAGTGAACATTTTCTTCATAAAATCCCATTTTTCACATTTCCACTAATTTAGCATCATCAACCCCTTTACCTACCACAACATGCCTCCATGCACCCACTTCTCTACCCATATGCATTGGAACAATAGTGGAAAATACAGTGATATCCTATCTAGTGATATCCTATCTAGACCCACTGAAATTTTTTATACATGGAAATTGTATAGAATTAAAGTACTCACAAGGTCTGACTACTGCGTCTTGGGGTAGGATTTGTTTTTTCCACTATAAATGTGGCAGCTGCATCGTTGGTTAAAAAATGTTTGTTAACATAATTTCATTAATTCACAGAGATTTGAGAAATTACTTAGTACTCAATAAAAAAAATGACTGTGTTGAATGTAACTTGGTGTGTAAATATTCACAGTGGAATTACAACAGTAACATCGAAAGTCTTGTGTTTCTTTCTGTTTTTAAGATTTGACGTGACTGGTTACCCAACACTGAAGTTCTTCAAGAATGGACAACCTTATGACTACGATGGTCCCCGGGACGCTGATGGTTTGTTTACAATTTCTCAGTTTTTATTGTATTGTTCGTATGCTTTAAATTTACCTCAACCCATTATGGGATTTAATTATTGGCCTATGCAACTTTTGCGGAGCGGATTGATGGGATCTGGTTGCACATGTAAATTTATGCGGAATGAAGTTTTGTCAGACACGTCATGTCTGATATTGATGTTTGTCGGACTCTGCAGCATGTATCTTTCCATAGTCAAACAATTAAGGAAGAGGCAATTACCACATCAACATAGTATAATACAAATATAAAAAACGTGTAGCTCTATGAATTTTTGTAAGTCGCAATTCTGGAAACACGTATTCTTGAAACAAACCCTATTACAGGGTAGTAATTTTTGCAGGTAGTTTTTTGTGTATGTTTACAATTTTTTTTAAATTGACAATATGTTAAGTTAACTATGGTCAGTTAACTCGTATCAGTATTCAGTAAAGTTATAACTTTTAAAGTTTTATTGTGACTTTATGAAAATTTGTATTGTAAATAATAATCATTTCATCAGTAATAAGTTATGTAATTGGACCCAGTCCTGGTTATTTTTTCCAAAAATTTACCGTGTACACAAGTTTTGTGGTATGATTGCGATGTCCCAGAAATCTGCTGCTGGTGGTAATCAGGGCTGGGTCCAATTACACAAAATTATATCAATTGCAATTACATTAAATTTTTTATTTCAATTACAATTACAGTCATAATTTTCCAAATCAATTACAATTACACTGTTTCAATTACAATTACATTGTGCGGAACCAAATATATTCAGCATTTGTTAATTATGTATTTTTGCATGTTTTGTTGAATTTAAATATTTTGCACACAATTGATAAACAAATATAACGGTAATGTTTGTACATTTTGTTGAACTTTGACTTTGAATTATACTAAATAAAAAGATAGCAGTTTGAAACATATTTTCGTTATATCAAAATACAATGCAGTATCCGGACATAATCCTACAGGACATATTCCTTACAGACAAAATCACAAAATATGAAAAGTGAACAAAATCCCACAAGACAAAATACAAAAATGTGAAAATTGGACAAAATCCCACACGCCATAATACAATATTTATTTGTAGTTCTTCTCTAAGCATCCTTTCTAGTTTTGCAGACATTTATCTGTGTGCATTTCTTACATTTTTCTTCTGAAAATACTACTAATAGGGTATGATGTGTTAACTTTGAGGTTGTAGCTCCTGCTCTGAGCTAACATTCTTAATTGGTCTGCCCTTTGCTTTGTGTGAGTTTGGATTGGGGAGAGAGGCCATATAAATGGTCTTTGCCACCTGACCTGTCTCCAATCCACCACAACACAAGGGGTATAATTGGCTGGCTAACTCTGCAATGTTTCACAGAGCTGATATTTTCTGAAGCAATATCAGGCTACAGGTCTTTCCATGTTATTTGAATACCAGCTTAGCCTTTGTCTGACAATGTCTGTGCATTGTTTATTGCTTCCTGGCTGTTACCAACTTATTGAAAAGGCTAATCACTAAGGCTACCCACCACTAGCACCATGGACCAGTACCCACGAGACAGTGAATACTGTAACTTAAATATAAATATATAAGCAGGTGTTATTATTAGTCTTGATTTTAAACTCATGTGAGACTTAAATTATATTTTTATTAACAATTCGTTCAGGTAGTTTGTAATATGAAACGTACTGTAATTGATTGTAATTGAAATAAATTTTCAATTATATAAAATATAACAATTACAATTACAGCAAAATTTCGAAACCACAATCAATTACAATTACACAATTGTGCTGTAATCAATTACAATTACATAATTGGACCCAGCCCTGGTGGTAATTGGAAATAAAGTAACAGAAATAAAGTAACACATTTTGCTAGGAAAACAAATAACAGGAAAAACAGAAACAGAAAAAGTGAACAGTTTGCTAGGAAAACAACATGAAAAGTCGTGAAAGCCCTTTAGATTATAGTATAAACCAGTTGAACAAATATAGTTTTGATCAGTAAATGTATGCATATTATAAATATAACCTTCTAAACACACAATATTATAGAACAACTTTTATACTGTATAAAATAATTCTTATAATCAAAATAAACTGTTAGTTATTTCCTTTTTTCCTGTTACTTTCTTTCGTACATTCACTGTTGATCACGTTGCAGGTATTGTGGCCTACGTGAAGGAGCGCTCAGACCCTAGCTGGGTGCCACCTCCCCCACCAGCCAGCAACGTCCTCACACTCACAGAGTCAAACTTCACTGAAACTGTTGACTCCAGCGAACTCATCCTCGTTGAATTCTATGCTCCCTGGTATGTGTTCTCATATATCTTGAGATGGCCCCTTAGCATACCACATGCTAAGGGGCCATTTCAAAACATGCTTGCTGCTGAACGAAACCTGTGTAATTTAGCCTCAGAAACCAACCTCCCCCATATGAAACTTTAAATTACAACGATCTGTGAATACCTGTCTGTCTGCTTTGTGTTGTTACCAGTGTGTTATAACCATTGTGTTGTTACCAGTGTGTTATAACCATTGTGTTGTTACCAGTGTGTTGTTACCAGTGTGTTATAACCAGTGTGTTGTTACCAGTGTGTTATAACCATTGTGTTTTTACCAGTGTGTTATAACCATTGTGTTTTTACCAGTGTGTTATAACCATTGTGTACTGTTCTCAGCTGTAATGTAAAACTGCACTCGAAGTCAGCACCCTTGTGAACTGTGATAAAAATTATGTTTTATCATTGACACATGACACATTATACGACACAGCTGCCACTCCTCCCACAATGAATACAATTTTGTTTAATATCAAACACGTTTTGCAATGGCCCCTAAGCAAAGTTGTGATTTTAATTTTGCTGATGCTACACTGGTCATGAAAGTGAAAAAAATGTACTCTTCAGTTGATATTTACATACACCTCTTCCTGTATTCTCGTATTGTCATTCTATGACGCTTCATGTTTTGACGCTGTAATGGCTATTCTGTTAAAAATTCTAAATATATGAAAATATCACTGAGAGTTTTGTTAAAAAATACATTTGCTAGTTTTAGCTTAATTGCTATAAATTAAATTGTGGTTTTGTAAATCTGGGTTTTTGTTAATATTTTGCTCAGAGCATGATTTAAGACATAATGTATATATTGGACTGTTCCGTGTGAATGCAAGTGACATTTAAATAATAGTGACATTATAATTTCCATCAGCTGATGAGAACTGGAATGTAATTTTGCTGGTCAGTCAATGAGGTCTTTGTTCTGCCAGGTGTGGTCACTGCAAGCGACTGACCCCAGAACTCGAGAAGGCTGCCAAGGTTTTGATGGACTCTGATGTCCCCATAGCTAAAGTGGATGCGACGGCTGAGACTTCCTTGGGCAAGAGGTTTGATGTCAGTGGCTACCCCACCTTGAAAGTGTTCCGACGTGGGAAGGCTTTCGAGTATAAGGGACCAAGAGAGTCGGATGGTGCGCTATTAGGCATAACAACTGTGCATGTGTGCGTGCGTGCATGTGTGCATGGACGTGTGTGCTGACATGTATACATACATACATCTACACACGTGCACGCACACGCTTTGGCCGTGGATTGGATACCGTGCTATACAAGAACTTACCTTTACCATTTTTTACATGCCCATGCCCCCCACACACACAATCAATGGGCTTGAGTCAAATATAACTACAAATTATTTCTGAACTGTAAAACACAGATACAGCTAAGCCGCCTTAAAGTTACCAAATACATCTACAAATATACAACTTCATATTAAATTGCTGTGCAGGTATCGTCGTTGTTATCCAGGTATTGTTGACTACATGCTGGGGCAGGTGGGTGAGGGATCAAAGGAGCTGACGTCACAGAAGAAGATGGCCGCTTACATGCATGCTGAGGATGTTACAGTGATTGGCTTCTTTGCCAACGCTGAGGATGCGGCCTACAATCTCTTTCAAGAAGTTGGTGAGTTCCTGAGACGTCTCTGTTGGTTACTGATGTGTTTGTCTACATCAAGTTTTTAATTTTTAAAGAAATTGGGGTAAACTAAACAGTCGGAAAGCTGATCCCTCTTTGAAACTACGTCCGTGGGACATAAGGCGCCAATCCTTAGGGATGACTAGTGTCTGGTAACAGAAATACATAGGACTGCAAATGAACCCATATTATTTTCACTGGTTTGCAGTATGTGTTCAAAATGAGCTCCATACAAACTGATATATATATATATATATATATATATATATATATACGGTTCTTGACTGATAAACTTGTTCAGAACGTACAAAAGCTTAAGATATGTCTACTATGCCAGTAAGACTGTTAAATTTAATAAAATCTATCAGACTTATGGCTAAACTGTAAGAGGTGATGTGGTTGCCCAGGACAACATTTATTGTCTGTCCAAAACAGCTGGATTTATGACATTAAAACTTGACATTGACTTCTTCTTTGCAGCCAATGATATGCGAGAGCAATACAAGTTTGGCCATACAATTGATAAGGATATTGCTAACCAGTACAAAGTCAATGCTGGGTCAGTGGTTGTATTCAACGCTGAAAGGTTCTACACAAAACACGAGCCAAAATGGCACATACTGGAGTTGAAGGTAGGTCTCCTCAGTATAAGTGTGTTCTCAAGAGTTTTTAATACAATCCTGTCAGTAGCCATAGTCAGTAGGATTTGTACCGTCACACTTTGCATTTTATGCCGAATGAACCGGATATAGATGCAGTTAAATAGCCAAAGAGGGTATCATTGCCATAGTCTCAAATTATGTTGTAAAACTTGTCCTGGCAGAGTGGCTGTTGCATTCTGGGGGATTCTGACGTCTGTTGTATACATTCTGGCATTTCGAACATGGGATTTAGTACTTCTTATCAATTGATATTGTAGAAGAAAATATATTTGTCTACTTGAAAAGGTTATAAAACAGAGTGAAATGATGCATATAAACATAGTCTGTTGCGTCATTGTACAATCTCCCAGAATGCATAATTCGTGACAGGCGCAAAATGTTTTATCAGCAGAAGGGTCCACTGTTTACACCTCCGCATTACAATCACAGTGTTACTATTGTCACTTGTGTTTGGTTGTCTATTCACCAGGACACAACTAAGGCTGATGATGTCGTAGCTTTCATCAAGTCCCATGATGTTCCCCTGGTTGGGCACATGACCATGGATTTGGAAGAGAAGCGATACCACAGTGAGCGACGCCCCTTGGTGCTGTTCTTCTACACTGTTGACTGGAGTCACGAACACCGCTCAGGTGCGTGTTGATTCGTCAACAAATAGTGAGGGGTGATTGATCAGACCAGCTTGAAAAGAAAGTATCTCGGTTTCAGTGTTGCTCGCATGCCTATATCACAAATTTTTACAGGAATTATATGATAACGTTGATATCTCTTGTTCAGTATGTTTATGATACTTTTTAAAATTCAGAATAAAAGATTGTTCCTATTTGTGTATTTTTTTATAAATCATGTTTTCTATTTGTGCTGCAATACATAGAGAAACCATTATTTGATCAGTCAGCAGCATATGACGTATTTCGCTGCAAAATACCACCACAATAAATGGCAGCCTAGACTTAACTTGATTTACGTGATTTTTTTATAAAACGTTTTGTGGATAAACGCTTAAAATGTTCTTATAAAAGTAATGCACTTTTGTATACAAAATAATCAATCAATAAAATCAATGTGTATATGACATAAGTATGCAGTGGCGTATGATTTGTACAATACTCTAGACCAGCGTTTACCGCATTTTTATTTTATTTCCGTATCCAGGTACACAGTTCTGGCGAAATAAGGTAGCCAACATTGCAAAGGATTACCCAAAAATGGTGTTTGCAATTGTCGACGAGGATGATTTTCCCGAGAAGGTGAAGAGCTTTGGCTTTGACGACTCAGGAGAGGAGATGAACATTGGTATCCTCGACAAGCAGAAGAAGTACTCAATGGAGGAGATGGAGGAGTTTGATGCGGACGACATAAGAGAGTTCATTAATAAGTTTAATAAAGGTATGTGCTATGACTTATTTAGTTATATTTAATTAAAAATTCAGCATAAGGTCTGTAGTCCATAAATCCATACTCTGCCATATATACATATTATATAAATTCCTCTGTTTAAGTTACAAAATGTTTGGTCCTCTATCTAGGCTACTCTGAAGAAAAATTTCATAGAAATCCGTAATCTGAACACCGCTTGGTCCCAAGGTTTATGTACTGGAGATCTTGTACTATATTAAAAAGTTGTTTGAATCTTAGATCATGTTTGTGTGTCACTGTTTCTTTATTTTCATGTTTACTTAAAAATACTAGTTTTCTTTTAAAAAATTACTTTCTGGAAATATATTTTATTTGCAATCTTGAAGTATATGAAGTTGCTGTGCTTTTGATTAAACAAGTCATTGTACATTCCCTTGAATTAGAGAACCTCAGCTGAGAGCGAGCAAGTTCTGTGGAGTGTGTGGCTCCAAAGTTGCAGTAGACCTGTGGATTGTTTTACTAACTAATTATGTTTTGTGCCGGGAACCACTTGGTGTATAGTTATATCTTACAATTGATACTGTTCTGTGTTCAGGCAAGTTGACGCCACAAATAAAGTCGCAGCCAATACCGAAGAAGCAGACGGGTCCAGTAACCGTTGTTGTCGGCAAAACATTTGACAAGATTGTCCTCGACCCGAAGAAGGACGCCCTCATCGAGTTCTACGCCCATTATTGTGATGTCTCCAAGAAATTTGTGCCCGTTTACAACAAGCTTGCGAAGAAATTCAAAGGCAACAGTAAATTGGTCGTTGCAAAGATGGACGCAGTGTTAAACGATGTTCCTTCTGAATATGATGCCCCACCAGAAAAAGGCTATCCAGCCATCTATTTTGCTCCGGCAGATAAGAAGATGGCACCAATTAAATATGAGGGAGATCAGGATTTCAACGGACTGGTTAAGTTTGTTGAAAAACATGCCACAATGTCACTAAAGAAAGAGGAACTGTAGTCGATGTCACATCACAAGTCATTACTGTTGATATTCCAAGTGTAATTTTCTACCCAGCAAGTTTTTATTGTAATTGTTTACATCATCATGTAATTAGTTGTTACACAGTGTAAATAATCTGTGTGTGCTTGAATATTCATCCTGTGGACCAATGCATTGCACTTTTCTTGAAAATTGATGTTATAGAGTTTTTTATAGAAACAAACTGATGGTGTTGCGAATTCTTTACAGTCACTGTGAAGTACTTCAATAACTAGTAATACTAAACCACAGCGCTGCTTAGAGAAAGTTAAGCTACCCTTTAGAGTCTATATATGTTCGACTGAGCCTTCAAATTCATGACCATCTCGGCCATGTCTTCAGCATCAAACTGAACTATTCTCTGGTGTCATGTGACAATGCTGATATACAGTGTATTCAATACTCGTTACTGTAATACATGCGTTTCTTCTGTGCTGTTCATCCCATGATCTTTGCCTTCAGCATACCAAGAAATAGTCAGTAACAGGTGTTTTAAAAGCTGACCAGAAGTTGTGTATTAGTATTTGGAATGATTATTAAATAATTCCAAAGATGTTGAAAGACCACACCGTAAGCATTTTAGAGAATAATATCCATCACTTTTTTCTTGGACATATCTCTGAATTTAGGTGTCTCCAATATGTACAGCAGGTTATCCAGGTAAATCATTTGATATTGTTATATACAAGTACCAAAAAGAAGTTGTTACATATTTCCTTCTTGGTGGTTTCCCGAAGTATATTTAATCTTGGAGGTAAATTATGGGTCCATTATAGAGAAGTAATGAAGATGAAATGGAACTGAAAGTTGAAACAAATTGTGTTGGTTGATGTGTGTGTGCAGGCTGATGAATTTGTTTGCATATTGTAGTTTTTTAAGCCAAGATTGCACAAGTATGCTTCTGTACGTTCACAACATTGCTACCTATAGCAGTTGTTGATGACCTGTTCTTTGGGACCAGTTTCTTGCCATTTGCATTCCGTCTGTTGTGCATGTTCATTTCTGAAGATATTGTCATCTGTTTAATAACACCCATCCCAGCAGACGGTGATCTAGATTTGGCTTCTCGTCTTAGCTTTATCCAGGTCAAACAAATTATGTTTTGACAGTGGTTTTGATGGGTTAAGGTATGTTTTTGCGATTGTACTTTGTTAACTTGTTTTTCAAGACAGTGATGTTTTACGACTGTATTAGACTCACCGTTAAGTTTACATAACAAGTGATTAGAAACTGCTGGCTCACTATTGTGTCCTAAGTTCTGGGAATTATAAATAATTCAAACCTTGTGAATTGTGTCCGTGCATGTTGCATAGAGGTTGTTTAGATGAAATATATGTTGCTACTGTGGAATCTGCTTAGCAGAATCATGGACAATAGGATCAGCTGATTAGTAGAATATTGGCTGAGGTGGAATTATCTTCTATTCTGTATTAAAGTGTGCCACTTAAAGGTGCCTCCTGTCTGTGAACTCATCAGACTAACTATATTATTTAATGCTTGATACGCTGAAAAAAGAAAGTATTAGTCTTGGTTATAAAAAATGTTTTACATTGACCAACCTCCTTGGATGTCACTCCTGTCAGCCCATAATTAATTCACTCACAGTAACAGTAATTCAAGGTAACCATAGCTCAAGATAATGAAATTGAATGTATTTTAATACAGATTTATTTATAAATTGGAAGCCATAGGGTTACCTTGTCCAACACAGCACATACCTAACCTACTTGAGTGAATAAATGTTGACTGTCACATGAAATGAAATATATGACATCAGTATGAAAGGTAATCTTTAACAATGTACTTTTCCTCCTTGTCCCCGGCTGTACATGGGTGAGGGTCAGGTAAAGTATTGTCGAGCCACTATTTTTGTTCTTTCCATAGTTTTCTATTGGCGGCCCCCTCCCTCCATCATTCATCCTCCCCCGATAATGTAAATGAGTTTGGATACTTATTTGTGAAGAATTGGTTCAGTCTGAATGGGAAATTTGCCTACTCAAGGTAAAAGCTGCTACAGTCGGCAGATGCCAGGTCATGGCAGAATTTGCTGAAAATGTATTATGTATGTGCACATCATCTAGTTATACAAATAGTCGTGTTTTGGGTTTTTTTAATTTACCTTCTGTGATTATACCAATTTGATCTGAATATCGTAAATTTTTTTTCATGCTATTTTACTGGAAAATTAACTTTTTTCTATAGCTGGACACTGTACTCCTTATCAAAATGTATTGCGATTATGTTATCATAATCAATATTTAATTACTGAATCAAATCTGGTTGATACAAGAACAACCCTGAACCATGAGACCTTTATGCTCCCACTAGACTGTCCCTTCAACTGGGAGTTTCCCGCATGAAGCTGGTGAGTTCCTTCTCTACCTCTCCCACAAAGGCTGGGAAGTTGCTATCACTAAGGCACAGGCGGATGAAGTTGCCGAGGTCTTCCTGCGGGATGTTTGTGTGTGTATATGCGACAGGGAGAGCCGCCTTCAACTGCCCAGACATCACCTGGCGAAAAGAGGGCAGACAGGGGCAATTGACTGAGACCCAGTAGATAGTGAAACAGTTTCAAACATGCAGAGAATCTCCAGCACTCTCAAAACTGTCTAACTTGATACGTTCATACAATTCTTTAAATACAATATAAACATTGAATTTTTACTCCAGTAATCATGTTATGATCAAATGCATTCTGTGTAGAAAAATTTATAAAGGTTTGCAAAATAAAAAGCGTGGTAATACTGATTCATGTACAGTTGTGAAGTTAAAAAAACGGCATCTTACTTGATGTGCTCACATGGGAAACAACAGCAGAAATGTTTTACGAGGTGTTAACAATGTTAACATTTTTAAGAGCTAGCTAGACTTAATTTAGCATACAATTAAGTTATATATATATAGTTTCATTCTTTTTAATTGTTTTATCCTATTATGTTGTTGTTGTTTTTTCTATTGCACCATATAAGAATTGTCTAGATTTTATCTATCATGATTGTTTATGTAATATTTCAATTTTTGTATTATTTATATATATATATATAATTGTCTAGATTTTATATATGTATATTTTTTTTATTTTAAATTATGGTAAGTTGCTACTGCTTTATGTGAAAGTCCTCTACCTGTGTCAATTTGCTGATGGTAACTGTGCCATCCAAGACCTTTGTAGGTTCAGATGAACTGCCTGCTTCCTAAAATGAAACATACCAAGGCTGCCAGGATGTGGTCAAATTACAAAGTACTGGTTACGATAACCCCACAAAATATAGTGCGCATAAGTATGATTTCAATTATAATGCAGAAATCAAATAAGAACCACAGTAAAATTATCTGAAAGTCTGTGTGTATTTGTAGAGCCAGAATAAAATTCTGGAGACTAAATAGTGAGTAAATTTTACACAATTATCAACAGAGCTACAGCACTCCAACAAAGACTACATTAAACTACCAGTCATACAATGTATGACTTCAAACTATTATCAAACCATTATCATTGGCTAAATTTTAATCCAAATTATGTGAAATATGTAATCAAATATGCTTCGGTACTTTAAGAATATTCAATGTTTTGGAACCATGCAGATCCATCCCCATCCCACAGCTTATATAATTATGAATAAATACCCACTAGTGGAAAACCATATATATGTGCCAAATGGCAAATTTTGAACCTACCAGTTTTATCAAACAAATTCAGAAATCGTAATTTCCAAAATAGGTGGGTTTGCAACTGTTGACAACAGGTGGTTTAGCAACAGACACTTGGTATGCAAAACATTAAGAGATTCTGAACCTGCATTGAAGTGTCATCAGTGCTGCCATCTAGATTCATCTTCTTGACGTGGAAGTGGTGCTGCAGTAGTGCCACGCACCAACTGCACTGCTCAGTGCCAGAGCTATGTGAGGACGCAGCAAACTTCACACGGAATCTTCGACTTTCATTCTGCATAAATAAGTAATAGATGCATTGACTTTGAATGGTTTGTGAGCAAAATAAAGAGAATTGTTAGTTTCACAGTGGTGGTGCAATCATAGTTTCACAGTGGTGGTGCAATCATAGTTTCACAGTGGTGGCGCAATCATAGTTTCACAGTGGTGGTGCAATCATAGTTTCACAGTGGTGGTGCAATCATAGTTTCACAGTAGTGGTGCAATCATAGTTTCACAGTGGTGGTGCAATCATAGTTTCACAGTGGTGGTGCAATCATAGTTTCACAGTGGTGGTGCAATCATAGTTTCACAGTGGTGGTGCAATCATAGTGAACTAATTGAAACTTTACAAAGTTTAGCTCCAGTACACACAGTTGATTACCACACCTGTACTTTGTAGACAAACAGCACGCTGTTGATAACCACACCTTTACTTTGTAGACAAACAGCACATTGTTGATTACCACACCTGTACTTTGTAGATAAACAGCACGCTGTTGATAAGCACACCTTTACTTTGTAGACAAACAGCACATTGTTGATTACCACACCTGTACTTTGTAGATAAACAGCACGCTGTTGATAACCACACCTTTACTTTGTAGACAAACAGCACGCTGTTGATTACCACACCTTTACTTTGTAGACAAACAGCACTCTGTTGATTACCACACCTTTACTTTGTAGACAAACAGCACTCTGTTGATTACCACACCTTTACTTTGTAGACAAACAGCACTCTGTTGATTACCACACCTTTACTTTGTAGACAAACAGCACGCTGTTGATTACCACACCTTTACTTTGTAAACAAACAGCATGCTATCTCCTTTACTGATGCCCTTCATCCATGATCTTGCATTCCACAGTGAGTGGTTCTCCTACAAAATAGTAACAATGCACCGCAACAATAGATATAGAATAAAAACATCACATCTGCATATCTTTAGTAATAATAATATGGCGTTGTTTGCCACCATCATGTACAGTTTGACATATGGCTATGCGCGGAGTGTCGCTTGGAAAGTTTCGTTCATTTCATTGTTCTTTCAAGACACAGGTATATTTGAACCAATGAAAATCACGGCCACTGCTGCATTTGTAACATTCATCGCAGGTTCAAGAGCCAAACGTTCCCAATTCGTACACGCTCAACAGGGGTATGTTAAAGCGAAACCAATATCATAGTTTGAGGGCAGTGCACCTAAGAGTTAAGAAAAGCCAATAATTTGCAACTACGATCAAAATTTCCGTTTCACTCTGGCTGACATGTTAACTACCGGGACCGGTAACAGCCTGCGCACTCCTAAGAAACAGGTTAACCTAGACTTCTGTTGTGACTCATAAAGGACTGGTGGGTAATATTTTACAGTGTATTTAGAAAGGGTGATATGATTTTATATAAAATACAGAACTTGTTTAATAAATATCTTGTAGTAACGACTATATCGTTTAAAGTAGTGTGCATGAGCGTGTGTGTTTGTGAGTGCCTGCGTGCAGATTTTCAGAAACCTTTCGATCAAGTACCACATCAAAGATTGTTACTTAAACTAAAAGGTATAGGCAATGATGTAATCACCTGGATAGAAAAGTGGCTTACACACAGAAGACAGAGAGTTATAGTAGATGGTGAGATTTCAAATTGGAAATCTGTTCTGAGTGGGGTTCCACAGGGATCAGTTTTAGGCCCTATACTGTTTTTAATATATATAAATGATTTGGAAGATGACATATCTAGTACTCAAATTTGCAGATTACACAAAAGTATTCAGAAAGGTTACTAATGATACAGATAAACAAAGTTTACAGGATGATATAGATAAATTAGTTAAATGGTCAGAAAAATGGCAAATGTTATTCAATTTTGGGAAATGTAAATGCATACACATAGGACATGGAAACATGGACGAAGAATATAAAATGGGGGATACTGTACTAGGTAGAACCACACCAGAAAAGGACTTAGATGTAACATTTAGTGCTGACATGAAAGTTTCAGAGGAATGTGGGATTGCTGCTTCGAAAGGAAATAAAATTCTAGGGCTAATTAAGAAAACTATAACATATAAGGAGAAACAGCTAATTGTACCCCTGAACAAAGCTGTAGTTAGACCACATTTGGAATATTGTATACAAGCATGGAGGCCGTATCGTAAGAAGGACATAGACAAGCTAGAAACAATACAACGAAGAGCAACTAAAATTATTCCAGAATCAAGAGACCTTAGTTACGAAAATCGCTTATTACAATGTGGTTTGACAACACTAGAGACCAGGAGACTAAGGGGAGACCAAATAGAAGTGTTTAAAATAGTGAACGGTTATGAGGATGTTGACAGGAATATGTTCTTCAAACTTAAGAACCAGAGGACACAAAGCAGCATTAGTTAAGGAGCAGTGTAGGTTGGACATGAGAAAGTACTCTTTCTCACAGAGGGTGATAAATGAATGGAACAAACTGCCAAATGATTGTGTTAATGCTAGTAGTGTGAATATGTTTAAAAATAGAATTGACAGATATCTGATAAGAGCGGGCTATGCATAGATGATAAAATTATTGGACTCTCGATAAGCCAATGGCTTCCTTGTCAACTTGCCATCTGGAACTTGTTGTTTGGGATGGCAATCTTGTTAAATCTTGTTAAATGTGCTTGCTGGTGTGTTCTACCCAACTGACACGCACGCACGCACGAACGCACGCACGCATGCACACCCATGCAAATTAGTTGCATGTATATGGACTTTTCTCTGATATAAACGCATATTATTAATATTACAGATTTGCAGATATATATACATGCACGCACGCACGCACGCACGCACGCACGGGGACACACACACACACACGTTTAATGCAATTATCTGCTATGCAGTACTAGTGAGTAGAGATTTTTCCTTTCTATATAGCTTCTTAGAGACAAACGTTTCTATTTTACTTTTGTTAGCCTTACATGAATGGTATCTCCTACTGTCAGGACCAGGTGACTGTCCTCAATAATGGACAAGGTTATCTCTTGTGTTGACAAACCCTCATAGAACTGAAAGTGAAACAAGAAGATATGCCAATAATTCTGACCTCTAAATATGCTGTTTTTGTTCAACATGTTGGAATGACAGGAATTATACACTGTATAAAACCATTAATTATCATATTCGACCTATTAAGCATACATGCCCAGAAAGTTTAAGTTATAATATATATATATATATATATATATATATATATATATATATATATATATATATTATTACCATGTCGCATTTGGACAAGAAAGCATTGGCTTATTAGTAAGTAAACAATTCTGTTTTAACTCTGTATTAGCACCAACCAGTATATGTGTGCATGTGTGTACATTATATATATATATATATATATATATATATATATATATATATATATATATATATATATATATATATATATATACTTGCATACATTGGTTGGTGTGGTTTTCGCCTTACGCAATATAATATGCTGTTTTCACAAAATCTGAAGAACCTTTTTGTGCATGGGATCAATATTCGAACCAACTACCAGTCACTTCATCTGTCGAGTGCAAACAAGTTGTTAGAAAAGTTGGTTTGAGTGAACTACTCGTCAATATCGAACGACATGTTTCTCAGAGCGAGGCTAGTGCTGGAATTTGACTTAAAAGTGTTTTCGAAAGAGCCTCACTGTCACTGTATGATAATGTGCAACACATTAAATGTATAAAAATCACGGGGCATATTATATATGTGAGTTATGACTTATGTTGTCGATTCTAAGTTTAAATTACCATTTAGCTATTTGTTGATTTTTTAATATAATTCTTACATTCCCAACTCACTTTCCACTGTGCATCATCCTTCATGACCGAATCAGCATCCTGCGCAGTAGGATGTCCACGACTGACGAATCGCGCGTATTTCTCTACCTTCCAGTTACGTGTCGCCATTCGAGAAAATAAACCCCTAATTTCGCTCGGGCCGAGCTACTCGTCTACCAGACACACCCACTTTGGACATTAACGATTTGGCTAGAGCTAAATTACACAATTAATTACTATATCAACATGTGAATTACTGGTCGCACAGTATCATCTCGCTAACGTTGACATAGACATAATTAGTCACAGCAGAAGATAATTTGTCGCAAGGCGGTGGTTACTTAAAAATTGGAAACTGGTTATGGGAAACGCATTAGCTAACAAATATAATTTTTCAATGACCGCATTCAAAATATCGCTGGAACCAATGGCGTATTAATTGGGGGGAGGGGGAGGCCATTGGCTATGCCCCCATAGGCTTAAATTTTGAATTGTTTTGTGTAACCTGTTGGGCCACTACTAGGCAAAGTCAATCGCCCTACAATTTTTTTTCTATCTGGCTTTTACTGTAGTAGAGGCGAAGATCTCGTTCATCAAAAGCGTAAGTATTTTCATGAAACGTGAAACCTTACAAAAACGCCTTAAACAGAGCAATAAACACGTCTTTCGTGTCTGTATGCATTCTTATATGTATATCACTAAAGTTACCTGACAATAACCATGTAAAAGTGTGAAATTATTACCTTTTTGTCAGAACGCATGTGCTTGTCAAGGTTTGTATATAACCGGATGTTGTTGTGAGCGAGAAAAGCATGCGGGATTTCCATAGATCTATATAAGGTCACGCTAAGAATTGCCGTCTGCTGGCCATAGAGTTACATCATTAATAATGCCCCTATAAACTATTAACTTACTAACGGGTGTTTTATTTATTTCTGTGCTGCTGGCCCATTCTGGCCTCATTCTACACGAAATCGCGTTTGATCATGTGACCCAAACGCAACATCACGTGCACAGCATGGCGGCTAATTGTGAAATGTTTTCTATGTCACCGATAAAAGTACTCATAAGTAATTAGTTGGAGCACATTTCTTCAGTTTCTTGACGCCTAATTGTCGGTTGTATGTCACAGAATACACATGTGAAACGGTTAGTGCGTATCGGTTTTAAAACTTAAGTTATTAGTTCCGTAGCCAAATGGCTACGGAACTGCCAAAACCATGCTTTAGCAAATGCCGTACGCGACTTTCGCCCCAGAGACGAAGAGCGGGGCGAATTTTTTTGCCTAGGCCACTACATGGTAGCATGGTAACATAATGGATGACTAAGCTTGCCCCCCTTGGCTTGGGCGTGGCCTCCTCTTTGTAGGCAAAGTCAATCGCCCTACAACGTTTTTCTATCTGGGGCGGATGACTCTGCCTACCCCTTTGCGAAGTCCTAGATATGCCACTGCCACTGGCTGGAACAAGTTTTTGGTATAACATTTCGTATTTTTTGTAGAAGCCGTGTGCGGATGTACTAAAAAAGAATTTTTTACAACCAGAAACATTTCCATATAAATTGACAATATCCTTCCGGCGCGCTTGGCTACGCATCGTTCTAGCGCCGCATGTTACAGCGCTCGTAATTAAAACTTATTAGATTATATGACGTTATACCCACAAGCTACACAGCAATTAAATGCAACGTTAACGTTTCTGCCAGTGGCATCGTTCGAGCCATTGCCGACACAGCCTATACATTCGCCGCTATTAATTGCGCACATTGACATGCGCGTGTAACCACCATATTATTGTTGGCGTCGGAGAGAAGTACACGGAAATATGTTTGCGGAGTGCCTTTGTGTACTGGTTTTGTTTGCAGTTACCTCGAAAGGTAAGTTTATACGTTATTAATCTACACACCAGTGCCAGTGGTATTTAAGAAAATAAAGGCAACGAAGGATAATAAATCACCTGGAGTGGATATAATTCCTCCAAAACTACTAATGGAAACAGTAGAACAATTCAACAAATCAGTATACCACTTGCAAGAGTGTTCGACTTGTCATTAAAAGAGGGAGTTGTTCCTTTTGAATGGAAATAAGCAAACATCATACCATTATTTAATAAGGGTTCGAGAAATAAATCAGATAACTACAGACCAATGAGTTTTACATAAGTGATTTGTAAATTATTAGAAAGGTTAACCAAAGACCATATGGCGGACTTCCTTATTAGGCATAACTTTTTTGTTGAAGAAATCAATAAGTAAATAGACGAGGGATCGCTAGCAGATATTATACACTTATATTTTCAGAAAACTTTTAACAAAGTGCCACATCAAAGATTGCTACTTAAATTAAAAGCCCATGGTATTGGGGATGTCATAATCGACTGGATAGAACAACTGACAGAAGACAGCGTGTTGTAGTAGCTCGGGAGGTTTCATACTGGAAACCACTTTTGATTGGGGTATTACGACTTTTATTATTCTTAACATATATCAATGACTTGGACGATAACAAGCAACGTACTGAAATTTGCGGATGACACAAGAGTGTTTAGAAGGGTTAACAATGATGGTGATAAACAACATTTACAAAACGATCTAAACAAATTAATGGTCTGACAAATGGTAGATGTTGTTCAATTTTGGGAAATATAAATGGCTACATTCAGGACACGGTAACTTGGATGTAAACTATAAAATAGGAGATGCTGTTCTAGGTACTACTGTAAAAGAAAAGGACGTAGGAATTACAATAAGTGCTGATATGAACATATCAGAACAGTGTGGTATTGTAGCTTCAAAGGGTAATAAAATTCTTGGGTTGATTAGGAGAAATATAACATAAAAGGAGAAAAGCTAATTATACCTCTGTATAAAACAATAGTTAGTAATCATCTAGAGTACAAGTAAAAATTATGTAGATAAGTTTAAAAGAATACAGAGAAGAGCAACTAAAATGATTCCAGAACTGAGATACCTTAGTTATGGGTAATGACTGAAAGAATGTGGTTTAATAACCATAGAGACAAGGCGGTTAAGAGGAGATCTAACTGAAGTTTCTAAGATATTGAATGGATATGAAAATATTGATAGATATATTTTTTCTCACTCAAGAAAGATAATAGAACTGATATGAGGTAACATTAGTAAAGCATCAGTGTAGATTGGATATCAGGAAGAACTCGTTCTCACAGAGGACAATCAATAGATGGAACAAATTATCTTCAGACTGTGTAACTGTTAGCAGCATGAATATGTTTAAAAAGAAAGTTGACACATATCTCACGAAGGCGGATTAAACCTAGTTAAACAAAAAATTGGACTCTCGATAAGCCAATGGCTTCCTTGTCCACTTGTCATCTGGGTCTTTGGCTTGGATGCCAATCTTGTTAAATCTTGTTAAATTAGTGTATATCCACCAGACTTGTAGCTGGCATTGATGTGACACATTACAGAAGAGGCAACATACTTATGTTCAGTGAGGTATTTGGGAGATGGCATTGGATCATGGCATAAATTCATCATCAGCATGGCAAACTAATGGGTGACTAAGCTTGCCCCTCCACTTGGCCGCCATCTGCGAGATTCTAGATACGTCATTGCTTATGTGCTACGACTGAAGAAAGATTGCAAGGAGAAAGCAAAGATAATGGAATAAGATTATATTATTGGATTTACTGAAAGGGAGAACGTGTCGTTTGAAGGAGTTAAATGAAACACAAAATAATGGAAAGACAAATAACGCCAAAATAAAATGATTTTAACTGTATAGAACAATGTTGTAATCGTAATGACAATATAAGTACTTCCATATTGGCACAAATCACTGATCATGTCTTTAAAAGTTAATTATATCGATTGATTTATTAATCAACTACCAGAGAAGGTTGAATTAGTATGACGTAGTCAGAGTGTAGTGCAGCAGTCTGCTATGTAACACAGTAACACTATAATGAGTCCTAATAAACATGACGTGTTTGACACTTGATATTATTTGTATTTTAGCTACCGCCGAAGAGGATGCAATAAACAAAGTCCCAGAAGTAAGCGAACACAACACTACTTTGGACAAAGGCAAACGGAACTGTACACTAAATTTAACATCTCGCCGAGTGAATGAGCGAAGACAAACCACCAACATTGAACATGATGTTCTTAAAGAACCATCTAGGCTGCTAAGAAAGGTTTGCACGGCGGATTTAAAAGGTCATGTGTACAAGAATGATGTTCCTGTCTTCAATGGTACTTCCAGTACCCCAAACAACAACAATAGCACAACCATTTTGACAACCACGGAAGAGTCGCTCACTAGCAAAGAACCAGATTCCATTGGCGGCACACATAAAATTCATCTAGGTAAGCTGTATGTTTTCTGTATTCTGCTTATCTGCATATTTCTGCTATTTGTTCGATTTCTCTGTTCCGTTCATCTAAAGTACATTGTTATTTGTACGAGTAGAACTACTAATTTTAATATAATATGGAAACCTTAATTTATGTATTATGATTACAATATGTCACTTTTTGTACATATAGGGCTGATGGTGGTAACATTAATTTCCGAGTTTTTTTTTCAGACGACACATTCCTTATGTCGCCACCAGTTATTGTCCTCATCGTTGGTTGCGTTGTTGTTATACTGCTCAGCGTCGCCTCAATATTAATGTCGGCGTCGCCGTGCAGAGGTGCCACTAACAGCACCATCGACAAGAATGTGTGGTTGGGCGATTTGCGCGGTTTACACGGCGGCCGTTTGAGTCTCCGCGGTATTAGCCATCCAAACGGGGCATATGCCGTAGAAACCCAACCAGTGCCGATGTCTAGCCGCTGGGAGCAACCACTGCGGACCTCGATCCATCCAGTCAATGTCGATATGCAGTACGTACCTGCCGGACCGAAATACACGGGTGGTTTCTACAACGCCACAAGAGGTCGCGCCTGGAGTTCCCGTCTGCCGCGTTATGTGTTGTCTGCTTCTGACGCCTACAGTTACCGCCGGGACGACCAGCACGGAAGCACCGAGACACTCAATCGTGTCTGATTGTCGTCCCGACGGCTGCGTGTGTAATACAACCATAACATGGGTGTCGTGTGAACATGTGTAAATGTGAAGAGAACATAAGCAAACAGTTTATACACGTCTGTGGTGGATTTTGTTACCTAGGCTACAGCAAGGTTACGTCGACATTGTTATTGTTATCTGTAATATCCTAGTTATCTCTAACATACCTGGACTGGCTCGTGCCTGTTCTCGGGGTGGGGGTCGGAGGTTCGAACAAACCCGTCTTTTAAGAGAATTTCTGTAAACATTTTCAGAAATCATGCGAGAAGTCCCCGGCTGATTGTGCACGTCCGAACCCCCTGTCAAAACCACGAGGACGGGCCTGTGGCTGAAGTCAATTCGTGCATATTTCAGAGTTCGTATCTTCGACAAAATGTGACTCTTGAAAGGCTTTCCGCGTCGGAAGTTTGGTGAGAGCGCCGCGCAAGTTTTCGATGTAAAAAACAATGAAGAACGATGAGTTCTCACGGAATGACTCCACATGTATTTTAGTCTCAATATAGATTTCAGGCGCATTTAAGGTGGAACAATAATCCACAGCAACTTTGATCTCAATATAGATTTCAGGCGCATTTAAGGTGGAACAATAACCCACAGACAACTTCCCTTTACATTTGTCAGATGTGAATTATCATAATGCGCTTTGACGTATACACAGACACTTAAATGTTCCGCCTCGATTTTAGGTTTAGTGAAATCACCCGAGACTTTTAAATTAATTTTTACCGGGTCCAGCGAAGAAATGACACTGGCAAAGGCTCTACAAACTATGGCATCAGTCAATTTACACTACCGCAAGTCAATTCTTTCGATTTCAATAAATTTCTCATGCTTTTTCCTATTTCACACCCAACGTATTTGAACATTAATGACCATGATTCGTGATGAGCTAAATTAATTGTGAATGAACCTTTAATACAATAAGTTATAATTCATATTTGTCTTGCTGGCTAGTGGCTAGTTTGGAATAGCCATTGAACGAATCAAGAGAAAGCGTTCATTGGGAATATATTATCTCGACTGTCATTGGTTGATAACAAGTTACTGCATGACTTGGCGTCAATAAGTATCACATACAAGGGGATACAAAGAAAAACGGATAAACTGGCTCATTGGGCTGAAGATCAAGAGGAAAACATATGAAACACAGAAATCTTACAGCTTGATCAAATTCTAGTACACCGATAGAGAGGGGCAGCAGCGTCACCTACCGGGGAGTGTGAGGACAAACAACGACACCTACAGGGGATTGTGGGGACAAATAACGTCACCTACCGGGGAGTGTGGGGACAAACAACGTCACCAACAGGGGATTGTGGGGACAAACAACGTCACCTACCCGGGAGTGTGGGGTCAAACAATGTCACCTACCCGGGAGTGTGGGGACAAACAACATCACCTACAGGGGATTGTGGGGACAAACGTCACCTACCAGGGAGTGTGGGGACAAACAACGTCACCTACCGGGTAGTGTGTTGGTCAAACAACGTCACCTACAGGGGATTGTGGGAACAAACAACGTCACCTACCAGGGAGTGTGGGGACAAACAACGTCACTTTTAGGAATTGCCTTGCAAATTTAAGTCGTATCTAACTGAAATTTCTCACTTCTAACCTTCGTATTGCTATAATCGACGACACCATTTCGATTGATGTAGTTGGTGGTCTCTCCACTTTTCCATCTATTATGGCCAATTGTGTCCAACGTGGATGTTATGATGAAAATTGGATTTAAATATATAAAATAACAATAGTGCAACGCTCTTAAAAATGTAATGATGGATTTTCCGTACGAGCTCTATTGACGCCACGATCATGTCTACGCATCGCACTCTAATATGACTACCACACAAATCCACTAAACGTCGAGAATATCTTTTTGTTAATTCATATTTCTACACAAAAGTTATATTATTGTTTTAACAATTTTAATTCTCTCAACTTAGTTTGCATATTGTGTACAGTACGTCATCGAGTTCAACATAAACAACGGGAACACGAAGTGCATAATGCATAAGTTCATAGGCCTAATATTACGACAATAGACGTATGAAAAGGCCGCATGGATGGAAGGCCTTTTTTATATTCGGTTCAACTTAACATTGTTTTTACTCCTGATCGAATTTTTGAGCCCATTAAAAAAATTTTTCCTATATGTAGGCCTTCCGCCTGTGTCGCTGTCCATGTCCAACGCAGAGTTGTTCGATAATAACACGGTCCGTAACCGCCTCAAGTGTCGTCTTCGCCTTCTTCTTTGCTCCGACTTCTCGTGGGCGATGTAATCGTCCATGTTCCAGCATCCGCTGCTGATTAGCAGCCGACTCATGAGGTAGTCTACAAAATGCAGATCGCTCTCTTCATGCGGGGGAGCCACCGAATACTGCGCTGTGATGCCGCACACCAACACCAGCACGACGAAGAACGCCGTGAAGCCGAAGAACAGAAGACTGACATTCGGCGAGTCGTGTATACATTCGTTCTCGCTGCAGAAGGAGCTGTATCGGAATAATCTAGCGACATTCATAACAGCTTTGGTGAAAGCCATGAATTCCCCGCAATACGACCCGAACAGGGCTTGTGACGTCAGAACTGTCATTACAAATACGACGAAGAAGACAAACGCTAAGTAGCAAATATAAGTCCTGGCACGAAAGATGTTAAAGGCAAACATAATGTTACGTTTTCCAAGGAAAACAGACCACCTCAACACGTTCATCATTAGCAGAAAGTGCACGCTACAGAGCAGCGCATTGTAAACAAATTGGGAGAAGATAAATCGATCAAAAGAAATGAAGCTCTTTCCGCTACTTTCCCGAATTATTCTTGAAGTTTGCATTGCAAGTATGTGACGCCGCATGACCAACAAAACAAGAGCAGCCGTTAGCAGCATAATAACGCAATCTACAATTGGCCATATGGTATAGAAATACTGCAATAGTCCGTCACGCATCTTCCAGAATTGGCGAACCGTTTTAACAATGTACCAGGTTAGCAGTATTATGTATATACTCTCAAACACAACACGCATTATATCGTCTATGCTCGATGCAGCGTAAACTCTATGAACAACAATTTCACTGTAACGCGAATCAATTATGCCAAAGTCAGTTAACTCGAAAAGAAGCACTGTTGAAGCAAACAAGTGAGTTTTTGGATTGAAAACAGTGAACTCCAAGAACACGGCCCTCGTCTTCTCGTCAATCCAGGATGCATTCTGCAACTTCTCTAGCGAATCTCTCATCTTCAACATTCGTCTAGTAAATACAGGGATTATATAACCACCACCAGAAAACTTGTGGTATCTGCCCCATGTCGAAAGCATGTCAGTTTCGTCAGCCGAACGATAGGTCCACGGACTTTGGTTGATCACATTGGAGTTGTTCTTGGTGAGATTGTGCCAGGAAGGCAAATAAGAAAACTTGTCCTCCGCTCCAAAGCTGTACGGCGTGAAACAGGAGTGGCCCAGTGAACGATGCGGTGCGTAGGAGTTGGAACACGGACCTGGAAGACACACTTCATTAGTAGTTTCACGTGTGTGTGTGCGTGCGTGTGTGTGTGTGTGTGTGTGTGTGTGTGTGTGTGTGTGTGTGTGCGTCCGTGTGTGCGTGCGTAGTGTAAAACATATACAGCTCCTATACCAAATTGTTACCGCGGAAAATATATGAAAATATCACGACACAGTTCTTATAAAAAATCTTTATATTAAGCTATATTCATATAGACTAACACATTATGACCTATTGCCATAAATATGTGAGTGTAACGAATTGCCATACACATTGGTAAATTTGTAAGCTGTATGGCTTTCATTTATACCCACAATTATTGTCAATTAAGTTTACCTACACATGAAGGCAATACGTGCACAACTAATTATTCAATATGAATGGCACATATGACTACCCACTGTCTGTTTCACAAAGACCAACTTGGGTTTCGGCCAGGGAGATCATGTGTCACCCAGCTGTTGGAAGTGATGGAGTCATGGACTAGCATTGTGGACTTTAACGATGCATTGATGCAATATATCTTGACTCTGCGAAAGCTTTTGATACAGTGACACACCGACGACTTATCAATGAACTGACTGCATATGGTAGAAAAGGGAGAAGTGTCAATGTGGATAGAGTCCTTCATAACGTTAAGAAGACAGAGAGTATTAGTCACTGGAAGTGCATCAGAGTGGTCAGAAGTGACAAGTGGTATCACCCAGCGGAAGCGGCCTCGACTCCATTCTCTTCATACTCTTCATAAACGACCTGCCAAATGGAATTGACAGCGAACTGCAGATCTTTGTTGATAACACCAAAGTTTACAGAGATGTGAGACGGACGAACATATTTTACAAGAAGACATCAACAAACTAACATCATAGTCAGAGAAATGGCATTTACACAACAACCCAACAAAATGTAAACATTTGACGTATGGCAAGCCAAGATAGGATTCCACGCACACTACGACAAAGACAGACGGAGGTGTGGCAGACATTGACAACATACCAGAGATAGAAAAAGACCTCGAAGCAACTTTCGATCGCTTGTCGGCACTGTGGTGAAAAAAATCAGATGATAGGCTTCATCAAACATACGTTTAAACACACCATCTTCATGTATTTTATGCAGCGCTAGTGGTGCCATATCTAGATTATGCTGACTACATTTGGAACCCACACTATGCAATATACATCAAATGCACTGGAAAATGCGCAACGCAGAGGAGGAGGAGAGGAGATAATAATGATCCAAACAAACAAGATATTATATGGCATCGATGACAGAGACGATTACAACTAACACTCAGAGCACGCGCGGTCACCACTAGAAATTATACAAGACATCCAGCAGACTCGACATAAGAAATATGCATCCTCGAAACGCGTATTTTAGGACTGGAATAACCTCCCACAAGCAGCCGTGGAAACCCCAAATATCTTTGCGCTAAAAAAATTATGATCTATAGAAGAACCAAAGCTAAAAGAACCAATGTTTATTTATTTATATATACACAAATCAAGCCACGTTTCTCACATCTATTAATTAGGATGAATAAAGGAAGGTGTTTATAAGGCTAAAACAACTTATTACAGTTACTACTGTATTAGAACCCGACGTTCCAAGCAAGTAATAACCATACCGGCTACAACTCTGAGCTGTCTGATCTGAGCGAGGCCGACCAGAACGTTTGTATCGTCGGCGACGTAGATGGTGTTGTTGGGCAGCAAAGACGGCACAAAACCGTACTTAATGTAGCGCCACATCTCGTCGGTCGTTCTCACCTGAAACATTCGTGTCAAAATCATTGTAGCGGAGGAACATTAAATAAACCAGCAGCCAGAATAAACTGACGCCGGCTTTAGTACTTAGCGTTTTTTACTAGGTTACTTCAGTGTACATTGGACCTGATAAATTATCACAAGTATTCATATTGAAATGGATATCACAAGTACTATTTGTGCACCGAGGAATGCATGATCTTTGTGTGTAGAAAAAGTCCTCTATCGTTAACTGACACCCCACCAACAACAGACCAAGGCTATCCGGCATACTTTTGATAGATATTTTGTGATTACTTTGTACTGCCCTGCGACAAACCTATTTATAAATCTTATGTTATCGCAATATGTAGAAATTAACTACCAATATAGGAACTGTTTGGTGTTAATAATCGCTGTTGAATTGAACAATGATACTTCACTAAATAGCAACGAATTAAAACGTTGGGCAGCTGACATCAAAACAACATTCTCTTAAAGCAATTTTCCAGCAGATATCTTTTATCTCAAGTCTCAAGTGGTTTACTCCAAACAGCCCAAACTTGGGCTAACACAGGAGTTTTTATACGTGCGGACCAGATATTACAGCAGATCCATAAATACAAATATCCGCAAGTATAATCGTGATATTTCTATATATTCCTGTATTATTTACAGTTGATGAATCAGACAATGTCCATACCTCCGTAAATGTGACGCTAGACCCGTACCTAACCCGCACAAACGTGTCCATTAACGACTTCTGGAACAAGTATGCTGACTGGAGAGTTCCGCTATTCAAGGTGGCCATCACAGCCAAACTTATGACAATAGGAAGGGAAAAGTCATAGCACCATTTCCTCATTCTATGCTGCTTCTTTATGACCGACGCCCCCATCTGGATAACGTTTCTTGTAGGAAGCGAGCTACAAGAGCTTGATAAGTCAGAAGTACCACCGTTTTCGCTTTCCGACATAGTTTCTGCATATCGTATGACAAAACATTACATATACGCTGTGTATGTGTGTGTGTGTGCGTGCGTGCGTGCGTGCGTGCGTGTGTGTGTATCAGTTGGGTAGAACACAATAGCACGCACGTGCGCATGCGCGCGCACACGCACAAACACACACGCTCGCGCATACGCTCACGCACACACTACCTTAAATGATATAGTTGTTACTACGAGATATTTATTAAACACGTTCTGTATTTTATATAAAATCATACCATCCTTTCTGCATACACTGTACAATATTACTCACCAGTCCTTTATGAGTCACAATGGAGGTTAACCTGCTTCTTAGGATTGCGCAGGCTGTTACCGGGTGGTTAACATGTCAGCTCCGAGTGAAACGGAGATTTTGATTGTAGTTACAAATTATTGCTTTTTATTAACTCTTAGGTGCACTGCCCTCAAACTATGACATTGGTTTCGCTTTAACATACCCCTGTTGATGGTGTACGAATCAGGAACGTTTGGTCTGGCCCTTGAACCTGCGATGAATGTTACGAATGCAGCAGCGGCAGTGATCTTCACTGGTTCATATATGCCTGTTTCTTGAAAGAAGGCTGAAAAGAACGACACCGTCCAAGCGACACTCCGCGCATAGCCGTATGTCAAACTGTACATGATGGTGACAAACGACGACACTATGCCCGTGCCCACAGTCATGGTCCACCCGATGTAAAGGAACCACCAGGGCAAGCTGCAAACGACACTTTGTTTTGATTAACTCGCCGAGTTTCCTTATTATGACAAGCTATGGTACAGTAAAGTGAAGGGAGATATGGCAGCTGGATAGGATTTTTTTTCATTGTATAGTTAGTTTTTTATGCACAAGCTGTAGAGTGGGTCTTACTGAGTAAAGTATATATTGAAAATGATCAACAAACAATTTGGCCACCATATGAAGAAATTACTGCCCATCCAAAAAATTATAGTAATGTATATTTTATCATAATACTTTCACAATCATCATTGGCTTAGTTAACTATAGAACTCCTCTAAGCAATTCCTTCTTACATGATGAATATTTTTCTTCTTCTGAATTTTATTGAAAGCAAACACACAAAGCTATTGGAATATGGAGAACACACGTTTTGAGTAATTTTTTAAAATAAAAAAGTCATTCCAGCTGCCATATTTCTCATTAATAGACAAAAAAGCGGCATCATTACACATGTCCGCAGCCAGCAATTCAACGCAGTTTGTTCCGATATTGGCGTTCACCGTCTCATTCAACCAGAATAATTGTATCTTTCTTATCTATCTGCTTCGCTGTTTATTCGTGCATGTTACTTATTCTTTGTTTATGTCTTCCCTCCGTCTCTTAGCCAGCCAACATCTGTCTCACCGTCTGTCTCCATCACTCCCTCTCCCTTCTCACTCCTTTCTCCCACTTCCCATGCTTCATTATCTTGTCAACACATACACCCTTTCCCACACACTATATCGTCGTTCTCTGTGTTTGCCTTGTGTTGCATATGTATATTTGAAGCATCCTTGAATTTCTAAGTACTTCTATTACATGTACCATCCTTTGGCTTTCTCCGCTGCCTCGTGTATTTCGTCCGCCTGTCTACTTGAACTGCCAGAAGGTGAGATGTATGTAGATGTATACTGTGTGTTTGACGAAAGCGTAGATGATTCATCCCGTTCATATGCCTGGAAATTAATTGGGGTGATTACCATTGATGGTGATACATTGCATGGTCTAGTCATTTAATATATGCACGTAATGTATGCCATTTATACAAAGTGATACACAAATCAAAGTAGTTTTTCTAATGTGTTTTTAAGCCATTTACATTTGAACGGATGGGTGCTCCAATGCTTCAATATTAATGTAATAAACTAAGTAACTTCAAATAAAGCAGAAATAGTCATTTACATTTGATGATGTATCTGAAGCGGTCTTGCATCGACTTGAAGAAATAGACATAATTTTTGAAGTCAAACCGTGAAACTATTGAAAGTGATGTTCTCACGGATAATACATTTTAGACTTTACATTCAATTATTAACTTAGTGTAATGAAACACGTATGATTTTGCCTGCTGTGATTCAACGTATGTAATATATGCAACTTATATGAAGTAAAGTACACATTAATCTAATAAACTAACTTCAAATAAAGCAGAAATACTCATCTACATTTGATGATGTAATCAAAGGTTTCATCTCATGCAAGTTGATGAGCAAATCATCGTCATATCTGCAAAAGAGCCATGTGTAGTTAGCCAAACCCATTAACTTTCATCCATAGGAAACAAAGTGCGTTATCGTCACATCTCATATCCGGCAATGTTCCATGTTGGGCTACTGATCGTTAATTTAACATATAGCATACGCACCCTTCTGGCTTGCAGTCGGCGCTGTTGTTCCGTGGTGTCGAGGCCTTTTTCTTCCAGAAAGATCTGGAACACAGTATTAGATGCACTTCGCATGTCGTAAAATGTCATTAAACCTACTACAAACCCTTACTGCAAAATATTACTGATGTTAAATATCATACCATCATCATATCCTCGACACTGCTCCAACATGGAACCATTTCTTCGACAACGAAATATGGAACACATATTTGTAATCATAATTCACCGGCAAAATTTTACTACAATTTTATCCGGATAAAGGGATGCGGTAATACATCTTGTACCTGCACATTGCAGGAAATGATTATATTAAACAACTACGACCTTGCTTTTAATAATTTAGATATTGAATATGCTGATCGTAGTCATATCTTAACATATAGAATGAAGAAATACATGTGATGGTTTGAAGTAAATAAGATGTCCCTGCTTGAAATAGGCAGGAGGCCATATTGAAATACTCACAAATACCACACTGAGATACTCACTTCTTCAAAACGTCAAATTCAATACAAAGGTCACGATTTTCACGTGGCCGAACATTCGTGAAAATCGCCCATATCAAGATATTGATCGGTATACACATTAAGAAAGATTCGATGCTGATAATCAGCTGCTCCTTCGTGATAACAATGCCACCAAGTGCGCCCTCTTCAATCTCAGTTGGCGCCTCCCCGTAAAACATGATGTTGGTGAGCATACTGATCATTGCAAAAGACATCACAACTGACAGTCGCTGAGCGCGGTTGAAGATCTTGTAGACGGGACGGCTGAAGATGCTGATCCACGGATGTTCACTGCGCAAGATCTGCATTGATGTAAGCCTGAAGTCGTACAAGCGACTGCGTTTATTCTCGTTCGCGTACAGTGATTTCTTGATGCCGTGCATGCCCTTTTCTGGTGTCAACCAGTCGTCACATATAAAGGTCCACACCTGGTTCGTCTGAATGTCGCGAATTGTTATCTGCTTGAGAAACCTGGCACAAACACACAAAGACATATATATATATATATTTATATATATATATATATATATTATATATATATATATATATATATATATATATATATATATATATATATATATATATATATATATGTATAATATATATATATATATATATATATATATATATATATATATATATATATATATATATATATATATATATATATATATATATATATATATATATATATATATATATATATATATATATATATATATATATATATATATGTATGTATATATATATATATATATATATATATATATATATATATATATATATATATATATATATATATATATATATATATATATATATATATATATATATATATATATATATATATATATATATATATATATATATATATATATATATATATATATACATAATCACGTAAATTGCCGTTTAAGATATGCAACAATGTAGTCGTAAACGATGCAATGCTTAAGTATATCGCATCACATTTATGTCGCTGTCACTGCAAGCAAACATAAAAACAATGGAACTATTCGTTTAGAATTATTCAGCGCAGCGAATGTTTGATTGCAGAGTCTCTGAAAGTCATGTACCGCATCAAATGGAAAACAAATAGTTCGTTGGTAAAACACATTTGTAATCATGCAACAAAATGAATAATTTGAGATGGCATGGTCGTGTGATGAGAAGAGGATATGATTCCTTTACAAAGATGTCAGTGAATATGACTTTTTAAACTGTTTATTGTTCGTGACACGCAACATTGACAAGTTGACGTCTCCCGACGATATTACAAATAATGTAGACCAGCTGTGTCATGATTGTCAATATAATAGTCGATAATAATTAATTTGAAAAGGAACGAAACGGCCTGACTATTATGTTGGATATTCGAATGAATACTGAAGCATATCGAAACATAACAGTTTACATATTACCAGCTAGAATCCCGTATCCAAGAAGTGAATACATGTCTCACGTACCACGAAGGAAAGATCCCGCTACAGTTGTGCCATATGCGTAGAAATAGAAGTTGACCGAGAGTTTCTGTAGTTGCAATAAGAAACCAGCTCTCGGCTCCCGACACGTGTACGAATCTGGTCGGATCGGTCAAAACGAGTGTTTCACTGACGCCAAGTGAGCCAATCATGTACATAGCGACCGTGGCCGAGGTGCCTGCGTCAGGTTGCCATCCCGTGATCACTGTTACCATGTAGTAGTATTCGGCGTCCACAGCGGTGGAAATAACAATGACTCCTTGCTGACAACATTAACAGAACGATCACAATTGTATAAGACACAACACATCAAGGTCAAAGTGATTTACGATTTATGCACCGCAATTCCCACACCATTTGCTTTCAGTATACGGCTCTCCCAAAGAATAAAACATTACGGTTAGTTACCGGGAATCTGCTGTATCATCTCAAGTGACGCGTGTTGGTGAAATCGCAAGCAAACGACCAAATAGTCTAATTTTAGCACCGATATAATTTCTTCAAACAAATCATCTCACTGAAAGGCTTTGAATTAAAAATCACGTTCTTGTTGGTCTGAATTGATCACAAATCATAGTTTATCGATGTTTCAATGTTCGTAACAAGTGGTATGTTAGCATGACTTTGACAAAGACATGTAGTGGTTTGGCCGCTTATCTCCAATAATTATGGAAGATCACAACACACCTCCTCCGTGTTCAATAGAATGCAGAAAGAATAAAATGGTGCTTTACATTTAAAAGGCCACGTTTGTTACCTTCTTCAGATCCTCGTGGTCCTTCCGTCGAGCCCACACCATCAGCAGTGCGTAGATACACCAGGTGCCAATGACAATAGCCACAACTACGGGGTTGTTGAAGATGTGGAGGAATAACGACAGGTTAAACAAGTCCACTTTATTCGGTTGTATGAGCATATTTGCCGAGAAGACACTCAAGTGACGACATTCACACACGATGGCGGCAGCCGACGAGTTCATTGACACCTCGAACGGAACATGTCATTCAGAAACTATTCTGGTTTTAAGTGAATAATACAAAATCACGGATATTCCACGCACGCACGCACGCACGCACGCACGCACGCACGCACGCACGCACGCACGCACGCACGCCAGCCCCCCCCCCGCCCGCCCGCCCGCACACCACACCCACGCCCACGCACACGCACACACACACACACACACACACACACAAAACACACATTATCGACAATAATCCACAATTCCGGTTGAATGGAAACAAGTGTGCATTGTTTTAATCAAATAATTAGTATTCATTTTTACTTGTCAGCTTTCCGACGAAACCAGATTGTGAATGATTGAAACATTTATCTTGTCTTACCTGACATCCGTCGTTCGTCCATTTTTCTGCATTTTCGTTCCAATAAAGACAGTCGTTCGTGTAGGCAGTTGCAGAAATGTTAAGAAACGCGTCGTTGTATGTATCCGAGCTGTCAACTAGTTTTCTGTTTGTTTTCTTTGCGACTGTCCAAGAGTTGCAGAAACCACAAGTATTATATTCCGCCTCACAAAGCTTACAGCGAACCGAGTCGTAGAACGTTGGTAGCATACCAATGTACAATTGACAACGTGGTCTTCTGTCGGACATTCGGCCGAACAGAGAAACAACTCCACGGCCTTCTACGACATATTCTAGTCCGGCATTATTAGCCTTGTTTATCTCCACAACTTTGTGTGTTTTTTGATTGTGGAAGTTCACAGTGAGTAGTGTAATGTTCCTTTCTTTTCTAGAGTCCCTGAAGAAATCTCTGACAAACACCTTTACTTCGGTCTTCACAATAAGGAAAATAGACGTATGCTTTTTACTCAGGTGAGGAGATAGTATTATCTGGTAGTTTTTATTACAGGCAACATCAGCCGTGAAACGGTCCAAGTCCTTTAAGCTGAAAGTATCGTCATGTTGTGTCATCCTCATATTAAAATGTAAGATTCCTGCGATGGTTTCTGGAACAAGGAATAACTGAAAATTATTTTTATTGGTATTATTATTATTAAGACCATATGCTGCCATCTACTGTAATTATCGCATGTACACTGTGCCCGGGCTACGCTGTGCATTACATATTATATGTTACTGAATCTTGCAATACAGTAGAGTCGTTCCTGACCAGTATTGTTAGAGAATATGTCGTTTAAAATTTTATCATAACTAGTAACTTGCAATCATACTAATAGACATAGATAGACAATAGAGACTCAACATATTTGGTGAAGTAGATCGAAAAAAGAAAAACAAGAGACCTTATGTGATTGCATCACCAGCTTGGAACCCTTTCTTTCAAAAGGATATAAATGAATAAGAGACAGTTCAGAAGTGATCGCTGAAAATCAGCAGAACAACTACCGAATCAGTTAATTTGGAATAGGAACGACTTCACGTTGACCTATGTGATAAACATCCACAGCTTAACGCTAAGAAGGAAAACGTTCTGTCATACAGACATTCATAAAAGCATTTCTTCACAAATCGGGCCGGCGAAATTTGGAACAAACTTCCTGATGAAATCATGTCATCATCCACTCTGAGCATCTTAAACAAAAATTTGATTTGAGATATTTTGCCACAGGCTGAAAGAGACTATATAAGCAATGATTGATTGGCTCCGACCGCACGAATGCATTATTACAGAAGAACTTTTGTCAGACACGTCATGTTAGTGAGATTCATGTTTGTCCGCAGCAAGCGAATTTACACAATCAAGCAATTAAACAATTAAGGGAAAACTCGCTTTTCCTAGATAGCCTTAAACACATAACAATCCACTGCGCGCGAATGATTGGATGTCGTGTATTGAATACTAGATAGATCACTTGTGGAAGTAAAACTAAGTTTACTGACTATACCTTTCTCTGGTATGCCCACAATGACAACCTGGTTTAATATTTAAATGCATTGGAATGATAAGAATACGTGTTTTGATTACATATAAAAACTAAGTCACTTTTGGTAGTAATACCAAGCACCTACCCTCAGCTATCGAAACCAGAACCTTCCTGATTGCAAGCCTCGCCCTGTGAATTATGGACTATTGAGGAACATTAAATCAACTTACAAATGAGGATACGGACAATTTATTTCAAATGGAAACAACAATGACAACAGCTGACTAACCGCGTTTCCGTGGGATGGAGATGACAACTGGTTGAGTGACATTCTTAAGACGCACAGTTTGTCCGTCTTCTCTGTAGATGGACAGACCAACGACGTCCGAGTTCACTTGCTTGGCAGAAAAATGCCATGTGTACGGGTTTCGGGATAATTTGAAAACCTGCCGCATAGAAACAACCATATGCAACTCGTGCCAAACGTCACACTTCACAATGTTTTCAGTATAATATTATAGTTTTGAAAACGTGTTTAAAGTAAGACACACACATAACACGGTTTCATTAACAAAAAAATATTCTTACAAATGAAATTCGCTGCTCGAAATAGAATGTTTTAATTGATCCTTTCCAACAGCTACTATGAAGGCTTCTAAAAAAATAATTTGACAATATCTAAAACAACCATATTTTATTTATATGATAATTCCTTTATCTCCCAGTGAACTATATTATGACATATCTACATTGTTAATATAAGAGAAACACATTAAGACAGAAAGTAGAAATGTTATACTTACAGTGGCGTAGTGACCCGGGGTCAAATGGATGTACTCGCACCCGGGAGCCGGGTTTGTGGGGGGGGGGTGGCAAATCGACGATATTAAAAATTTGCGATTCTGCTGTCGCATAACCTTTGTTGTGGATATTAGTAATTTGTCATGCAGCGTATTTGTTATTAGATACTTCGCAAAGAGTGAATTCATGATTAATTTATATATACCGAATAAAAATGTCAACTTTACTTTTGGAGTTTAGCTTAGTTGGGAGTTTAATTATTTGCATTAGTGTACTACATCAAATACAGTTTAATATTTACATGCAAGTCATGTTCAAACTGCACAGTAAGACAGTTCGGCTCAGTTAGCTCTGAGAGGAAACATGTAAACTATGTGACGGGTGGGGGGTGCCAATTTGCTTTTTGCACCCGGGCACCGACAACCCTCACTACGGCACTGTATATTTATTAAGCACTTTATGCACACACATAGAAATTATAGAAATGATAGAGTGACTTGAAAAAAATAACAAAGGATGAGAAAATGTGTCAGTAACGATATCTCACATGGAGTCCCATCACGTCTGTCTGTGGCGAACCCAAAGTCGGCAGCTTGAAGCTAACCGAGGCACCGTCATTAGACCTTGGAACCGTCTCCAATTGTTGGCTGAGTCTAGCGGCCGTGTCTTTCTTCAATACTTGACTTATTGTGCTAGTTTCAATGGTGAGAGGTTCCTGACCTGGGTTCATCGAATGTAGGAGTAGTTTTGAAATATATTCCAACATTGCCAAGGCTTTCCGCACCATATTTCGTTTCTGTAGTGAAAAAGAAAGAATCGTTGATATTTCTCAACTTCTGATAATAATCTGCCTTCACTATCTTCTGTGTATTTGTGGACATACATAACTGCATACAAATAAAAACATATACATGCATGCATCCATATGCATACATACATACATACATACATACATACATACATACATGCATACATGCATACGTACATATATACATACATATACACATACATATATACACCATTCTCACGTATAATCGATCGAGCAAGTATTTGTATGTTGCGCTACTTTTGCATCTCGGGAGTCAAAGTTTCAGGGGTTCATATACGACCCCCACTGGCAGGTCGGCTCAGTTTTTATATTTCTTCTAAACGACCCAAGAAAATTGTATTATCCTTTCAAGCTGCAATATCACAATGCTCTGAAACTTTCATATCAGTACTTATTGTTACTCTTGAGTCCTTTTCTTTTACGGTAGTACCCAGAACAGTATATTCCATTTTATAGTTTACATCCAAATTTTCTTTCATGTGTATAGGCATTTACATTTCCTAAAATTAACAAATAACACTGCGTTACGAGTGCGGTATTCTGGCAATATTCGCTCGCCAAATGAACATTAGTTAGTTAGTTTTTATCATCTCTTTTATGTGCATAGCTCCAAAACCATGACATTTGTTTCGCTTTTATTGTCGAAACGGGGTTAGTTGAGCAAAACAATTTTGCTTAAGGAATATGATTGCGTCATATATATCAAAAAGAATGAAAATGTTATGAACTAACACTGCCTTCCTCTATTATGTCGCAATTTTTAGAGTTATTGACTGGCAGCACCAATTACCAAGGCATATATGGATATTTGTGTGACGTTTTTTAATATTGCCGTCGTCACAGTCTCCCCACTAAGTTACCCCGTCCGGGGATGGGCATTTTTGCTAATTTTATAATGACTACGGCAAATAGTTAACTTTCAATATTTCTCCAATTCCAAGACCAATGTTCCCACGAGAGAACAATAACTCAATAATTGTGTATTATTCGAAAAAAGGTTCAGTGGATGTGTGTGCGTGCGTGCGCGCGCGCGTGCGTGCGTGCGTGCGTGTGTACGTTCGTGTGTTACCCGTTGGTATACTTTTAATATTAGTTTTATTGACAGACAGTAATACCTGATGCTTTCCTTTGTTCTGTTTTGCATGCGTCCATGTTATTGCGAACATGTCCTCACTGTTGTCAACCTCGAGGTCAGTTAGTGCCAAAGATGGCCTGTTGATCAGTGTTATGACTCCTTCAATAATGGTTCTTGCAAAACAAAGTAAGCAAATTCAACTGATTATTACACAAAATGTCTTTGTGGTCACATGTGCTATGTCTTCTTCGGAGGAGCTCTTACCAACAGTTTGGCTGTTTGCAGGCGGACAAACATTATAGCTGATCCGATGTACTACACAATTAATTAACATTCTCAGACTTTAATGTTAAATCAAACCAGCTACCAATAAAGATACACGATTCTGCGCAGACACGCTTTGAAAAGAAAAATACTGTGCCACATTTTGCAAATTCTCATGAATAAAACAAACATATGGCATCAATTAGACACGCGGCCATACCAGAGAACTTTAAACATCATAAAATTCTAAGACACATTTAAAACACATCTTTTAAAAAGCGTACTGCCCTGTACGATGAATAACGTGTAGGTTATGCTATAAAATGTTATGTGACTAGGCTATGTACCAGCAGAAGAGGCACATTCTTGTCAGTGTTAGCCCCCATAAGGGGAGATGTGTCGGCAGCATCTAAATATGAGAGAATGAAGTGTATGCACTACTGAATACCAACTACACTACACCAGTAGAATAATAAAACTTGCAAAAACTGCTGCAAATAAATAGTCATAAAATATTTATAAACAACATCCTGAAAATACTATACAAACAATACCTTTCACATTTCCGAACCATAAAGTGTGCTGACATATGCCAACTGACCTTTACAGCAGCGCCTCCTTCGGACCAGAACTTCCATCTATTCATCAATTCTACAGGTTCCAGACAACTCTAATTGATCTTATATGACCCTTAATCACAACGCTAGTATATATTAATTCACACATAATCTTACAAAAACATAGTTAATGGTTAACTGCCTTACGCTTAAGAGTGACACTTTTGAAAATACTTTATTTTATACTCATTGACGCTTGTTACCAACTACTCCTCACCCTTCGATTTTCTAAGGACTCATGTCATAAAATGGCGGGAGACGGGCGCAGACATAAGTGGAGACAACATGGGACCGAAGCGTGGTGCTGCTGTAAGGTGGCGCCACAATCATACTTGACATGGTGGGTGGGAAACGAAAACACGTACTTTGATATGTCCTCAATTGTGTTCATAATATCTGCATTTGGTGCATTTGCATACTCCACATTCTTCAGATAACTGGCAATTTCCACATATATGTCCAACACCGCTGCCTGCGTAAACATTTATTTTTTTAAAAATTAAAACCTAGAACAGCTGAACTGTGTTCTACGTACTTTCTATGGACAGATACATTACATATAAAATTTTCCAATATTCTGTCTTGTACGTTTTTTCATCAACAAAATAAATAGTTAAATATATAATTTGGCATATGGATCGCAACAGGTTTATTAAATACGACTATTTTGCTGATAGCAAATTCTGCTTAATAACGGCAATGTTGGTCTAAAGTATGCGAACTCATTGTAAGCAGAAATTCTATTCTCAAAGAACTAGCAAAATCAGAGAAATGGCATTCTTTAAAATACTGGCTTTTGTCACAAACGGCACGTGTTTTGAGCGAGCTCAAATGTAATATTATCATTTAATTATCGAGGAATTAACGGTGTGAACTGGCCGATGAACTGACAGACTGGAACTACGATGGCGTATTGTCATATGGGATATTATCTCATCAACGACTTGTGTATTGGCTAAATATGAAATCATTATTAGGCGGTCTCCTACCTGCGTCTCCAACGGCGCGTGGTCCGAGATGACATTGAGACAGCGCGCCTTGCCAAGGACAACGTCAATGTCATTGTTTTTAATATGCGACAGTGTTGACAGCATCAACCTTTGTAGCTGTCGCATAAAGTTGACATCAAAAAACTAGGAGACGTGCACACACACACACGCACACGCACACACACACAGGCACACACGCACGTAAACAAACACACACATGCACGCACGCACACAGCAATTCAATACCGTGGGACATGTACACATATGTACGTACGTACTTACGTACATACTTACATACGTGGTATATACATACATACATACATACATACATACATGCACGCACGCACTCACACACACACACATTCACAAGCCCACACAACAATATCTCTAGCAAAGAATCAACAATCCTTCTTTGACATAATTGCTGTTACCTCATATATCTTCTCCAGGGTTTCTCTGGTATATCCCCCACCGAGTGCAGGAGTCAACATGCGGTACACACTCGATATATTTGTAAATGCACCTATGAAATATAGTAAGTAGTGGTAGTGGTGGTGGTGGTGGTGGTGGTGGTGGTGGTAGTAGTAGTAGTAGTAGTAGTAGTAGTAAGTAAAATTTTTATTTGACGATGGTGATCTTGTCACGTTCATAGTAGTTCGGTTTGTTAAGTAAAATTGTTGGCCGAATCG